>VZRJ01007101.1:227759-309411 GCA_013397565.1 Ptilonorhynchus violaceus
TGGATGTGACTCCCCAGGGCACACGGGAAACGCGGGTTTCGCTCAAGGGCGACGCGGCGATCCCGCACTTCTCTTTGGGACCTCTCGAAACTTTTCGCGTTTTTCCCCCGTCCTTCCCCGCTCTCCTCCCGTTGGACCTCTCGTATTCCCGGCTTTATAAGGATGGCTGTGGGCTCGCAGCGGGACGCGGGGTGAGGGATGAGCATGGGCAGAGCCGCGGCGCGGAGCGCTGGGTGTGGCGAGCCGAGGGATGCGCCAGGCTCAGGCCTCTGCTCAGTCATCGCAGGCTCAACCGAGCCATAAATGCGGAGCGGGCCCGGTTTCGGGATGAGCAAACTTCTCTTACGGAGCACGGCTGGGTTATAAGGTACAAGAATTAAGGAAATATTGGCCACGGCGTGATGAAGGGTTGCTGTTAAGTTTAAACTGGAGGTGGTGTAGTTTTTTGGTTCTGCAGATGCTGTTTCGCTGCCAAAAGCTGCTTCTAAGTGTATCCTGGTAGTATGAGTGTTGTAAGCTCTCCCTGTCTTAGAGGGGTGTGTTAAAAGCACGGTCTGTAAACACACTAAACCTGAATTTAGATTTTTAGTTCTTTTTTCTTTAGGTGGTTCTCTTATTTGGTTGCTCCCTCTCTTATTCCCTTCCCCTGATTCCTGTATGGATTTAACAAATGAACTCATTTATTTTAACGTTTTTAAAGAAGTTTTAATTTGTTTTTAAAGCTGGAATCATCTAGTCAATGAACCATGTTCTTCCTAGCTTACAATTTCAACTGAAAGGCTTCTTGAATAATACAACAGACATCCAAGTCCTGCTCAGCATTTTAGTGGTGGAGTAACAAGCCTTGCTCGAGGCCTCCTCCTGCTCTGTGTGTGATGCTGCTATAGCTTCATTTTGTAAACTGAAAGGACAGGACTGCACTGGAGTTTTACAACTCTGAAGCTTGTTTTCTCCTTGCCAGAGTGTCCCATCTGGTATGTTTTACTGGTATTATACCTATAAACTGCTGTTGCAGCTTCATTAACTTTTCCTTTATTTGAGAAAGACAAATTGTTACTCAAAAATATTCACCTTCACAATACAGTTTTCATCAAGGTGATATTGGCTGGACAGACCTGTCTGTTAAATTTGCTTTGTGTTTTTTTGTTTGTTTGCCAGAAGATATGTAATTTCTGACTGTCCTTCCAGATGCATTTTGGAGCATTCATGGGCTCTTATTAAGTTTTTAATTTTTTATTCTTTTTGTCCTTCTTGCATCAGAAGAGATGGGGTTTTTCAGTTTGAAAAAGGGCTTAACTTACTTGCTATTGCAACAGCAGCAATATCCTGTGTCTTTTGTTTTGTTTGGTAATAATTACATGTTAGTGACAAATAATAAGCTTGAAGGCAGAATAGCTGATCTGTTTGTGACTGTGATTGTTGACTCTGAAGCTGAAGGCCGTGGATATTATTAAATCTGTTTTTATGTGTCTCTGCAGAAATGACATCAGGGAAATATCAAATAATACAAAGAAGTGTCAGTGGTTTGAAGATGCCAGCCCTGAGAGTTCAGCTAGACCCCAGTGTTGCCATGGGTACGATTTGTGGGTCACCCCCGGTTCCCCCTGGGTCCTCAGCTGATATTAGGAGAGGATTATGTCACTCCTGTCCTTAAAGAAGAAACGGGGAGGCTGTTGTAGGACGCTTATGGCAGCGGATCCTCGCTGAGGCTTTAATGTCTGACTTCATCAGCTTGTTTCTCCAAAGCCAGGGGCTGTCAGGCACTGTCCCTGGGGCTGGGGATCCCAGGCAGGCTCCGAGGAGTGTGGGACACCACGGCTCTGCTCTGGGAACTGCAGGACCTCACCCTTGCAGGGTATCTGGAGATCTGTTGTAACAAGCTGCCTAATTTGTCTGTGGGGAACTTGGAAGGTTGTGAGTGCTGTGGTAAATGATCAGTGCAGCCCTGTCTGTGTGAGCATTGGGGTGACCAGGGGTGAATAATCACACCACAGGCTCCCAGACACTGCTGAAACCAACCCGGACTTACTCTGGTAGCAGGGTGTGCTGGTAAGTGTCATTTAAAGATGGAAATACTAATTCTGAAGTATTTGGGTTCAGTGCAGTCGTTTGTTCCCTCCCAGGGGCAACCAGGCAGTCAAGTCAAGGTTTTAAATAGCAAAGTATTGCTTAAACTGTTCTGTGATGATATTAAACACCCCCACGCCTCCAGCAACCTGAGCAACAGAAGCAAATAGGGTTTTTGGAGGGGCAGAAGGTGAGGCTGAGTGGAGGCTGGGGCAGGACTGGATTTCCAGCCTTAAGCTTGTTATGTGAAGTCTGAGGAGTGCTCAGTTGAAACAAATGAATTACGTATTCCTGCTGGTAAAAGGGCTGACACAGCTGTAATTTCAGCCAATGGAGCTATAATTATATTTGAGGTCCCAACCCCTGTAGTATTTTAGTGGTTGCCTCTCTTCCCTAGAAATAAATGAATCTGAGGCATTAAATGAGATTTGAGTTCTTACAGAGTTCAGGTCTGGCTTACACTCATTGCTCTTAGCATGTTCTTACTCTTGTGTACCTCAAGCTTAAACTTACCTGCTGTTTGCTAAACTAATGATGTCCCCAGCTGAGAACTACTTGAACTGTGTTTGTCTCTCTGCAGAGTGTGTTGCTGTGCAGACTTCCAAATTCAACCCTACACCAAACTTATGACTAAGGGAAACCACTGGTCAGACAGGGTTTAAGTCTGTCAGGATGAATTCAAGCTACTTGCAATTCAAATGAAAGTGATGGTTACTTAAAAGCAAAATAATGTGTAACTATACCTTGGTTTGGTCCAGAAAAACCCCAAATAATTTATTTTGCTAGGCCAGACATAGATTGGAAGATAAAATTCCAGTCTCCTCTGGTGAGAATGAAGAATTCAAGGTGTGTTACTCATCGTGTTGTTGCGGGTCACATTGCAGACAACAAAATTATAATTTGTGTAGGTACTTCTGGAGTTTCAAAGGCAAAGTGAAGAAGCTGATACTGCTCTGAAAGGCAGAGTTATTTCCTGGAGCTTCATGTTTGTGCTTCCTGTCCCAAATAAAACAGATTAATCTCTTGCTTAGTCAAATGTCTGTGTCCACAGCTTCCTCGTGCTTTAACAGCAATTGAACTGATTCTTTCTGTGCTTTTTTTTTTCCTCCTTCAAGGCAAATGAAATTATAGTCAGCTGTAGATCAGAGAACTGAGGGGTCTGTGATTACAGCAGGGTAGCAGAGCAGCTCTTGAGCCGGAGCCACCAGCGCTGCGTCATCGCCACAGAGCTCATCTCCCAGAAGAAAGGGTGGATGTCCTTTGGAGCAGGTTCTTGGAAGGCAGTGGAAAAGCTGGGCTGAGCAGAGCAGGTAGGACCCTTGCATCCCGTGGGGGGATTTCTCCTCCTCCAGCTCAGAAACCAATTCCATGGCTTAGTGTTCCTCCCTTGTGAAAGAATTTCTCGTGGGAAGGAAAGGTCGGTGAAATCAGTTGCTGTAGATGTTATGCAGATTTTAGCTTGGTAATGAGAAGAATGAAGTACTTGTGGCTTACAGTGGTGCCCTGTGTTGCTCCTGGGGAGGCTTCTTAATATTATGTTAGAAATCACTACAGTTATTTAAAATTGTTGGGAAATCTGACCCCAAAGGATTGTGAACAGACATTGGTGTGATGCTCTAGCACTCTGAAAAATTACAGCAGGATAGTGCTAAGGATTTGTCCCAAACAAGATCATTCTTGGACTCCTGAGTAAGTTATTCATTTTTGTATGTTGCCATAAGAGCCCATATTTTGGAATGCTTGAGAGCAAAATTTTTTTGCACTTTTTGCTGTAGAAAACCCAGGAGACACCGTGTAAATGGGAAGTGTAAGTTACTCCCTGGATGAAAGATGTCTGTATATGTAAATAATGGTGTATTCCGACTTCATAATGCACATTGTTTCCTGGAAATGTCTGCTGGAAGGTGGGAGGATGGTGGTTATTTATTCTGTTCTCCCCTGGAGACAGTGAGGGAAGGGGCTGATTTCTTCCCCCACTCTTAGAAAAGGCTACTCCGTGTGGCTCTTTTAATCCTTGCCTTATTTCGCTCCTTGGCTCTTAGAACTTTTCTCTGGGACAGTGGCAACTGCTGAATCTGTAGTTCCTCCAGGGAGTAGCAAGATACCAACACTGAGATAAAGCTCACAATGTCCCTGTGATTTGAACAAAACTAGCAACCAAAAAAAAAAAGAGTTGTGGTTGCATTATGGGGGGAGGTTTGTGTAATGCAATAGGCCCTGGATTAGCTTTCCTTTGCCAAGGTTGGATTTCCAGTCTCTTGAAGCTGTAGCTCCTCTTTTAAAGAGAGTTTAGTGTAGACAAACCCCGGGCTAGAGTCTGTCCCCTGCCCAGAATGAGTGTGTTGGCGGGGGGAAGGTTTGCTGCGTGGGTGGAAGGCAGGTTAAGTATCAGGTGTATCCCTGAGCGGGTGACGTGACACACACGGTGTAGCTGGAGATTAAAGTGGGATGAGCAGTTTGCCCCGGCTGCGTGCTGGCTATCAGGCTACTCCGAGGAGCTGCAGGAGGCTTCTGGGAGAAGTATGCAGTTAATCACATGCATTAGCATGATTAAAATCCTGATTAGCCTGTGTCACTCACTCCCATTTTCCACCTACACTTTGCCCCTTTTTATCCGGGGTATTTGCAAGTATGAGCAGCAGTGAGGCCGGGAATGGCGCGGGCTCTGACCCCGGGACGGGCTTTTACATGGACCCCATAACTCTGGGCTTTGTATTGTCTTAACAGAGCTCCTCAGAAAGCTGCCCAGCTGCTGTCTGAACAGAACATCTGAAAATTCAGCCCTCCACAGCTGGAGGAGCCTCAGCAGGACTGTGGGGAATCCAGTTGAGCCTGGAGTAGGCTCGTCTTGCTCGTCAGTCAGGTGCTCAGGGCTTGCTCATGTTCCATATCTGGGGCGTCCTAACGCTTGAATTTTAACATCTCCATCCCCATGTGCTGAGAAACTCCTTGTGCTGGTTGGCACCTTGGGGCAGGGCTCTCCTTGCCTCCAACAGCCAGGGCTAAATGGGCTGGAGAACAAGTCCAGGGATGGGCTTATAGGGAAAGACAAAGCTGAGATGGAGGTTCGGGTAACTGCAGATTGGCTGGTTGGATTTTGACAAGAAGTGGGGAAAAAAGGCAAAAAAGGAGGTAATTTTGTAAATTCCTTTGTGCAAAAACTCTTTTTTTAAAAACTGTACTGGTTGGGACGATACTGTACATATTCCAACTGGATCTTTTTGGAAAAGCTAACGTCTCTGAGCATTAGGTCATACACTTCCACCACATTCCCGCCTGGGAGTGAGTCATTGTTCCTTTTGTAAAATTGCATTAGAGCTACATCATCCCAAAAAACTGTTTTTCAGCTGAATTTAGGGTGTTGACACTTGCTCTAAACAAAGTAAAACTATGGGAGCGTTTATCAGACCAATTTCAAAGTGTGTTTACGTACTCTGGAATTGTGACTCCCGAACTGCTCAATTCGTGCTTGTGAGTGGAAGCCCTCAGCTCTCACACAGGATTGTAGCAAATATCCCCATGTAACTTAACTGATGTTTGTGAAGTGCTTAAAATCCTCTGAAAGGGGCACAGAAACATCCAGGTTCTTCTACCTGGTCTTACTCCTCCCCCTCCCACTTGTTTCTTGCACTAACTGTGGTGTGTCAGCTCCTTGTTGAAGATGCTCTGGCAGTTTGTCCTTCCAGGAGTCGATACTGAGGGTTTGTTTCCATATTATGACTTTATTTTCTATAACAAAACTCGTTTGAGGTTCCAGCCTTCCTCCACATCATGCTTTTTATCAGGTTGTTGTGCCTGACCTTCAGTGCAGCGAAATGGGGCGGTGAGAAATGGGGCGGTGCTCAGGTGGGATTTCTACAACTAATTTTAGAAGCTGCATCAATTCTATTAAAGGGGAAGTAAGAACAACTGCTTGGAGAAGTGGATGCCAAGCACTCATCAAACTGGCTTTATTGGGGAAAATGCAATAGAGATTGTCAGTAGGATGAGTAAGAGCTTGGGCTGAAAAGTCCTTGACAGACCTTCATTGAAAAGGATTAGGCTGCCGGGCACACCAGGATCCCAGAATGGCTGGGGTTGGGAGGGACCTCTGGAGATCACCCAGTCCAACCCCCTGCCAAGGCAGGGTTACCTGGAACAGGTGATACAGGAATGTGTCAAAGAGGGTTGAGATGTCTCCAGAGAGGGAGACTCCAGGCCCTCCCTGGGCAGCTGTCCCAGGGTTCTGCTACCCTCCATGGAAAGTTCTTTGTCATGTTGGGGTGGAACTTGCTGTATTTTAGTTTATGGCCATTGCTCCTTGTCCTATCACTGGCACCACTGAACAGTCTGGCACCCTCCTCTGACACCCCCTGGAGAGATTTGTATGGATTGATGGGATCCCCTCTGAGCCTTCCCTTCTCCAGACTGACCAGACAAGGCTCCCTCTGTCTCTCCTCATCAGAGATGCTCCAGAGCCCTCATCAAACTCAGACCCCTAATCCAAATTCAGTGTTCCTGTGTTTGTGTTAACACCATTTCAGCCCACCAGGCAGGGAACCTGGATGCAGCCAGCAATGATGTTAGGGCAGGAATTAAGCACTTGGAACTGCTATGAGCAGGGTGCAAATGGAAATCTGAAAGTTGTGCTTCACTGACAGTTTTCCTGTAATCCCCTCTGGAAAGCACTGGGCATTTTTAAGCATCTGACTGTTGGTAGCTTAAATTTGCCTGGGTATCAGACACACTGAGAGGAAGAGGTCGACTGTGGTGAAAGGTTTTCCCTGGGTTAGGCTGAAGGTCCTCGTGGCCTGGGAGGTGCTCTTGGCAGTGACATCTGCTCAGGAGGTTCTCACGTGCTCCGTTCCCCTGTGGGTAAGTGCAGCTTGATCCACACTTGGAGAGAAAATCAGCAGTGATGCTGGGTATGAAATGCTGTTGGAAGTATCGAAATATCTGTAAACAGCAGCTTAGAGAAAGCATTTTTAAATGTAATTGTTAGTGCTGTTCATAGCAGTTCCAAGTGGTAAATTCCTGCTGTCTGCACTCAGGTTCCCTTCCTGGAGCACTGAAATGGTGTTAACACCAAACAGAACACTGAATTTGGAACTTCTCTTTTTTAAAGAATCCCAGAATGGTTTGGGTTGAGAGGGACCTTACAGCTCACCTCATTCCACCCCCTGCCTTGGACAGGGACACCTTCCACTCTCCCAAGTTGCTCCTGGCCTTGGACACTTCCAGGGATGGGGTGTTTTGGTGTTGTTGTTGGGGTTTATTTCTCTTCGTGGTTTTTTTCTGTTTAACCTCTCAATTTCGGCCATTTCTCTGTTGCAGTTTCAGTAAATGCAGTGCTCTGTTAAAAGATGCTGCTTTGCTTATCTGCACTGGTCTTTGGGAATTTCAGAACAGTTTTTCTGTTGTCCATGGGTACTTTCACTACTTCGATTAGGTAATTGGAAACTTCCAAACTGGGAGAGCAAAGACAAAAATCCTCAGCCAGCTCCAGCAGAGGCTCTGAATGAGGCTCTGCAGACAGGGGAGGGAAAGAATGAGACAAAGAACTGAGTCACCCACTCTTCCTTCCTTTGGACCCCTGTGGTAGGAGTGAATCGTTTCTCTTTAGTCATAAATCAAGCAATTAGAAAAAGGGTTCTGGATGTTAATAGCTGGATCATTCGGACTTCTTACTTAGCAGGAGCTGTGGATTTAGGTGATTTAAATAAGCAGTAGTAAATTGAAGATATCATATGATGACCTGTTGCTGGATTCCCGCTGGGAAGTTAAGGATGCACGACTTTGGAAGTGTTGCTTTGCTTTACAACTCTTGAGTGCTGCCTCCAGCTCTGGAATACCAGCACAGGAAGGACAAGGACCTGCTGGAGAGAGTCCGGAGGAGGCCACCAGGATGATCAGAGGGATGGAGCAGCTCTGCTGTGAGGAAAGGCTGAGAGAGTTGGGATTGTTCAGCCTGGAGAAGAGAAACTTCAGGGTGCCCTCATTGTGGCATTCCGGGACCTGAAGGAGCTACAAGAAAGATGGGGAGAGACTTAGGACAAGGGTCTGAAGTGCCAGGACAGGGAGGATGACTTCCCACTGGCAGAGGGCAGGGTTAGATGAGATATTGGGAAGAAATTTTTCCGTGTGAGGATGGGGAGGTCGTGGCACAAATTGCTCAGAGAAGCTGTGGCTGCCCCTGGATCCCTGGAAGTGTCCAAGGCAAGGTTGGATGGGGCTTGGAGCATCCTGGGCTAGTGGAGGGTGTCCCTGCCCATGGCATGGGGTGGCACTGGATGGGCTTTAAGGTCCCTTCCAAATCAAACAATCCTGAGATTCTGGATTCTGGGAATGTTTGCTCAGCTCAGCAGTTGGTCTGTGTGATTTGAGTGTCTGCTCCTGCCGAGGTTTGCAGGATGTGACTCCCAAAGTGGAAGTTGGTCCCACCTATGCCAGCACAGTGGGCAGAACGATGGGACACACCCACCAGGATGTCACTGAGGTTTGGATCCTGCATTAAATCCTTTCGGGATGATGTGCTGTGGTGTTGGCACCCGATAGATGTGTCAGGTGTCCTGTGACACCGCGATGGTGGGGACTCTGTAAGATGCTGTGGGTGGCTCAAGATATATTTTATATAACAAATTTGCGTTTATATATGAAACTGCAGTGTATGTATATGCTGGGTTAATTTTCCAGCAAATCTTTATACTTAAAGCATACATATTATTTTTCCTTAGGCTGTATTTTAACCTATTTAAGCATTTACGACACGAGAATTAAAGGATATTTCTATCTCGTGTGTGCTGAGGACTGGATTTTCTGTAACTGGGTGGTTTTTTTTAGGTAAAATGTACTCTTTTTTTGCATTGGGATTTGGACAGAGCATGTAGGGCAATAGGATCAAGTGTCACATTGGGGATTACATATTTGTCCTGAAGTGACCCTCTTAGGAGCTTGCATGGGTGTAATTGGTGAATGACTGGATTTATAGGGATGTATATCTGCATTAGCTCTGGTTTGATGTAACTCGAGCTGATTTGCTTTTGGTCCAAACTATTTTCAGCTTGGGGAATTCACTTTTAAGGAGAGATACTATAATTTGCCTGAAACTGGCATTTTTAGCCTTGTGTTTCCCATTAAAAGCAATGGTGGTTTTACCAGGAATTAATAGCTCTGCATATGAATGTAGAGGAGTGTTTTATGGCATTGTCTGGTGGCTGAACCCCAAATTTGTCCCAAAAGCTGCATATTTAGTTGAGACCTCTGGGTGTTAGTGGTGTTGAAAAAACCTTTATCATATCAACTTTCCAAGATTCTTTTGTTGCATCAGTCATTGTCTTGTTCTTCAAGCTGAAGCAACTCTAGCTCGTGGTATTCTGTATTATTTTGGTGTGTTGTGTCGCTTTGCTGGCAGCTTCTGTGGGATTTCCCTCTCCTGGAAGGAATAAACATGAATTTGAAGGCGTTGGGGAACTTAAAGGAACTCCTTGCACCTCCAAGCTTAGTTTTCTGCAGCGAAGGTTTTGAACTTGCCAAATTACCAGTAATTGCTGGTCTTGCTGAAAGACTTTCCCTGTGGGCACATCCCTCTGTGCTTGTCTCTGAACTCTGGCATCCTGGTTCTTGCTGGAGACTGAGATTTCAGCACGATTTTTCCACGTGGATCTGATCAGCAGTGAGAGCCCTGCCTGCTCCTCTGTGCCAGCAGCAGCTCCTGGAGTCTCTTCAGGTAGTGATGGATGAGTGAATGGGTGTGATTCACAAAGGCCTTTATTTCTAAAGCACTGATTGTTGGTTTTTTTTTTCCTTAATTACTCTGAGCTGTGTTTGTGCCACAGGTTTCCCTCTGCTCCCCTTTTCCTGCTGCTCCACTCTCCCCAAAGCTCCCGGCTCACCTTCGCTGCTGATTTTCTCCCTTATTTCTATTTTCTCCAGTCCTGCTTAAGGCCATCTGAATGTATTCAGTGCAGGGTGGGTTTCTATTTTTCTGCCCCAAAGACCTTTTAAAAAGGCTCTTGGAGGGGTGATTGGAGCACAGAATTTAACACACTGCTCCCAGAAATCCTGACTCTGGCTGGCATCAGCTGATGGTGTCTTGTTTAAACATACCACAGACTTGATGTTTTTTCCCCTTGGGGTTTGACTTCCTGTGATAAAAGGAGATTCCCTTTTAAAGCAGAGCTCCGTGGTTATATAATGAGAGAAGGAAATAGTCCAAAAGTGACACTGGGAGAATAGAAAAGTTATTTTGGTAACTGACTGTTAGACAGGAGAATAGAAAATTCGCTCAGGAGGGCACTGGTAACTTGAGTCCTCTTGGGAAAGTGAGAGGAACACATTTAAGGAATTAAGTAAGGGAGTGACCAGGGCAGAGCAGCGAAAGGAAGGTTATGGTAAGGACAGAGCTGTCCAGTGCACATCTAGGATTCCTCTTAAAGGATTTAACTCTTTCCAAACTGCTTTTCCTCTCCTCCATAAGCTGCTGTGTTGTTCCCAAGCACAACAAGTCTCCCAAGTAAGACCCTCAGAGCTGTGCTGGCTTTTCCTGTTGGATTTGAAGCCATGAATAGAAGGGGTTTTTTTTTGTCTCTGTGTGTCCCCCAGCAGACCAGGGAATTCCTTTCTTCCACCTGCATTTTCTGTCCCCCCCCCCCACCAGGCTGGCAAACTTGCCAAGGACTGTGCAGGAGTTGGAGTGAAAACTGGCTTTTTATGCTGTTGATAGGGCAAAACTGAAGATTCCAAAGCAGTTTGCTGTTCTCAGCACGGGTTGTTGGGAGGCAGGGATACAAACTCCCAGGGAAGCCGGCTGAATTCTGGCAGGGAGTCACTGAACTCCCTGAGCCTTCGTAGTTCCTGCCCTTGGAGTTCAGACTCAGCACTGCACACTCCCCACACTCTGTACAGACACTGCTTGTGCAAGTCTGAGGTCCCTATGGATTTAAAATGGAATACTGATTTCCCTGGTCTGGGGTGTGCCTAGAGAAAAATGGAAAATGCCCACAATTCATCAAAATTAAGCTGGTTTTCTTTCTAGTCTGGGGTGTGTTTATTTTCTCTAGTATGTAATTTATCTGTAGACTTCTTTTTCAGCAGCCAAATGTGCTGACTGTGCGTGTTACGTTTCCCCAGTGAAATTCCCTGGCAACTTCACTTCTTCCAAGATCATTTTGAGGTGCTGATGTAATCAAATGGTTGAATGTGAACTCAACAAGAAATTATGTAGTGCAAAGTTTGCTCTTAAAATCCATATGGAATTAAGGTGCATTTGTTATTTGTATGTGTTTTTAGTGTTGGTATTTGTGATATTAATTAACTTTGCTTTTGGTCATTTTTTAATTAAGAGACGTCAGTTTATGCCTGGGGCGGGGGGAAGCAGGACCGACGGTTACAGATCCTTAACACCTCATCAAAATTTCAGTGGGAGTTATTTTTTCAGCTCTATTTGAATAATTAAACATCGTGCTGAACTAATTTTGCAAATGCGGGTGGGAGCACAAGGAGTACAAGAAAATTGTTGATCTTAATTGAAATGCATTAGAGTGTCCTGATTGTACAACTGTAAGACCTTGTTTTACTCTAAACAGTTGTATTACTTGAAAGAAACTTCACAACTTATAAATTGAGGAGTAAAATATAAACCTAGATTAGGAAATGATCCTCTGAAAGACAGAAGTGAAACAGAGGGGGCTCTGGTGATGAGTATGTTGTCTAACACAGATCACCTCAAGTAGTATCTTTCTCCAAATTGAATTTTTAACCCTTGCCTTCAAAGCAAGGCAACTTCCAAAGTGCCTTGGAGCACCTGCTTTTTGTCCTTAAATTAGTTTAGTTTTCAAATGAAAGATTGTAGGATCTCATTATTTATGAAACAGAAACTTTGGATTAAGCTCAGATGTGCCTTTATTAGAGAATTCCAACTACAAAGGGAAGCTGGGTATCCACCAGCTGCACTCGCTGACTGATAACAGGCTTTTTCAAAGTAGTTTTCTTTCAGCAATCCTGTTAATGCTTTACATTCAAGCCTAAACTTTTTTTTGTGGGATTAGAGGTAGGAAAAAAATGCTAGATCAGAGGAATAAATGCAAATAATTCAGCATGAACAGCAGAGCAGGAGGGTGAGGTGAGTCCATTATTTTGATATGTGTTTGTAAGTCAGCAGGACAGTGTTGCACTCCCCACTTTACAGCATATTAAATAAAATCAAAATGCAAGAGCTGTGAAAACAAATCAGGCAAAAGATTAATTTATGTGGGTTTGTGCAGAGCAGGTTTTCTGTTTTGTTCTTTTTTCTTCTTGGTTTTGATTCTCAGGAGGTGGTGGAGTGTGGGCTGTGTCTCCTTGGCTTCTTGTGCTGGAGCTGGAGGTGCTGATCAGCAGCGTTTGTGCTGCAGCCTCTGAGAGTCCTGGGGACTGTGGGGGGTTCAGACCACAGAATCCACACTGGGTTGGGTGGGAGGGACCTTAGGGATCATCCCATTCCACGCATGCCATGGACAGGGACACCTTCTGCTATCCCAGGTTGCTCCAGGCCCCATCCAATCTGACCGTGGACTCTTCAGGGATCCAGGGGCAGCCACAGCTTCTCTGGGCGCCCTGTGCCAGGGCCTCCCCACCCTCCCAGCCAAGAATTCCTTCCCAATATCCCATCTAACCCTGCCCTCTGGCTGTGGGCAGCCATTCCCTGTGTCCTGTCCCTCCATCCCTTGTCCCAAGTCCCTCTCCAGCTCTCCTGGAGCTCCTTTAGGCCCTGGCAGGGGCTCTGAGGTCTCCCTGGATCCTTCTCTTCTCCAGGTGAACATTCCAAGCTCTCGGAGCCTGGTTCCAGCCCTGGGAGCAGCTCCACGTCCTCCTGCTGTTGGTCCCAGGGCTGGAGCAGCTCTGCAGGTGGGGTCTCACCTGAGTGGGGCAGAGGGGCAGAATCCTCTCTTTTCTGGTGCCCATGCTGGGGATCAGCCTAGGGCACTCCTGGTCAGGGAATGTCCAGTCTCTCATCCACCAGCACCCCCAGGTCCTTCTCCCCAGGGCTGCTCTCCATCTGTTCATTCCTGGATTTGTGCTTGGGATAGTCCCAGCCCAGGTGCAGGACCTTGCCCTTTGCCTTGTTGAACCTCATGAGGTTGGCACATTCCCACCTCTCCAGCCTGTCCAGGTCCCTGTGCATGCCCCATCCCTTCCCTCCGGCTGTGACAGCACCCACAGCTCTCTGTCACTGGCCAACTGCCCAGGGTGCCCCAGTCCAGGTGTAATTTGGCTTTTTCAGAGTCTCTGCGTCTCCACTGCAGCAGAAAGTGCTGTGCCTTCCTCAAAGCTGAGTGCTGGTGATGTCGAGGAAATGACCCAGCTTTAAAGTCTCAATATTGCAAATAAAAGAGATTATCTTTGGTTGGCACTGTCACCTTTGTCCTCTGGGCACAAGGTTTCACACTTGCAGCTTGCAGGTCACATTAAACACTCCTCTCCCTGCTTATCTCTTGTGAGAGTTTTTCTGTTAATCTTTCCAAGTAGAGGAGCTGTAATTTCTAGATGAAATGCTTTATGCTATACTTTTTGGAGGCATAATACCACAAAAGGGGGTTGTGTACTGGGAGGAGCGTTTTCATCTACTAAATAAGGATGTAGGCCGGATTTTATGCAATTGACTCAAATCTTACAGTTTTTAATCTGGAGGTTGTCTGTGAATTGTTCTCTCTCTCGGCAAGTTGTTGTTAAATTACTTCTGTTATTCTACTAATTTATTTTTTAAATATATCTTTGGAAAAAGAAGAGTTGAGTG
Source organism: Ptilonorhynchus violaceus (assembly GCA_013397565.1). NCBI lineage: Eukaryota > Metazoa > Chordata > Aves > Passeriformes > Ptilonorhynchidae > Ptilonorhynchus > Ptilonorhynchus violaceus. Next base: position 241,579 of record VZRJ01007101.1, read on the forward strand.
TTTTTAAGATGCTCACCGGGTCGATCAGATTCCAGGCAGGCTTCTGCTCTCACATGTCCTTTGTGTGAATTCTGGGTTAATTGAGTGACTCATTCATTCAGTCTGGCCCAGGCTGCAGAGGCCAAGGAAGCACCAGCAGCTCACGGCTGGTGAAGGGAAAAACAAACCCAGCACAGGGTGAAACTCTGAGGCATCTGAGCTTCCTTCTGGAAACTGAGTTGGGAATGGGCAGCCTGTGCCTCACTGGAGATCTGCAGGATTGGTCATTTCACAGAACATCCTCAGACGTTCTTTTGTTTCCTAAACACTACAGGGCTTCTGGTTTGTGTCTTCTTAATTTCTGAGGCCTGGCTGTAATGAATGTCCTGTCTTGTGGTTCCAGTTCTGTGCTGTACAATGGTAAATCTTAATTCTGCACCTTTCAACTGGCAGAGGGCAGGGATAGATGGGATATTGGGAAGAAATTCCTCCCTGTGAGAGTGGGGAGGCCCTGGCACAGGTTGCCCAGAGCAGCTGTGGCTGCCCCTGGATCCCTGAAAGCGTCCAAGGTCAGGTTGGATGGGGCTTGGAGCAGCCTGGGCTAGTAGAAGGTCTCCCTGCCCATGGCAAGAGGTGGGACTGGGTGATCCTTAGGGTCTCTCCCAACCCAAACCAGCCTGCAATTATTTTTGCTTTAATCCAGCAAGTTTCCTGTATGAAACACAGAAGCAGTTCCTGGAACAGAAGTCAAAACCTGGGCTGCCTGGTTGGGAGGTAGATGGACAGACCTGAAAGTAGAACCTGAAATTATTTCTTTCAAATGCCAAAGAGGAAAAGAAAAAAATCAAACAAAAAGCCCCTCCCAACCCCCTCCAGAATTCATCCCCTCATGATTCTAATAATTTCACTAAAAAATTTAAAAATGTCTTATAAATATTCTAGATCTAAAGAGGTAGAAATGTAAGAGAAAAAGAAGGGGAATACTGAACATTTTCTGAATAATAAAGTGGATCTTTCTGTGAAACATCTTTACTAATTAATCCAAAAACGAAGCAAACTGAAGTACAGCAGCTTGTAACAAAAAGCTTTTTGATGGAGTTTGCTGCTGGGAATGATCTCATCCTGGTGCCCAACTGGGCACTGTGCAGTGCTGGAACTGCTTGCTGCAACCCAAGGGAGCTGCGTGGGCTGTGGGGTGGTGGTGGGGGGAGCTGGGAATGTTGGGCCATCCCAAGGGGCCATCCCGAGCTTTTCACCTCCAGTATCCGGGTGGGGTCAGCAAGAACTGCTGCTTGTGGATTTGCTGTACTTATTTTTCTGGGAATTACGTTGATTTTAAGTACCTAAGGAGGGTTTACAAGAGAGCTGGAGAGGGACTTTTTACAAAGGGCATGGAGTGCCAGGACAAGGGGGAATGGCTTTAAACTGAAAGAAGGGTGGGCTTGGATGAGATGTTGGGAGGAAATTCTTCCCTGTGAGGGTGGGGAGGCCCTGGCATAGGTTGCCCAGAGAAGCTGTGGCTGCCCCTGGATCCATGGAAGTGTCCAAGGCCAGGCTGGATGGGCCTTGGAGCAGCCTGGGATAGTGGGAGGTGTCCCTGCCCGTGGCAGAGGTGCCGCTGGATGATCCTTAAGGTCCCTTCCCAACCAAACCACTCTTAACAAAAAGCTGTCACAGAAGAGTGAAAAAATGTGGTCCCAACGTTCGCTGAGAAACATCTCTTTGGTCTTCAGGTGGAGCCAAGTAAAATTGAAATTAAAAATGATGTAACAGTGATCCTTGGCCTCATAATTTTAAGTTATTCGTTTTAGAGCTTAATACAGTGAATTGATGTGCCTTCTGTGCTTTGTACCTGTTTCTATTTTTAAAATTATAAAGTTGTTGCTTTAAAATAGGCAAAAACTACTTGTAGTAAGAGCAAACCCTGGATATTCAACTTCTGCAAAGCTTGTGGGGGTTGACACTTGGATCTTGCTGAGTGGGAATTCAGTGATGTGCCAGAAACACAGAGTTTGCTTCATTCTAAGTCAACTTTAAACCCCAGAAGTTGTATTATTCATTGTTCATCCAGTTTCTCACCCTGATAAGCTGCTTTGTTGTCCTTGGAGGCACTGGGAGCCTCATGCTGGTTCCAGTTTAAATTGCAATATCTGTGTGTAGGGGAGGCCAGAAGGTTTGGAGTCTGCTGGAACTCCAATACAAATGTTTTATTTCTGCCAACTAAAGAAACGCTGAGAACTGCAAAAATGACGGAATTGCACCTGAGACAATGCGTTAGACTTATCTCCCTTGTAGCTGGAATTTGTCTTTAAAATTGTGGGAGAATTAATTAGAGTTTGGGTTGTAACAGCTCCTACAGACGAACGCAGCCGGAGCGACTGAATTCGCTGTGCTGGTGTTGGCTCAGGAATCCCCAATTCCCGGGGTGGCTCAGGAACAGAGCTCTTGGCACGGTTTTTGTTTCCTCGGTAGCTGTCGGACGTGGTGCACAGACCAGTGTCACTGTATTCCCGCTTCCAGGGTGTGTTCCCACCTCCAGGGTGTATTCCCGTAGCGGTGACTGCCGTATTTGGGAGTGGAGCCTCTCAGTGCGGGGCTGAGTGTAGAAAGGGCGGCAGGGAAAGATCTTCGCTGGATCTTGGAATTCCAGAGTGGTTTGCGTTGGAAGGGACCTTAAAGCCCATCCAGTGCCACCGCTGCCATGGGCACGGACACCTCCCACTATCCCAGGTTGCTCCAAGCCCTGTCCCAACCTGGACACTTCCTTGGACACTTCCAGGAATCCAGGGGCAGCCACAGATTCTCTGGACAACCTGTGCCAGGGCCTCACCACCCTCACAGGGAGGAATTTCCTGCTAATATTTAATCTAAATCTACCCTCCTTCAGCTTAAAGCCATTCCCCCTTGTCCTGTCTCTTGTTCCATGCCTTGTCCCAACTCCCTCTCCAGCTCTCCTGGAGCCCCTTTAGGCACTGGAAGGGGCTCTGAGGTCTCTGTGGAGCCTTCTCTTCTCCGGGTGAGCACCCCCAGCTCTCCCAGCCTGGCTCCAGAGCAGAGGGGCTCCAGCCCTGGGAGCAGCTCCGTGGCCTCCTCTGGCCTCTCTCCAGCAGCTCCAGGTCCTCCTGCTGTTGGTCCCAGGGCTGGAGCAGCTCTGCAGGGGGGTCTCACACACATCTCCACACCCTGTGGCCTTGGCACTCCTGGTTTTGTTTGGAATGAGCAGTAGCAGAAACACCCTTGTGTGTCTCGGTCAGCAACAAGTGAAAGTGTGGATGGACATATGAACAGCTGTTTTTTTCTTTTCTTTTTTTGTTTCTTAATGAGTGAGCTGAACAGTTTTAAATCCAGATTAAAAGCTGGATGGTATAATTATTTTTTAATTGGTCTTTGCAGTAAGAACCTGTGCATTAAACCTCAGAACGTTCTGAATTCCAATCACTGCGAGAAACAGAAATCAGGTGGATTAAGTATAGCACTGGAAATTAGTTTTATGTGTATAACTGGAGCATTTTCATTCAGTCATAACACAGTATTTATTTTATTAATGCAGCTTTAGATTTCTGAAGATGTTACCTGAGGTTTTTAAGGCAGTGAGTCTGCACTGATTTGTTTGGTTGTGGTGTGAGGTAATACACGTTGTACTGGTTCCAATCTTGATGAGGAAACTGCTGCTGATCTTGCTGTGTTCTCAGAGCAGGAATCGCTTTCCTTGATAAGCACAGAACAAGGATCAGAGAAAACACTTCCAGCAGCTCCCTTGGCGTAGGCTGTCATTGCTCTGATAACACAGGCAGGGTGAGAACTGCTCCTCTGCTTTCCCAGAATAAGAGAGTCTGTGGGGATGGAATCTTTGAAGATGCTGAGTCTCTCCCTTCTTTATTTTCCCTGTAGTTCTTCTGCACCTCACTGTTTGTTTACTGTGATTGAACCTTCAAAAATGCAGCAAAATGAAAGTGCACAACTCTCAGGGGGGACCTTCTCGCTCTCTACAACTACTTGAAAGGAGGTTGTAGTGAACAAGGGACAGGACAAGAGGAAACCACCTCAAGCTGTGTCAGAGGAGGTTCAGGTTGGACATCAGGAGGAATTTTTGCGTGGAAAGGGTTGTCAGGCATTGGAAGGGGCTGCCCAGGGAGGTTTAGAGTGCCCATCCCTGGAGGTGTCCACGGAAGGCCTGGGCGTGGCACTCAGTGCTCTGGGCTGGGGACAAGGTGGGGATTGGTCTCAGGTTGGACTCGATGACCTTGGAGGCTTTCCCAACCATAATGATTCTGGGATTCTGGGATTCTCGTGCCCTCCACACCTCTGGCTGGTTCTGCCATGACTACAACCACCGACAGTTTAAAAATCTGTAATTAAAATGATGTTTAGCAGCACGTTGCAGTGTTTAGGGCAGGGTGGAGGGACAGTGGGTGACCAGTGCCAGCCCTGGCGCTCTGCATGGTCCCTGCAGGGTGCGTTTGGGGCCTGTGTGTGGCCAACACCCCGTTCCCTGTATCGTGTCTCAGATCTTGAAGCAATTTGCTCCTTGGTTCTGGTTTAACACAGCTGTCTGCACCTTGTTGTAACCTGTCATCAGCTGATGGTGGGTACTCAGACTTCAGCCCAGTTTTTCACGCTGAATTGGACAAATCTGTTTTTTCAGGCAGTTGCATAATGGGAAGTGTCTGCTCATCTTCTGTTCCATTTTTTCTTTGTTGGCTTTAGAAACTTTTTTTTCTTTAGAAACCTTAATTACTCTTCCTCAGTTGTAAATAAACATCTGAAGGATTTATCAGGTAATTTCAGGGCCAGTCACTCTTACCTTGAATTTGCTAAGGAGTGACACTGCTTTAAAAACCCTAAAAGCTATAGTTCTGATGCAGAATACATGAACGTGTTCCAGCTCAAACCAAGCATTTATCCACAAAATGGCTTCAATTATTATTCTGACTGGTTGGTTTTGCAATGCACCCTTAACAAAGGGAAACTCACCCCTTACAAATGGACTTTTTTTGTTGGTGGGTTTGTTTTTCAATCTGAGTCCCAGAAGCTTGGGTAAGGTGAGTTTCTTTATGCCTTGGAAATGTGATCTGTGAGCTAAGAGGCAAAGAACTAAATGTTAATGACCTTAACCCTGTCTGGCTGCACTGCTCTGACCTTTATCTCCCATCTCCCCTTTCCCCAGGTACAGGTATCACTTTCTGTTTACACCTCCCAGAACAAATCCGCTCGGAGATGCTCTGATTTTAGCAGGAAATCTGAAATGTTGGTGCTGTGCCATAAATAACGGGAGAATGTTTTTCTTCTGTTCTCCTGCACCCTGGTAGTGCCCAAATCCTTGTGTTTTGGGTGGAGAGAGGTTGGTTGTGCTGGGGATCGCTCAGAGCTGACCTCACAAAGCTCTGCCTAAGCCAAGGCGCGGGTTCTGTCCGGTGCTGGGCACCCTCCCCACACAGGGGAGGTCAAATGATATTTTGAAACTTCTCCCTGATTTACCAGGATAATGTGGGATGTTCCATGAGTGACTTCTGCACAGCTGGGATCGCAGTGAGGTCCTGACAGTCAGTGTGTCATCAGGAGTTTAATATTTTACTAGTTTCGGTATCTCAGGACACAGAGGTTGCTTAATTCTTACTGATCTGGTCTTTGCCATGTATAACTTCTAGGCAACAAATACTCTGAAAACCTCTGTAATATAGTCATATTCTGAATGGATTTGGTTTGAATTGATTCTAACACTATATTGTACCTGTAATGATTTTGAGTGTCATAATTTTGTGGTAGAGGATGCCCTCTAGTCTAGAAGCCAGGAAAAAAGATGGAGAGGGACTTTAGACAAGAGCCTGGAATGTTAGGATGAGGGGGAATGGTTCAAACTGACAGAGTAGATTTGGATGAGATATTGGGAAGAAATTCCTGGCTGGGAGGGTGGGCACAGGTTGCCCAGAGGAGCTGTGGCTGCCCCTGGATCCCTGGAAGTGTCCAAGGCCAGGCTGGATGGGGCTTGGAGCAACCTGGGATAGTGGAAGGTGTCCTTGCCTGTGGCAAGGGGTGGGATGAAATGGTCCCTACAATTCTGGGATTCTCTGATTCTGTCATTCACCTATTTTGACACTAGACAAAGTACATTCTCTCTGTGCTGCTGACCAAACCATGACTCCTGGAAAAGCTTTTTAGCTGGAAGAAGGAGGGGAAAAAACCCAACCCGAGCACAACCCCCTGCCAGGGTTATCTTACAGAGCTCATTACCCTGCAGTGCAGGCTCAGGTTTTCCCCTGCTATAGGAGCACAGTGAGGAGCTGTAATTCTTCACTGTGCAGCCCAGGCTCTAAAATAGCAAGATTTGAAATATTCAGCTGTCAAACAGTGGATCACTTAAGCTCTGGACACTTTTGACTTTGTCCTCAGCAAGGGAATCTGCCCCTGTGGTTGCGGGGCGAGCCCTGGTTCCTCCACCCGCTGCTCCGCAGGCAGGAGCTCGGGAAGGTTCTTGTGTGCAAAGAAATGAAGGGGGTTTGTTGCTTAGTGGAACTCGGTGCTGCAGCTCACTGATGTTTTCGATGTGCAAGGCAGCAGCTGGGTCAGTAGCAGGGGATTCCAGAAAATAAGCAGGGTAGCTCAGTGATTCCTAGCCCTGAAGCAGCAACGCTCGTGTGTCTGCGCAGGGTGTAAATGCCTTTTTAACCTTCCTCCTTCTGATCCATATTCATGGGTTTGCTCTTGGGAATTCAGAGAGAAATCAGTTGATGATGCAGACTTAAAACCTGCTGTATTTATCCAGTGGAAGATAGAGATTACTGTTTGGTTTTCAGTGTATGCCTCGAACACTGCTTGTGTTGCTGTCTGGCATAATTTAAAAAACAAAAGTTATAATCCTTTTGTCTGAAAAGAGTGATGAAGTGTCTGCTGTATCATCATTGTCCCAAAATTGATATGGAAAAGGTAAAAGTGAAATCCTAGAATCCCAGAATGATTTGGGGTAGAAGGGACCTTAGAGCCCATCCGGTCCCACCCCATGCCATGGGCAGGGACACCTTCCACTATCCCAGGTTGTTCCAAGCCCCATCCAGCCTGGCCTTGGACACTTCCAGGGATCCAGGGGCAGCCACAGCTGCTCTGGGCAATCTGTGCCAGGGCCTCCCCACCTTCCCAGCCAAGAATTCTTTCCCAATATCCCATCTAACCCTGCCCTCTGGCAGTGGGAAGCCATTCCCTGTGTCCTATCCATCCATCCGTTGTTCAAAGTCCTTTTCCAGGGATCTGTCATGTTTGTAAAGTGTAACTACTGAGTTTTGGTATGGACTAAACAAGTGTTGGAGAGGGGAATTACCATTTCCATGTGCTGGTTTTGATCCAGGAGCTCTGCACACGGAGGAAATGCAGTTTACCTTCTCCAATCCGTTGTGAGCAATGGTGTGTGCCTTGTCCTTGGGATGTGTTTGCTCACCTGTGACTGATGAGGGTGTTGGGTGTTCCTGATCACGTCCCCTCCGGCTGTTCTGGCACCGCTCCTGCTGTTGGGATCCTCCGGAGCCTCTGGAGCTGTTCTGCTCCACTCCGGCTCCAGTTTCCATAACAGACACACTGGCACTGCAAACCAATGATGAGGCTCCTGTGTGCAGAGGGATGGGTATGGGGGAAGGAGGGTAAAATTCCCTATGGGGCAGCCTCTGTGTGCAGGAGCAGATCCCACAAAGCAAGCAGGAAAAGCCTTGATTGGGAACTGCTCATGGAATTCTGTCTGTAAAGAGCAACCAGTTCATCAAATACAATACTGAGCAAAGGAGATGCTGAATTTGCTGTGGAGTGCATTCATCTCATCATCATGTGTGATGGTGGGGCTGATTTTGGGGGACATGGGTAATGCCTGGATCATGTTCCTCATGTGTTCCTACACATCTGAAATATTTCTCCCCAAACATACAGCTTATTAAACCTGTCACACTGACCTGCTTAGATACTGCTCTTCATTTAGAGCACATCTGGGAATGAGAGTTTGGTTTATATAAATATACATAAGTGACCTTTTTCATGGAAATTAAATATATATATATATATATATGTATATATATATATATATCTTAACCAAATAACCTGTATTTTCAGAGCTTTTAACCCAGGGCTCTGGTCATGCTTCCAGCCTGTATTCTGCTTAATTTTGTTATTTCTTGCCTTTTTTTCTCCAGAGCATCCATGTAAAATCTGCTGCCATAAATAAGTTTCCAGCCTGAAAATCCAAGGATTAAATAAATCCTAAATCTCTGTCATAGAGGTACTTTTAGGCCAAGACCGGGGCAGTTGCAAGTTGGGGTGAAGCAGCACAGGTCAGCGGTTCCACCACGTTTGAGTCCCTGTAAAATGCTCCATTCACAGGCACCAAGCAAACCTCAGCTCCAAGATCTGAGCTCCGCATGGATCCTTTCCCAGAAAATCCTAAGGCTTGATAGGTGGGTTTTGAAGTGCTCAGTGAGATCCATTAACTGTCCCTGGATTGTGACCTGCGGCTCCCTGCCCATCCACACGTACCTGTGGGATAATCCTCTTCATCCTCCAGGACAGGGATGCAGGAGGAGATCTGTGACCTGGTGTAGGTGAGGGGATATTAACAGGCAGCTCGGGCACTTCAGCTATGAAACCTGGCAGGCATCAACCTTGAAAACATAAGTAGATTTCAGTCTCATGAATTTTCATGCTTTCTTACAATAATAAAGTGTCAGAGACAGTTGGGAATTCTCCAGGAGCTGTTTGGCTTTAAAGCTGTTGCCATGGCAGCCTGCAAGGTCCCAAGGAAATGGGAAATCCAAACTTTTCTCCTGTTTGTAGGGCCTGAGCTGACACTGCAGACAACATTCCTGAATCTGGTGTAACTTGGTAAAATTCCTGTGGGTGCCTGCAACTTCCTTCTTGGTTTTCCTTTTCCGAAGTCGAGGAAAGACGTTGTTTTGTAGTTCTGATGAGATTAGGGAGTTCTCAGTTCCAGGGTGCATGGGTATGTTTGATATAGAATCATGGAATGGTTTGGGTTGGAACGGATTTTATGGATCATCTCATTCCACCCCTGCCATGGGCAGGGACACCTTCGACTATCCCAGGGTGCTCCAAGCCCCATTCAGCCTGACTTTGGACACTTCCAGGGATCCAGGGGCAGCCACAGCTTCTCTGAGCAACCTGTGCCAGGGCTTTACCACCCTCACAGCGTAGAATTTCTTCCCAATATCCAATATAAATCTCTACTCTTTTAGTTTAAAACCTTCACCCATTGACCTGTTACTGTCTTCTATTTCTGTCTTTTTTCTAAGCCCCCTTTAGGTACAGGCAGGACACACCTTCAGGTTATAATTTTGAACATACACAGCTTCACTGACCATTCCATTGACCCTTTGATCTGCACAGCAAGGGTTTGTCATCAGTCAAAGTGGAGTAAAACAAAGGGTTTGTCGTGGGTGAAAGTGGAATAAAACAACCAGGCCTGTTCTGGAAGCATCTCCAGCCTTGCCAGAGGAGGCTGTGGGGGAGCAGCCGTGTTCTGTTCCTGCTGCTCTGGGTGTGGTGTGCATGGAATGAGTAAGAGAAGGATCCTTCTTGTTGGACGTGTTGAACAACTGGTTGCACCTTGGCTGAGAGAGTTTGTAAAGGACTTTTTAGAAACCAGCAAAAATGTTAATTTTTTTAAAGGCACTGAGAGATAAGACCTTGCAAATGCCCTGTTTCATCCAGGCGTGGGCTGGGGAGGCTTTAGTGGTGGTTTGCTCTTTTGTAGTGGCAGATGAGCTGGGCTGCTGGAGTTCCCAGGAAGCTGGGATGATGTGAATATCAAAAAAACTTAGGTAAGAGCTTCTCACAGTCTGGTGTCTCCAGCTACCCCTGTGCTAGTGAGTTACATGATGCTTGGTGACTTCTGGAATGTTGTGATGTTTTATTTCGGGGTATTTCCTCTTGCAGTCCTTGGCCTGGGGCAAAAGTCCTCTCCCAGACAGTGGTGGGTGCTGTTCCAGAGCTGCCATGGACCAGGACCATCCCTGAGATCCGTTTGCATGTAGCAGCTCTGTTGTAGAGAGAGGCATTTTACATGTGGGAATGTTCCTGGTCACTTTAACTCAGGTGGCATTGCAGCTCCCAGTGAGGAGCTCCTTCCTGTCCCTTCCTGGCGCTGGAAGGCATGGCAAGGAGGCCCTCAGTGGCTTAGCAGTCTTTCATTTATGGACAAGTGACATTTGAATAATGAAAGCTGCTTCTTCTCCTTGTTGCCATCAAAGAGTTCATTAATGTTCACCCCAGCTAAGGCAGGATGGGCATTGGAGGAGCTCCAGCCTTGAACGATGATTTCATAGTTCAAGACTTGACTCTGTTCTTACTGCTCCTTGTATAATGTGTGTGCAACTGAATCTTGAATCTCAAATCATTAAAAATGCTATTTCTGGCCTCTACTATCCCAAAAGATGCAGGTTGGATAACACTGGCAGAGTGTGGGTGTGGGGATGTGCTTTGACAAATAAAGCAGATGACAGGAGTCACCATGGGTCTGTATTGATTAGACAGAACAGTAGGAAGGATTCCTGAATTCTTAAACCTTCTATTTTTAGATGTAATTTGTCTGGGCTGAAGGCTTTCTGTTCCCTGAATTGTTCCAAAAATAAATATTTCAGAAGAGGATTAAACTTGAATGTGAAAGACAGTGTTTTTTATGCATCAGTGTTCATGGAAGGAGCTGGTCAGAAATCACTATTCTTAAATTTGCATGCTCTGAATCCAAATCAGAGCCGCTTTCACCAAAGCTACTCATCCACACGGGAGGCTTGAGGTGCTGGTGAGAATGCAACTGTGAGAGCTAATTTTAGCTAATTCAGTCCTGTGAGCAGCAGAGTCCTTCAACTGTGAAAAGAGACACTTCCCTCTTGCTTAAATCACTCTCTCTTTTTATTGAGCTTCTGCTGAATAGGGATGGGCTCGGCTGATTCTTACCAAGGGCAAGTCTTGCCTTGGGTTTTGGTGTTGGGGTTTTTTTGTGTGTGTGAATCTGGATGTTAAGATATTTTTCTGTTTAGACGCTTCAGAAAAATCCTTGACTCCTTCTACGCATCGCTTGTGTCCAGGTCTTTGGGCTCAGCCTTCTCGGGGTGTTTCCAGGCTCCTGGCACCTGTACTGTGTGACACAGCCTCTCCCACCCTTCCCACATCCCTCCATTGGGCACTAAGTAACCAGAGGGCTCTGGCTTCTGGAACTCTCCTTCACAGGTGAGTCCAGCCCTTGCTGCACTGCCCAGCCTTCCCGAACCCTTTGGGAAGGTCCTTGGCTGGTCCTTGACACCGGCGCTGTGGCAATCCGTGAGTCACTCCTCCAACTTTCCAGAGTCATTGCATGTTGTTTCTTTTTCTCAAATAGCTTTTGACATCCCAAAATCTGTGGTGCTATAAAAACAGCCCCTCTTGTGCAGCTGCTTATTTCCTGTCTGATTGTATGAACCTCACTGGGTTTTAACTTTGTCAGCCTGAATCACTGCCGAAGACTCTCATTTTAAAGTCTGTCCCCTCTAATAAGGATGAAATGGGGATGTTGCCAAAGAGTATCTGCTTGCTTTGCACTAGGAGATCTTTTCCCATGTACTACCTGGGATTGGCAAGGATCATCTCCTTCTCCAAGCAGTAGGACTTGCGTGACTGCTGTGAAACTCTGACTTGCTGGTCATGAATATTTCCCTAGAAAATGATGCACTCTTCAAGTTCAGTGGAATTACATCCTGTGTTTTGAAGACTCTTTAAATTATTAGTCTAACTTAACTTCTCTTGGGAGAAGCTCTACTCAAAAGCCTGGAATTAAATGTAAAAGCAGTCGCTTTCAAATCACAGGAGCTTTTGGGTTGGAAAAGAGCTCCAAGACCATTGAGTCCAGCTTGTGCCCAATCCCCACCTTGTCCCCAGCCCAGAGCACTGAGTGCCACATCCAGTCCTTCCTTGGACACCTCCAGGGATGGGGACTCCAAACCTCCCTGGGCAGTTCCAATGCCTGACCACCCTTTCCAGGAAGAAATTCCTTCTGATGTCCAACCTGACCCTCTCCTGGCACAGCTTGAGGCCGTTCCCTCTCATCCTGTCCTTTGTTCCCTGGGAGCAGAGTCCGCCCCCCCCCGGCTGTCCCCTCCTGTCAGGCAGTTGTGGAGAGCCAGAAGGTCCCCCCTGAGCCTCCTTTTCTCCAGGCTGAGCCCCCCCAGCTCCCTCAGCCGCTCCTCCTTTGATTTACTGTCAGCTTTATCTGAGATGCCTCATGCCAGTGTGCAAATGGGAATTTGATACTGAACAAAAATTCATTGAGTACTTGGCAGTGGTGCTCATGAAGAAAAAAAGTCCACCATATATTTGTGAATAAACTCTTGATCTAGGATCTTGGTGAGTCCAGGAACAGGCAGAGAGAAACTGTAGGGGGTTGTGGTCATAAAGGCATTTTTCCTTCTCATGGAAGGTGTCCCTGCCTGTGGCAGGGGGTTGGAACAAGATGATACTTGGGGTCCCTTCCACCCCACACCGTTTTATGGTTCTGGTTCCTTGTCAGGTTGTTGTAGTTCTTTGCTCTTAGGAAAAGGCTGGGATGGAAATCTGAGATGCCCAATCTGGAGTTCCATGCCACCGTGTATATTTAGCTCAGGGTTCACCAGCCTTTGCCTTCGGAGCCGCGGCATCCGACACCCTGGGACTGCTTTGCATGTGGAATGTTGGAGCTGGGATGGGCAACGCCCCTCCTGGCTCCTCATATCAAGTGATCTTCATGCCCCGAGTGTGCTGGAGACGGGAGCTATTTAAAGGGAGCTGTTTATCCAGAGCTTTGGAAACCAAGTGTGAAGGGTGAGAGAACAGGAAACTCAAAGGTTGAGGGGCTTTCACTCGCAGGGCACGGGAAACAGTCGTGAATTTGGGATGGGAAAACAGTGCTGCTTGTTTAGGGAACTTGAGGGAGCTGATAAGTGCTTCTGATACAGGAGTGGCACATTCTTTCTGTTATAAACTCGGTGGCACTGAAGTGCATTCCACCTGGCTGGAATTAGAGTGATAATCCTGACATAACCTGAGGTTTGCTCTGCTCCCTCTCTCTGGCACCATGAACAGACTGAGACAATCACTGCTCATATAGAAAGTCCTGGATCATTGGAACTGGAGACTGCCGAGTCACGATAGGTCTGTAAGGTGATGTGGGAAATCGCTCTCTTGTGTGTTCTTTTTGGGTGTCTTACCGAGATAAGCTCTGTGCTTTTCTCAGGGACCAAGCAGAGCTGGGAGTTCACTCCACCCTCTGACAGGCTGTCACTGGAAACTGGCACAGATATGAGGAGTTGCTACTAACAGTAGTAAGAACCTTCAAAATTACAAAAACCTGAAGAGAATTGTTAATGTTTACCCTGAAATACTGAAAAGTGCTTTTGGGACTCCTTGGAATAACCACTGTATGACAGATGGGGTGTGTTTGGTGAACTCTCAGGTGACAGCCTGGGTTGGAACCTGGAGGTAGTCAGAGTGTTAATGGGATGCAGGGGATTCAGTTTTCCTGGGGGGGGAAATCTGTGTAGAAAACGGAAGTTGGAGAAGCCGTTGGAATGTTCCATGCTGAAAGTGTGAGGAGCTTGGGAAGCAGAGGAGCTGAGGAACAAGAACTACTGGTGCAGGATGTGGAGCTGGATCTTACAGGGAGTGCAAACATGAACAGTCTGCATGCCAGGCAGTGCCTGTTCTGGTAGCGCAGGCAGGATCAAATGAGGGGTGGGAGTGGCATGGGCTGTGGATGAGATCCCTGCTTTTCCTCTTCGTGCTGCTTTTTCATGTCACTTCTGGAAAAACTGTGTTGGGGAGAAGGGAGTTGGGAACTTGGAATTGCGGTTGCAATGCATAGACAGGTATCTCTAGCATTAAAATAATTCTCAGAAATATTTCTCCAAACTGGAGAACAGTTCTGGTTAATCATGAGTCAGGATTTGCTGGATATATTACTTTTTTTCCTGCTGTTCACCAAGGCTTCTGTAGCAGTCAGAGTCTTCCCGGATTTGTTATATGAGGGGATGAGGTGAGGTCTCTCTTAGACTACTGTATGACACAACACATAAGAGATCTTTGCAGCCATACCTTCAATTTTAGCAAATCTGTCAATTTGGGGTAAGAAAGACAAATATTGAACATTTCTGCTTGTCAGTCGAGAACACCCTGTAACTTAAAAAGCAGCAATTTTACAACAGGGTGGCAGTTAAGAGCACCACAGTACAGGAATTCTGCCCTTCAGGGATTATTTAGAGAGCACCCAGAGGTGCAGCTTTACCAAATGAAAAGTTGGTTTGCCCAGACCAAGAACCTGTGGTGGATTTGATCTCACTGTTACCAGGTTGACCCAGCACTGCCCAATTTGAACTGGAGCAGGACTAAAAAAGGAGCTCCTGCTTTTGATTTTCTTCAGTTCTACCTCAAAAGAGAGGGCTGTGGCTTGTTTTTCTTAACCAATAAGGTAAAGTTTAAGTGTTTTCTGTGCAGAGGGATTGGAATCTCATGTGTGAGAGTGGATCAGAGCAAGAGCTGTGGGATGGACTTTAAGGGAGCAGCCAGTTGGGCTGTGCCTTGGGCTGGGATGCCTTTGGATGTGATGTGGGTGTTCTTCAGTGGGAAGCAGCTGGAGAGAAGGACCCCGATGTCCCAGTGTGTCACAGGGTGGCTCGGCTGCCAGTGAGGATGTGCAGAGAGGTGTGGGTTTGTGCTGTGTGTTAGCAGAGTTTCCCTCTGTTGGGGAGGGGAGCATCGGTGTTAGCACACCAGCAAGAGCTGACACTGAGCACCTCGTGTGTCTGAATCCTACACAAAATATTCCTCCATTCCTTAATTAATGTGGTAACTCCTCTTTCCAGACCTTCTGAAAGGAGCAGGACTTTCAGACGGTTTTCCTCACTCCCATGTGCTTCACAACTTTACTAAAGCTGAAATGACACTTTTCACTGGGCTGTTTCCTCCTTTAGCTAAAAGCTCTGGCATTTTACTTCCCTGGAACATGAAATGTCCATCTGTGGGGAGAGAAACACGGGTTAGTGTTTCTGTCTGACTGCTGAGCAGGTACTGAGATGATATTTTCCTGTGAGATTGGCCTGATAACTTGCTGTGGTGGAGAACAAGTTGGACATTTCTCCATGTGGATTGAAATACTTTTAACTCTGTGGCTTAGTTTGTTCTCTTCTGCAAGGAGGGTGTAAGGAGTAATTATTTGGATAGAATCCTTTTCTTAATAGCTGTGTTTGCTCCACAATGAAGAGACATTATCAACAAAATGTAAAATATCGGAGCGAAAAGTTTGTAACACGACACCCAGTAGATGAGGAGTTGGTTCCCTGGTAAAACTGGTGGGAACAGTTGCACTGGAATCGTGGCAAACGTAGGGAAAACAGCTGGAGCAGATAAACGTGGGCTCGTGGCTGGGCAGGTGTGACAGGGCCTGACAGGGGCTGTGTGAGCTCTTAAGCCATTCATTGAGCACCTGAAATGCTGCTTAGGGCAGGGAGGTCCTGATCAGCCTGGATTACTTCAGCTTAAATGCTGTGTTTGGGGAAACCTATTAAGGTGTGTAACGAGGGAGAAGTTGCTCACAGTTTTCCTGGAATATCCTTAATGGCTTGAGCAAGTGTTGATGGGAAACAGCAATCACAGGATGGTTGGGATAGGAAGGGATGTCTGGGCATCATCCAGTCCAACCCCCTGCCCAGGCAGGGTCACCTGGAACAGGTGACACAGGGACACATCCAGGTGGGTTTGGAATATCTCCAGAGAGGGAGACTCCAAGCCCTCCCTGGGCAGCTGTCCCAGGGGTCTGCCCCCTCCATGGGAAGAGGTTCTTCTCCTGCTGAGGTGGAACTTGTTGTGTTTCAGTTTCTGGCCATTGTTCCTCGTCCTGTCACTGGCACCACTGAGCAGAGTCTGGGACCATCCTCTGACACGCCTGGGAGAGATTTGTATGGACTGATGGGATCCCCTCTGAGCCTTCCCTTCTCCAGACTGACCAGGCCCAGCTCCCACAGTCTCCTCATCAGAGATGCTTCAGACCCCAGATCATCTCTGTGGCTTCTCTAGACCTCCTCCATTAGCTCATTGTCCTTCTTGTGTGGTGGAGACCAAAACTGGACACGATATTCCAGCTGTGCCTCAGCAGGGCTGAGTGGAGGGTCCTGATCCTAACAATAATGAGACTGTATTCCTGGTGAGAACACTCAGGAAAGCTGCCTGGGTCACTGGAGGGGGACTGCAGCTAAATCTCCCATTTTAGTTAAGTCTGAGTAGCACAGCTCATGTCCCAGCCATCCCTAGTGAACTGCCATCCCGGGACTCTGTGATCACACTCTTCCTTCTGCTTTGTGTCTTGCAGATAAGCAGTTTCTGAGGACTGAAGTACCTGCAAAGGGAACGCCTGCTTGTGAGGTAGGAACTGGTTTTCTAATGACCCAACAGTAAATCTTTAATCCAAAAGCAGAGCTTTGATACAGCTGTGTGTGCACACCAGAACTTCAGCTGTGCTGGGAAATGCAGCAACATCCAGAGACCTGGAATGGGAGTTCTGCCACCGGGACTTCTGTGCAGCAAACACGTCTGGAATGCACTCACCTTTCTGCTCTGTTATGTTAAACCTTCTAATTACTCCTCCTTTTACATCCTTCCAGTTAGATTCAAAGAAAGGTTTAGGTTGGAAGGGGCTTTAAGGATCATCTTGTTCTACTCCTGCCATGGGCAGGGACACCTTCCACTATCCCAGGGTGCTCCAAGCCCCGTCCAGCCTGGCCTTGAACACTTCCAGGGATGGGGCAGCTACAGCTTCTCTGGGCACTCTGTGCAAGGGCCTGCCCACCCTCCCAGCCAGGAATTCTTCCCAATGTCCAGAGCAGAGGAGTTCCAGCCTTTCAGGTATTTATTGAAGTTTCAAACATTCCTGGGGTTCTGTTTGGGATAACAGGGCTTGTGTGGCACTCAAGGCTTGTCCTTTCTGGCCACTTGGCCCTTCTTTCCTTGCCTTTTCTGCTGCAAAGGGCTCACATCTTGTTTGTCTTGGTCACTCAAATCTTTTTATCAGAGTAAGAGGACTACAAAAGATTAAAATGGGTAAACTGGGCTAAGAAAAACAAGTCTGATTTCATTTGTTGGGAATTGGGAGCAACGGATCATCCAGGTCTTTATATCCTAGCTGTCCTTTGGGGAAGGCACAATAAAGCTCCAGTTCCACTGGAATCTGCCATCAGGTCTGCAGCTGGGATATTCGAGGTGTGGGTGCTCATGTAAAGTGGTTTGGTGAAGGAATTACAATTTATTCCTGATATTTATATGGACTGAGAGACCCAGGTGTCTCTACAGAGCAGTTTGGGATTGTTCTTAGATGCTGGTTATGTCTTTGAGTCCTGAGAGAAATACCCGCTGTTTTCCTCACTGTTTGACACTTCTTCTGCCCTTTGCTTGAGAAAAGGCCAGAGCTGTTAATGGCAGTGCTGATACATCCGGTGACCCTTGGCTGTGGGGAATGCAGAGCAGTCACATGGATGTAGCTCTTAACACCTTATTTTAACATCACCAGCTTTATCCACTATGATCTACTGAAACTTCTTGAGGTGACAGGAGCCTCACACGTCTCCTTGAACTTGGTCATGGGATAAAACTGTTCCTCAGGTGCCTTTTTTTTGGTCTCCTTAAATGGCAGACGCAGAGATAACGTTGTGGGTGCAGAGTCCTTTATTTTCAGTGGGGCTGCTGCTCCTGTTCGTGATGGGACTGGAAGGTGCCCCTCTGTGTCCCTGTTCCCGATGGCACTGGGAGATGCTCCCATTGCCGAAGGGACTGGGCCGGGCTCAGCCGGGGCATTCCCAGCACCCGCCGGCCCTCCCGTGGCTGTGGCCGCCGGCCAAACCATCTTAAGTCGTTGTCTCAAAGCCACTTGAACAGAAGCCAAGGAAGATGGCTCATCTCCCCCCGGGTGGGATGGAGGGAGGGGCCGTGCCTGCTTGTCACCGTGGCCTCAGTGGACCTGCAGGGGTCACGGGAGGTGGGCTCTCCCCTTCTCCTCAGGGAGAAGCCGGACGGGGAACGTGACGTAGGAATGTGAGAGCTCTGTGTTTTCCTTCCTGCATCTGCCAGTCTTGAGTGGGCTTTATTTATTCTCTTTTCTACTTCACTTGGCTTGGACCAGTGTGGTCTGAAGGTCTGCCAGACTCCTGGGATGTCTGGACTTGATCTCAGACTTCATGAAATATCTCCAGTTGGAAGGGACCCTTAAGGATCATTGAGCCCAACTCTCTGCTCCTTGCAGGACCACTTAAAACTAAATCCCATGACTAAGAGTGTTGTCCAGGCACCCCCTGAGCTGTGACAGGTCGTGTTGTACCTCCCAACGTGTCTAAGGGGGTGACTTTGCCTTTAGGATTTTCCTCCTTCCTTTTCCCCATTGTACAGAAATGGGAGTTCCGGTGGAAGCTCCCTCTAGAGTCCCAGGGATCCGTGTACCTCTCCACATTTGTTGTTCCATGGTTTCAGGACATGGAAACTAACCAGGTGTTTCCCACTGACTGCATTGAGCAGCTAAAGTGCTTCCTGAAGTAATTTATCCGGGAATGTTTAATCCACACTCATTGACTGCTTGGATAAATAAAGGCAGCTTCCTCCCAACATCCTCTGGGGAAGCTGGGAGAGCAGGCAGGAAGGGGGAAGCATTGGTGGGAGTTGGGCCTGGCAGGTCATGGTTGGATGAGCTGGTTGAGGAATATCTCGGGTTCTTTATAGAACATAACTTGTTGTCTCGGGTTGTCCCTCAGGAATACCCGAGTTCTTCCTGCTTATTCTATTGTGAGCTCTTCCAGGCAAGTGCAGGGGCTTGTTTGGTCATCCCTCTTAACTACAGACACTGACTGTGATGGTGGCACCTGGATCTTCATTTGGTGATGTTGGTTCCACGTGCACAGGTGGGGAGAAAACACTTCTCAAAATGTTGCCTGATGGATAAATTTATATATTTTTTTAATAATGGCTCTGACTGGGAAGAAACACCTACAAATCCACATCTTCAGGGGCAGCTTTATTGGGTGGGGAGGCCCTGGCACAGGTTGCCCAGAGAAGCTGTGGCTGCCCCTGGGTCCCTGGAAGTGTCCAAGGCCAGGTTGGGCAGGGCTTGGAGCATCCTGGGCTAGTGGAAGGTGTCCCTGCCCATGGCAGGGGTGGAACGAGATAATCCTTAAAGTCCCTTCCAACCCAAACCATCCTGGGATTTGAGGATTCTGAGTCACTTTTCCATGTATGGTTTTACTTCTTTAAAGTGATGTGGGAAGAACCCATAATTTAAAATTAAAAAGTTGGGATTTTTTTCAGTACTATGCTGAATAATTATTTATTTAGTCCCCTTTTTCCCTTTGTGGAAGGGGATTGTCTGTGTCCAAGGGCACCACAGTGTGACACTGGATGTGCAGCTGTACCTGTGATAAGAAAGTGAATCATTCTCCAAGGAAACCACCAGGCCTTCCTGATAACATTGCAGAGACACCTGGAATTTCTTTTATTGCTCTTTCTTTCATGAAATCTCAGCTTTTGTTTTCTAACCCAAGTCTTGTTTTGCAGCCACCCTTGAGGGTGTTTGTTATCAGGAGCACGGAAATGTAAATACAATGGTGGTTGAACTGCAGCAGCTCCTCCCTTCCTCCCCCTGCCTTCCTGCATGCACTTGGGAAGGGGGAAACTGTTCTTCTGCATTAATTCACTTCAGAAATTACTGCTCTTCCCCCTGGTGCCTCCCCATCAGATCTCAAAGAGAGCAAAGGGAGACAATTCTCTCCTTGAGACGGAGAATTAACACAAGGCCTCGTGCTGCGGCTGCTCTTGGCATTTTCCCAAGCTCCTGCCTAACAGCACATCCCATGTTTTAACCAGATAAGCCACACAGAGACCATTCTAGTTGAGCTAAGTCTGCATTCTTCTGCTTGCAACATTTGAGCACATTTCCTAGAAGAAAAACGAAAAAAATTGGAGCCTTCACTGACTTGAGTGTCCCAGCCTTAAGTTTGCATCTATTTTTGAGAGTTGCTGCCCAAGTGTGGTTGTGCTGGGTGTAGTTGGTCACTAGGAGCTAATGTTGGTTGATCTCTCAGTCAGCAGGAATTCTGTCATTAAAACCAGCTCAGGATAACAGAAAGGCTCAAATGTAGAATTTGTTCTTTTGCCTCGCTCGGCAGGAATTGGGCTCAGCTGTTGGATGTGAGCAGCCACTTGGCCTCACTCTGTGCCTGTCATCTGCTTTTTTTACAGGGTCTGTCAGGAACTTTGTATGGCAGGAACAACTTTCTGGGCAGAGTTATTTATCTTCACTTACCCAGCTCTTCCTTGCCTAGCCTGCCACAGGAAATGCCGTTGATGTGTCTGTACCACTCCAAGGCTGCTCCCTTGTCACTGCTGAGGAGTTCAGTGCTGCTCTTCTGGCCCTGGGCCAGCTGTGGGGCTGAACCAGCTAAAGAAAAATCCCCGGGATCCTCTCTAAGAATAAACATCACATGAGAGCAGGAGTGTTCCCCTGCTTGGGTAGAATTAACTTGTCGTGCTGGGAAGGAATAACAGCAGCAGCTTAAGGGCTGGGCTGGCATCCCTCTGGCTAAAGGGATAAGCTGCAAGGCCACAGGAGGGTCTGGCAGGGACCTTTAGCTTTCCTTGCTGCTGAGGATGACATGGTGCTTTCAGAACGTGCTGGGTTTAGAAATGAAGCATCTGCTGTCCCCTTATGAAGGAGATGTGGACACACCTGCTGAACCCCTGGTCTAGCAGAGTTCCCTGCAGGTGAAACACTGACGCCTGTGCCATTGAGCATGTTTTCAGGCACTCCTCTGTAGCTGTATCTTTAATTTCCCTCCCCTGGGTAGCACAGGAGGTGCTGGACTCGTGTTGGTGTGTGGTGATGCTGCCTCAAGTGGGGCTCCCGGTGTTCTGGCTCTGAGGGATGCTGAGCTATGTCTTCCCAGGAATTCCTCGCCGAGGGAGAAGGTCCCTGTCTGTGCTAACACTGGTGACAGAGCTGTGAATTGCCCCGTGGTCCCCAGAACAGCCCCAGTTCTCCCCTTCAGGAGGTTTGGGGTGACTCACTGGACCTTTCCCAGCCTCACACCCCCTTCTGAAGCGCCGTTGTCCTCCGGCCTGTTCTTGGGAGCTGTTCATTGCCACCAGGAGTGCCCCTCTCTCTTGGGTCACAGGCAGGCAGTATTTGCTTCCCAGGCTTCCAGCAAATCCTTTCCTGAGCTGTTGTAGCCAAAGGCTTCAGCTCTGCTTGCAGAGGGGCCCAAGTGTGCTCAGCATTTTTAAAGCTAAAGGCTTCTAGCTTGATTTAAAAGAATTTTGGAGTTTTGTCTTTCTTGTGTGTGTAGGCACACATATCCCTACCTAGAAGTAATTCCCAGTGACATGGAATATGTTTAATCTCCATTGTATCTTTCGTGGAATTGCCCCAAGGTGAACAAAATCCATACATTGAATTGCCAGAGGTGGTGCAGAGAGGCCCTTCCTAAGCATGTTCTAGGGACACACCAGTGTGGAAAGGCAGGTTGGGATATCCCAAATCTGTCCTTAATTAAGGAACAGGGATATCCCGGAGCTGTCCTTAACAGAGTGAGGAACAGGGATGTCCCAGAACTGTTCTTAACAGAGCGAGGAACAGGGATATCCCAAAGCTGTCGTTAGCAGAGTGAGGGACAGGGATGTCCCAAAGCTGTCCTTAGCAGAGTGAGGGACAGGGATATCCCAAAGCTGTCCTTAGCAGAGTAAGGAACAGGCTCCACAGCTTGGAGCCCTCCAGGTGTACTCTGTTCCCATCCTAAATGTGCTTAGGGACTTCAATTTTCCATGAATTTCTGAGCACCTGAGTGGCCTCCACAGAAACAGAGGGACTGGATTTTGTTCCTGCCCTAAAATCCCTGTGCATCAAGTGGGGAGCTGCCTGTGCCTGGTATGTGGGCACATCCCCCCTGAGCCAGTTCCCCAGCATGGGCACAGAGTTCTGCTCCTGCGCAAACCTTGGCTGGGTGCTAACAGAGCATTTGCTGTTCCTTGTTAAACATCTGCTTCCATAAGGCTTTGTTGTGGTTTCCAAACAGCAGCCCCTGACCTCTGCACCAGTCCAAGGTGTCTGTTCCATTTCCAGGTTCCTTTGGGGGCACTTTTGGGAGCTGGCAAAAGCCACGATCCTTGGAGGCAGCTGAGGAGTCCATAAAGTCCCTCACTTGCTGCATCAAGATCTTGCAGAATTTGCGCATAACTAAAACTCATTTCTTAGTATAGAAATACTTTGTTTCATTCTTCCCAAGCTTTTTGACCTTCCAGCCGTGTCAGAAAGCAGGAAAGTGTTGTTTTCTCTTGACAAATCCCCTTGCAAAAGCATTGCCAGGTTTGCTGTTCCACTCCTCTGGAACATCATGAGTTGCCAGGGATGAAAAGTTCTCCAGTCAGCTTTCTCATGTGGAAGCTTCCAGCCCTGTGTCCTGATGGGCAGGTTCTGGCACTCTGTAATTATGTTGTCAAGAGAAGAGCTTCTTTTAATTAAAAGTAAAGTAGCTGCTCTAACACAGTCACTGACACAACTGGAATTATTCCGTGCAGGTGAAGGAGTAGAGCCTGTGTGGAAGCAGAGTTGCTGGAAGCAGAGATGGTGTGTCCTGCTTGCCAGAGGAGCTGCTTCTCTTTCCTTGGCTGTGTCTGCTGGAGCTGCTGCTCCCCATAACCTGGGATAGTTCATGCTCTGTGCCCAGATTTTGTCTTGTTTTTCAGTAGCACTGGTGAGGTGCTGATGTGGGGCATGTAGAGTCAGTCTGCTGGCAGTGGATGGCATCCAGCCTGTCCCGTGGGCATCACAGTCATGGAATCGTTGAGGTTGGAAAAGACCTCCAAGATTGAGTCCAACCTGTGCCTGATCCCCAACCTAATTTCAGAATTCGTCCTCTGTGGCCTTGCTTTCCCTCCTACGCTCTCAGATGTGCATATACACACATTTCTATATTATTATATATACACACATATATATATTATTATATAGACATAAGGCAAAACTTTGAGTTGATGAAGGCACCGAGGGCCTGCACAGTGGTATTAAAACTATAATTAGGCTGGACTAAACCTCTGAACTTTTTTCTCACAGCATGGCTTGAACTCGTTCTCATCTCAGGGTTTGTCATTCCAGTGTTTGTGCTGTACGGTTTTCATCCCATCTTAGAAACTAATGCCCAAATTCTCACGTGAGAACAAAATCCATTCTTCTGGGAGCCATGTACGTAGGACAAGCATGGAATAGGATGAATTTGGAAGAGCTGGCATGAGGGCTGAGTGTAGTGAAACTTGTCCCTTTTTGTGCACTCATGTCGTGTGCAGGCCATGGCAGTGAGATGATGTTGCGGGAAGAAAAATGAGGAGGTAAAGATCAGAATTGTTGGGTGATCCACTGTATTAGTGATGTGCCATCCTCCCCTTCATTGCAGGAGAAGGAGCTTTGTGGGCAGAGCCAGGCAGCCCTGGTGTTGTGGGTTTGCTCTCGGGAGGTGGGATCCGTGCTCTGCCCTGGGCCGGGTGCTATTAAAGGAAAGCAGCTGACGGGAGCAGCTGCCTGGGCTGGGGCTCAGCCCAACATCCTCCAGAGAAAGTGCTTTGCTTTCCTACCCTGCCCCCACTTCGTCTTTCCCTGTGCCAAGAGAAAAGAGGAGACTTTTCCCCCCATGATTAATGAAAGTCTCCTTATTTGGTGCTGCCTCTCCCGGGAAGCAGCGCACGAAATCCCGTCTGCTGCGAGGCAGTTGGAAACCAGGAGCCAAGCTGGACTCTGGGGAGTTGGGTTTTTAAAGCCATTAAAGAATAGGTCGTTTTGGAGCTAAAGCTTCCAGATCTGGGCAGAAGGTGGGCAGACTCTTCTTTATTCCTTAGATAAATATTTATGCTTTTTGGAGTCCTTTTTAGGTCTCTTACTTCAATGCTCGTAGGCCTGTGCAGAGCTTGACGCTTGAAAGTCCCTCACAGTTATTATCTATGAACTCATCTTCCATGTGGCTTTTTTGAAGGCCAGCCAAGAGCATTAATCCCCACCTTCTAGAGTCCCTAATCCCTGCTGAGGCTTAGAGGAAAGTTATTCTTGTCCTCCCAGTGAAGCTGCTCTGGCAGAGCATCTCTCTCTGTAACTTAAGGCAAGTTTATTAATGTGACTTTTTATCAGCTTGGAAAGGGTACAGCTCCGGATGGAGCAATCCAACTTGGACACTCTTACCCCATCCTGCTGAGTGCTTAATGGCACTGAAATTGCCCAAAGGGAGGGAATCATGCAGGAGGTTGGTGTGCTCTTATCTCATCTCAGGCGTCATTAACAATAGTAAAACTCTTTGCAGGCACAAGTACGTGCCACGAATCTTTTTTGGGAATGGGTGCAGCTGAAGTGAAGTCAGGGCTGGCAGTGGGCTGCTGGGGCGATTCTTTGCAGTTGTATCACTCTTCTTCTTCTCAGCCTGACATTCCTAAAGCCTCCCAGCTCTGGTTTTTGTTCAGTTGTGGCTGGGCTGGCGTCGGGCCCTGTCCCTGCGTGAGCCTCCCCCTCCCCACCATCCCTCCTTACTCAAAGACTTTGCTCTGGTGCCAAGAGCGATTCTCCAAACGCTCCCGACTGGTTCAGGTGGGCTTCCTTCCATTTGTTGTCCTTGTAGGGATTTGGACAGGAGGGAAGCTGGAACAATTTTGCCTTCAGCTCACTCTTGTCAATTTGGTGGCATTGGGCAGCTCAGATGATGAGTCTGGTGTCGGATGAAGGGTTTAGGAGGTAGCTCAGGCCCTGTCACAGGGAGCTGCGCTGCCTCTCTGGCACTGCCTTCCACAGGGAAATTGCAAAACACCCCTCAGGCTTTTGGACAAGTGCAGAGCAATTTCAGCGTAATTCCCAGGAATGCAGTCGAGTTACTCTTCTGGGTGTCTGGAGTTTTCTGTCTCCAAGTTCTGAAACCAGAATGGGGCTCTTCAAAGCCTGATAGCAGCAGGAGCTGCTGTTGAGTGCCCTGATAAAACAGACTCGTGCTTCGTGCCGGGAGTTCCCAGCAGCTCCTTCTGGAGCCTGTGCCTGTCGTTACCTCCTCGAGTGGAGAAGTTCTACAGAACTTAACTCCTCACCCTGAGCACAGGAGAGCCTGAAGTAAGGCAGAAGGGGATGGAACTGATGGAAGACCTGCAGGTGAGACTGAAATGGGAGTTTGCAGAGTGCTCGGTGCAGCTGTCCACGCACATGGGGCTGAACTGAAATCACACGGGAGAATCTGTGCTGTGGAAATGCCAGTTCCAGAGACACGGCTGGGAGCTGCTGGGAGGGGGATGAGGCTCTGGCAGAGAGTGCCCAGTGGCTGCCCCTGGCTCCCTGGAAGTGTCCAAGGACAGGATGGATGGGGCTTGGAGCAACCTGGGCTAGTGGAAGGTGTCCCTCCCCGTGGCAGGGAGGCTTGGAAAGAGATGATCTTTAAGATCCCTCCAACCCAAACCATCCTGTGATACCATTCTGGGGTATCAGGCACCTGCACGTGTGTGTGTGTGTGTGTGTGTGTGTATTTAGACACGCTCAAACAGGAATTCTCCCTGGTTCTCTTTCATTTGGATATTCCTTCTGCCTTGATCTTTGGCAGAGATCTCGCTCCAGCTAACTAGTTTTATTTTGCATAAGTGCAGAATGTGGACTTTATTTTTAAACTGCTTATACTTAGTTGAAAATAATGTTAATAAGGAACATACAATATTCATGTTACCTGCCACTGGAATTCCTCGAAGTCCTGAAGTACCAGTATTTATTTATCTGTTCCTTTTCCTCTGCTAATAGCAGCCCTGGCCACGGTGATCCATTTGTGTAGGGATCTGGACCCTTCCATAATACCTGGAAATAACAGCATCAGTCCTCTCCAGGCAACTTGGCTGCGGGAGAGGGAGATGTTTCCTGGAACACGATGGCATCTGCAGGAGAGTTCCTGCCTGTGCAGGTGATTCCTCACCGGAATCCCAGCTGTGTGGGGGCCATGCTCCAGGTGTTTGGAAGTGAGTGCTTAGTGGGATGCATTGACAGCAAGATGGGAAGCAGCAAATGGCAGAGCCTTTGGCTGCTGGGAGGTTTTGGCCTGTGCCATGCACAGGATCACCAGAGACCTCTCTCTATTGAAGTCTGTGGTGAGATCGATTCCTGTGCAGAATTACAGCCATGTTGGATGTTGGAGTGCCACAACTCCCTCCTGGACCACACTCCCTGTAAGATGTGTTCTGGCTGGGGCAGAGGTTGTATTTGGAGTGAGCAGTGCAGAGCATTGAACTTCTCTCTGAAGAGCTCCTTGTAGGTGCAGGTGCCAAGCCGGAGAGGCTGCGTGGGACATCGATCCATCCTTGCTGGCACAAGGCTGAGTTCCTTGGAAAGCATCCTCTGGACCAGGATGTGCCCTAGGGCAGCCGTGTCGTCGCGTGGTTGTTGCAGCTGCAGATGTGCATTGTCCTTTCAGGGTTCGGTGTTGCCATAGTTCCTACAATAGTCCTCCAGCTCCAGGGCAGTTTTTACTGGTGTTGGGAGCTTTTCATGGTGCATGGATTGTGTGACATTCCTCAGATGCACTCCACAGTTTCGCAGAATCTTTAAGGTTGAAAAAGACACCCAAGATCATCGAGTCCAACCTTTGACCAACACCCCCATATCAACTAAACCACAGCTGAACTCAAGCAGCCTTGAGTCCTTGGTGCTGTTGCCTCCCCTGGATGCCCGTCTGGTCCTGCAGTTTCCTTTGAAGTCCCTTAAAGAAAGAATACTTCTTTTTTAGTTTAATCAAAGACAGATAATTTTAATATTAGTGAATATCCACATCTAAAAAGAGCAGGTGGGAACTGCTGTAGTAAAGCTGGGAAGTGCTGGCCTGGCAGCTTGCAGGCCAACTTCAGTTATGGCTTTTGAGTTGACGGTGAGTAGGAGCTCCACACGTGGAGAGAGGAGCTTGTTTTACAGCTTGCCTTTGGCTACTGTGGGATTTCTGCCTGTTACCCTTGGAGACTTTATCATTCCAGGAAGTGTAAGCTCTCCAAGCCACGAGTGGCTGCAAGGCAGGAAGAAAGTAGAAGTTGCCTCAAATCTCCAGAAATGGAGAGAATCTTTTTAACATTGCCAAGGAGGCGGGAATTCTGGGAGACTGTCTGCTGCCTGGCTGTGCTAATTCACATGGCATCTGAATAATTGATGATGGGGAAGGCACGGCTCATTGGCTTTATCAGTGCTTTCCTAAGAGAAGTGGAGTTGATGAAAATGTTTCTGCTTATGGAGCAGAAATCGTCATTAAGGACTTGGATGCAGCAAGTTGGGTTTATTTGCAGTACCAGTAACAAAAAGTAATGCCTGAAACAGAGAAATGGCTTGTTCCCTAAGTAATGGAACCATGCAAATTGATGGGGATCCTTGGAAATCCTGAATAAACCCCAGAATTACGGAGACTCTTACAAGATATCATGAAATTCAACAAACTGCACTTTAAGCCATTGACTTTGAAATTGTAAAGTTGTAGGTCAGAAAATGAAAGGAATGGCCTGAAAAAAGAACTGGCCTTGGCCAGCCGGAGCTCGGTTTGTTCCAGTGACTTTCCCTGTCACGTTCCCGCTGTGGATGTTCCTGTTCCACTCCGACAGTTGCTCTTGGTTCATTGAGGATCTGACATTGCCATGGCAGTGAATTCGGTCACCCAGCCCCAGCACCTTCTGCACTCTCCTTGAGGAGCCTCAGATTTCCCCACTCCCTAGTGCAGGTCCCAGTCAGGCCGTAACTGCTTCGAGTTTGTCTTTTGGGCAATGCCTGGAGGAGTTTGTGGTCCCACCTGGAAGAGCCGTGCTGGTTTCCCTCCTGTCCCTGCGTGGATCAGCAGCTTCCACGTCTCAGAGCAGGAAGGTGACCAATAAGTGCCCCTGCACACCACGGAGTCTTTGGGGAACTGATTCCTGGATATAATTCTGGAATTCAGGACACCCGTTTCGAGGTTTTTCCAGCAGTTGAGCTGAGCATGAATTTAAGTGTTGTTGGAAAAATTTTATTTAAGGTCTCTTGCCCTTCATTTACCTTCTTTACCTCTAAAAAGCTTCTGGTGATTTGAGGAGTTTTCCTGTGACTTGGAACAGCCACAAGAATAGAGCAGAGCTCTTGCTGTGTTTAACTTTAAAGCAATAAATAAATGACTCCCATTGGTTTAGACTGTGCCAAAAAAATTATAAAAAATTAAATTGGGTCATAGATTTGTTGTGCCCAGCCATGGAATGTAAAGAACGTCAACAACTCGATTCATTGCTGTGTCCTCTCCTTTGGAAGGATGGATGCAGAAATCCTTTCCATGGATTCCAGGACTCTGGGAAGGAGGATGACTTAGCAGATCTCTGCTCTCCTTTTTCCTCACGCCTCAGCAGCCACGGCCAAGTGCTCCCGACAGCCCTGGCTAAGAAAAGCAACTTGACTTACCCAGGAGAAATGGGAATTATGACCGAGCTGTCCCTGTTTCTTCCAGCCAGGCATTTTGTTCTCTATGTAGTTAGGAGCTAATTTTAAAGGAGCAAGTGGATCTGGTGGAATAATGGATGTGCTTCTCGTAAATGTGGGTATCAGAGTCTCCTTTAAACCAGCAAAAGTGAGGAAGCGTTACTTTGTTATTCCTCCTGGATGGGAGCAGATTTCTCTTCTCTCTCTGGCGGGAAGGTTGCTGGGACAGAGGCCGCGTGGAGCTGGTTTGGAGCAGGATGGAGCGGTGGATTCCTGCTGGAAGCCTGGCAGGACTCTGGAGCAGGCTCAAGTGCTGTGTCACTGTCGCCGCAGGGCTGAGGCAGCGACACTGCCTCGTGGGACTGGTACCTGGGTGTGCTCCTCTGGGAAAAACCATCACTCTCTCTGCCAGAAATCCCAGGAAGGTCAGTCAGTGTCTCATGCCGAGTATGAGTCTGTTCAGACCGTTTGCAGGCTTTCAAGTTTTGGGGTTTTTTGGGCAGCATCCCTTGCCCCCTCCGTGCCCGCTCTCCTTTCTCTGTCTTCAGACAAGACACACAAAATCTGGGTCAGACTGATCGTAACTTGAAATTCCAAGCGTGTGCGTGCCTGGAGGCAGGAACACAAGAGAGCAGTCAGGGAAGCTGCAAAATGGAATTATGAAGTTCAGGAAATAAATTCCACTCTTCCCTGGATGGGAAGCTGGAGGCTGTGGCTCATGCAAGTGTTGTTTGATTTGCCTCCCTTTCCACCAGGTGGCTGGTGGGATGATGGTTCTGGGAAGTGGTTCCAGAGGGTCAGTTACAGTAAAACGTGGGCAAGAAAGTTGCTGAAGGGAAGTTCTTGACACCCTGAGAAGCTGTGGCTGCCCCATCCCTGGAAGTGCCCAAGGCCAGGTTGGACAGGGCTTGGAACAGCCTGGGATAGTGGAAGGTGTCCCTGCCCATGGCAGGGGGTGGGCTTTAAGGTCCCTTCCAACCCAAACCATTCTGGGACACTTCCAGGGCTGTGTGCTCCACAACTAAAAGCCAGTGAATAGTAGGAGCTCTCTGGTACAAGATACCAGGATAGGGGGTCTGTGATGTGGGTAAGGGATTAAAGTAACTCTGCTGAATCTTTCGGATTAGCTGAGAATGGATGGATTTTATTGATCCCAGCAAACAGGTTACTCACTGAGTACACAGAGATTGTGAGCATGAAAAAGAACAGATGGGGCAAACCCTGAGTGTAACAGATCAGCTGTGCCTGGAACATGGAGAGATCTAAACAATCCTGCTGTATAAAAATAATGTGTGAATTAAAGGAACATGATTGATTTGCTTTGGGATAATTTGAAGATTTCCTGGAATGTGTGGCTACAGGAAAACCCTTTTCCTTGTCTGTAGTGCAGCTGTCACTGTGACACTGGTAGGGCTGTTTTGTGCTCTTTCTACACCTTTCCTCGGAGCAAAATCCTCCTGTTGGCGTTGTCGGGGAAGGCTGGCCTGTCCTTGGAGGCTGTTCCCGGGATACAGACCTGGAGTCAGGCAGGTTGGTGTCACCCCATGGCTGCTCCACTCCCTCTGCTGATCTAACAACCATGAGGACCTCGGCAGCTGTTTCACAGCTGAAGAGCTGTATAGAATCCCAGAATCCCAGAATCACTGAGGTTGGAAAAGCTCTCCCAGACCATCGAGTCCAACCTGTGCCCGATCCCCACCAGAGCACTGAGTGCCACGTCCAGTCCTTCCTTGGACACCTCCAGGGATGGGGACTCCCAACCTCCCTGGGCAGTTCCATTGCTTGACCACCCTTTCCATGAAGGATTTCAGTGCATTTTTAAACCTCTGCCTTTGGAAGCCTCAGTCACTCCTCAGTTTTGCTCTTTCATCCTGAAGTTACTGTCAGAATTCATCTTCCCTGTGCTCTGCCAATGCCTGATTTCCAGATTTGTGGAAGCAGGGGATTAAGGTGCATCTTGCTGAGGATTTTTTAATGCTTCCCAGCCAGCTCTGTTCCATATGAATGGAAATGGGGTGGGAAGCATCTGTCTCTCTAAGCTGCTCAACACATGAAGGTGCTCCGGGATTTGCTTTCTACCCTTGGGCAGAATCCCTGCAATATCCTCATTTTCCTTTTGTCTTAGTTAGCTCCACAAGCCCTGGGAGTCTGGGAATTGGTGTAGTTTGGCTGCTCTAACACAGGAGATGGAAAGGGAGAAATTCCCAGGGATGTTGTGGCTGTCCTTGGAGCCCACCTGGGCTGTGGCGGGATTCCTGCAGCTTTTGGGTGAGGGCAGTTTGTACCAGGTGCTCCTGCGTGGCTGAGACACAATTCTGTATTTGAAGTGGCTTTTTTTGGTTACACTGGTTTATTTTTACACACAGTTTCTACATTCCCTGTTTAGCTAAATGTGGGCAAGGAAATGGCCTGCTGATAAGGCTGCATAACCTCATTATTATTTTTCCCCAGAAAGTAGCTCACTTCAGTGTCCCAGTTCCTATGTAGGTCTGAAAGAGCAGCACTGTCAATGCCATAAAAACCCCCAAAATGCCATGTATTTCATGGCAGCTATTCCATGGAGTGCAGCTGACTCCATGTCGGGCTCTGCTCCCAGGGAACAGGGGCAGGATGAGAGGGAATGGCCCCAAGCTGTGCCCAGGAGGTTCAGGTTGGATATTGGGAATATTCCTCCTGGAAAGGGCTGTCCAGCCCTGGCACAGCTGGAGGGATTTAAAAGCCCTGTGGATGTGGCACTTGGGGTCAGTGGTGGCCTTGGCAGTGCTGGGGGACAGTTGGACTCGATGGACACAAAGACCTTTTCCCCTTCAGTCGCTCCGTGCTCGTGACACAGCTTCTTGGGATATTTAAATACTGTTTTTCTTTCTGATGCTAAATGACATTTTCAGAAGAAAATGATTAAATGTGCATCGCTCCACATTGAGGCTCACTGACCTAAAGCCATCAGTTCACTTGCAAGTTGAAAGCAAAGGAGGAACTGGCTGAAAAATTGGCTCTTTCTGAGCCCCATTTGTTCCTTTGAGGAGATTGGCAGTGCAGGGATAAAACTTCTGGAAGTGACTGCCCTGGCTGATGCTCTGCATGGGGTAATGCAGCAGTTGTGTGCTCTTCTGGATGGTGGTTTGTCTTAAAATAGTCAAGAACTCTGAAAGAAACCTTTCTGATAAGACTCTTCCACTTAAAAGTATAAAAATAAGGTTTTTTACTAACTGTAATTCATTCAACTGTGACCCTGCACGGGGCGTGAAGAGCTCCAAACTTTTCACCTCTAGATTTCCAAGTGGTGATTCAGGGCCTTTATCTAAACCAGCAAGAGCTGCAGTTGCTGCCTCAAGTGTGGTCTGGCTGCAAGTCTGACCTTTTATTGTTCAAAGAATAAAAAAGAAGAGCTTTAACTGAATTAGTTTCCATAATATACTTGCCTGGAATGACAGAAACACCACTATCAGTGGGATACCATTGTTCCTAAGGAATGTGCAGCATTGCCTTCCAGAGGCTGGAGCCTGTAGGTATGTGGTGGCCCTGGAGTGCTGACACAGAATTTCCTGGAGTTCAAGGAGTAGGAGCCTTTGTTTTTTGGGAACAAGGGGATCTGTGTTCTGCCATCCCATGGAAGGCAGCGACCCTGGGCTGCTGCACAGTGGCCGCTGGGGTCACCCCTCATTACCAGCACACACAAGTGTCCCTTGTGTTCCTTGGCCTGGGCTGCAGTTCTGTGTCAGCAGCTCCAGATTTTCCTACGGAGAGGCTGGAGCCCCTCTGCTCTGGAGCCAGGCTGGGAGAGCTGGGGGTGTTCACTTGGAGAAGAGAAGGCTCCAGGGAGACCTCAGAGCCCCTGCCAGGGCCTAAAGGGGCTCCAGGAGAGCTGGAGAGGGACTTGGGACAAGGGGTGGATAAACAGGACACAGGGAATGGCTTCCCAGTGCCAGAGGGCAGGGTTAGATGGGATATTGGGAAGGAATTCTTGGCTGGGAGGGTGGGGAGACCCTGGCACAGGGTGCCCAGAGCAGCTGTGGCTGCCCCTGGATCCCTGGAAGTGTCCAAGGCCAGGCTGGACAGGGCTTGGAGCAACCTGGGCTAGTGGAAGGTGTTGCTGTCCATGGCAGGGGTGGAATGGGATGATCCTTAAGGTCCCTTCCAATCCAAACCCTTCAGGAATTCTAATGCGGCTCGATGGTTCTTGTCCAGTATAGCAAGAATTGGATGTAAAATGCTGAATCACTTTCCCTGAGTTCCTTTATTTTTTCTGTTTGGGTGAATTCGCTGGTGGCACTCTGAACTTCATTTCCCTGTACTTGTTCTCTTACAATTCTCAGCCAGGCACTGCTGCATTGGTTTGTTGGCTCCAAAGGGAGAGTGAATCATTCCAGGGAGAGTTCCTGCACAGTTTGTGCATCTCCAGGTGTGATACAGAGCAGCATCAAATCACTTTGTGCTTCCAGACATCCACCAAAATTCCAGGAAGCTGAACTCTGTAGCAGGAGTTGTAAGCACACCAGTTTGGATCCTGTTGGCTTTTTCTGGTTTGGTTTTTCCAGTTTGCACCTGGGAATTTCTATGGCTGGAGCTGTCCATAGCTTTGGTGTTCAATAGTGTTGATCAGTCAGAGCTCTCACTGACTCTGCTCTGAGAGAAGGTGTCAAAATGGGCCTTGTCTCACTCAGGAACTTCGGGTTTGCTCCCTTACCCAGCTTCCTGTACATTCCCAGCAGTTTTTGTTGGCTGTTCTTCCCAACATGAAAAAATAAAGAACTGGTGATGGGTGTGTGTTGTGCCAGCCCGAAGGTTTGAGATGAGTCAGTTCAGGTGCATTTTCTGCTTGGTGCCAGGAATTAAATTGAACACAGAGATGCAAATCAGGGAGGGAGAACTGGTGATTATTTCCCCTTCGTTTCCAATTCATAGCTGTGGATATAATGCCTACGTGTGCACTTTGCTGTATTTTTTCATGTAAACATTATTAAAACGTCACTTTCTATCCCAAATCCCAGGGCTGGAGGGGGTTTGTTGGGATTAGCAAGGTTTGCTGAGGACATGAACACGCTGCAGGACCCTCTGGGAGGGATCAGGAGCAGCACTGAAGTATACATCAGAGATTATGTAAAATCCTAATCTCCATAGGGGAGGCAGGGTGGAGCCAAGCCCAGCACTAAATTCCCTTGCGTCATTTATCTTTGTGCTGCCGAGGGGTGTCGTTAACTCCAGATCTGGGGCAGGGCAGGAGGCAATGTCACACCGTGTTTACCCTGCCCAGGTACCGGGGGGGTTATTTTTCACATTTTTTTATTTAAGGTTCTGACCAAACATCCCATGAAATGTAACATCCACGAGCTAAACGCGATTTAGATGATCCTGGTTTATTTCTGTTCTGTTGGGGGGGTGTTTAGAAACATCTGGGAATTACTGAGCACTAAACAAACGTTTCTCACGGTGCACAGGCCCAGGGGACGCACAGTGGTCGCCACCCAAGGTCTCTCATTGAAATGTTCCTTCCTCTCTGTCCCTCCCCACGGGGTCCCCAGGTGCAGAGGCGCTCAGGCATGGCTGACCTGGACCACAACCTCAGCCTGGCCGATGCTCTCACGGAGCCGCCGCACGACATCGAGGAGGAGGTGAAGAGGGACTTCATTGCCACGCTGGAGGCAGAGAAATTCGACGATGTGGTTGGAGAAACGGTAGATAAGACAGACTACGTGCCGCTGCTGGATGACGAGGACGAGGCAAAACCTGGGAGCCAGGAGCCCAAAAGCAAAGCCCACGCGGACGGAATTGCCGTGGAACGTAAGTGTCCCAAGCACCGGGCCGACAATTCCCTCCCTTAAACATCAGGGAACGCTCCTGCTCACTGGGATGTTGCTGAGACAGGGCTCGATCTGGTGCTGGCTTTGGTCTGAACAATTTATTTCAAAAGCAAAGATGGAGATGGAACACAGTTTTTTGCTTTCTGCACTTCAGTCCCTCAGTCTGTAAAATAACCTCTCACTGCTGGGCCACAGCAGAGGCTGTGGTTTATATTAATATTTCGGGGCTGGGTTGCTTTGGGATTCTCACTGACCAAATTTTGTGACTGCCACGCTCCACAAACACAGTGTCCCAAAATATCAGAGCTGTGCAAGATGCCAGCACTCTGGGGGCTGGCAAATCCAATAAAGGTGGATGATGAGCTGTTGCTGAAGAGGTTGGCGGATGGGAATGTTCATCATCTGTTTGGGAGCTTCACTCCCAAATGTCTAACAGCTAAATCCCGTATTTCTGATCCAGGGCTTTATTTACTTGGATTTCTTGCTGCATGGGTGTGCTGGTTATGTGCATGGATACCAAAATGTGCTGCTGTCTCTGCTGGTTCTGAACATTTTCGAGCCCGGTTGATATTTAGAATCATGAAATCATTCAGGTTGGAAAAGATCTTTGGGAACATCAAATCCAGCTGTTCCCCCAGCAC
Organism: Ptilonorhynchus violaceus; assembly: GCA_013397565.1. Classification (NCBI taxonomy): domain Eukaryota; kingdom Metazoa; phylum Chordata; class Aves; order Passeriformes; family Ptilonorhynchidae; genus Ptilonorhynchus; species Ptilonorhynchus violaceus. The sequence continues at coordinate 276,486 of VZRJ01007101.1, forward strand.
TGCGAAGGCCACCACTGACCCATGTCCCCAGGTGCCACACCCACATGGCTTTTAAATCCCTCCAGGGATGGGGACTCCAACCCTGCCCTGGGCAGCTGTGTCAGGGCTGGACAACCTTTCCATGAAGGAATTTTCTCAATTTCAGGTCCAACCTGACCCTCTCCTGGCACAGCCTGAGGCCATTCCCTCTCATCCTGTCCCTGTTCCCTGGGAGCAGAGCCCGACCTGCCCTGGCTGCCCCCTCCTGTCAGGAGTTGTGCGGAGCCAGAAGGTCCCTCCTGAGCCTCCTTTTCTCCAGGCTGAGCCCCCCCAGCTCCCTCAGGAATTCTCCAGCCCCTTCCCCAGCTCCGTTCCCTTCTCGGGACACGCTCCAGCCCCTCAGTGTCTGTCGTGGACCTGGGGATCCCAGAACTGCCCCAGGACTGGAGGTGGAACCTCACCAATTTATTAATGTTAACATCTTTATCAGAAATTCCTTAGGAAAATGAGAGTTTTAAACAGGTACTTCCCTACCTGAGTGAAAGGGAAAAGAGTAAGATTTGGGGGTCATCCAATAGGCTTCTTTCCCAGTGAGCAATTTAAATTGTTTCTCCCTTTGCCTATGTGCTGTTCCCTCTCCAGCCAAGTGGGAATTGTCACCTGGGACCAGGAGTGCCTTGACGATTTTGTTTGTTTTGTGGCCTTGATCTGTGCTGTGTAGAAGAAAACCTTTGGTAACCTAGTGACTTCTTTCAGAAGAAAGTTATCCTTTTTTTGCCTTAATCCTGCTGCTCGTCAATGTTGAGGAAGGTGGAACGTGATTCCTTAGAGCAACTAGAACCTCCAGGACCACAGAAGAGGGAATTCTGGTCTATTTAAGGCATTTATTTGCATTGTTTAGAAGTGCCTTGAAATAAATACAGAAAATGTAACTTTGAATTTTCCATTCTGACACGGTTATTAAATGATAACAAACGAGCAGGAATGATGGGAATGAGCAGAGAAGTTACCATAAACCTTGGAACTTTGGTCAGTTCAGATGAGTATTATTTATTTCATTATAGCTGGTTTATATTTCAGCATTGCAGATGTGGCTGAAGCAGAGAAACATGAAGACTTGTTAACATTTTTATATGATTTAAGGATATTTTAAAGTAATCCTTTGTTGTAGAAGCTGCAGATTCTAAACCATCTCAGCACCAGGATTTCTCAGTGCTAAAATCGTTACACAATATTGGTTTAAAATATTTGTCCCCTAAGTGTGTCCTCCCAGATGAGTACCCTTGGACACTGCTATCCCAACTCATTATTTCACATAACCTGGGGATCTTGGAGTGGGTGTAACGAGGCCTTTTGGGTTTGCTTAGTAATTAAAAGTCCCTCTGAGAGAGCTGCTGGGCCCTGTGTGCAGAGCTCAGAGATATTGTGGGGGGAAGAAGTCAGAAGTAGAATGTCAGGAGGAATTTCTCCATGGGAAGGGTGGTCAGGCATTGGAAGGGGCTGCCCAGGGAGGTTTGGAGTCCCCATCCCTGGAGGTGTCCAGGGAAGGCCTGGATGTGGCACTCGGTGCTCTGGGCTGGGGACGAGGTGGGGATTGGTCACAAGTTGGACTCCTTGGCCTTGGAGGTCTTTTCCAACCTCAGTAAAGCAGGGATTCTGGGATCTCTTGGCTTTTTCACCCCCTCTCCCCTCCCTGCACATGCCGTTGTTGGGCTGCTTGAGCAGAACTTGTTTCCCTCCTGCATGGCATGAGGGGGGATGCAATTTCTTACTTTTGCTGTGGAGTTTGGTTTTTCCCTTTTTTGGGATAGCTGGAGAGCAGTCAGGAGCATTATCTAAATCTTTGGCAAGATGCAGACAAGACCCTACGTGAAGAAATGGAGAAGTTGCCCTGAGTGGAGTTTTTGAGCTTTCCCACCCTGTTAGCAGGGGGAGAAGGACCGAAGCCTAAGGCAAGGTCAGTTTGCCACAGACCAGCCTTGGGATTTGATCCTGGAATGTATTCATTTGTCTCACCTGTTTTTCCCTGAAGTGCTGAGGATTTCCTTTTCTTCCATGAGATTTAGTCAATGTTTGGAACTGTTTAAAAAGATAGGAAAGCTGAATGTGCTTTATTTATGGAGGCTCCAGAATAAATGAGCCCTGTGTGAGATTCACAGGGTCCTAAGGGAGTCTTGGTGTTGGAGTGCCATGTTTGAGTGTAACACCAAGTTTTTGGGGAGCAGCAGCAAGATTCCATGGCCCTGGCTCTAAACAGCCTGGTTTTCCTGAGGGAGAGGAGCAGCCTGCACAGCTCAGACTTTTCAGCCTCCTCTTGTTCATTTATTTATGTTAAAAGGCACAAATGTGTTCTGACATCACGGTCTGTGCTCCTGAGATTGTCTTTCCCCAGTCAGAAGATGTTTAATCCTCCATCCTGTCAGACTTTAGCTGGTCCAGCTCTGCTCCAGAGTTTTCTTTCACTTTTTTCCTAAACCCAGGAGCCAGATTAGGTGAGTTTAACGTTGAGCTGGGCCCCACCATGGATGAGTATAGAGGAGTGGAGAGGAGGAGGGATATGTGATGAGCAGTCATTTGGTCACCTACAAATCTGTCCTAGAATAAAGCTTTAATAACAGTTAACTTATAAAATAGCAGGGAGAAAGGGGTTTACTCTTCCTCGCACCTGGCTGGACATGGTAATTTGGCAAATTCTGGGATAATCCTCTTGTGGCCTCGTGGGCCTTACATAACACCAAAGGATTGCTTGGGGTGTGTGCTGCCTGCTTGCAGCTGGCTTTCCTTAGCAATGCCGAGGCTCCAAGGGGTTCAGGATACTCTGAAGCTCCCAGCTGAAGTCCTGGAGGCTGCAGCAGCAGTTCCATGAAGGTGCTGGTGGGATGGGATACGCAGGTGTGAGGGAGGAGGTGTTTGGGTGGGAGCACGTTCCGAGGGAAAGGAGAATGCTGGGGTTTAATGAGTTGCAGCAGAGTCCTGAGCAATGTTTTAGTTGAAGTAAGGACCAGTATTGTCTCTGAAGTGATTGTTACTGGTGAGGAATTGTGAGCAAGGGCAGGTCTGTGCTGACAGTCCCTGGCTTTGTGCTCGGTCCCTGTGTTTTGCATTCCTGCACTTGCTCTCTTCACAAACTGTTGGTGAGTTTTAACCTTGAATACAGTTTTTTGTAGGGAATTGTCCTGATACGGGCTGGGATGGAATTAATTTTCTCCTTAGTGGCTCGGACACTGCTGTGTTTGGATTTCAGTCAGAGAATGGTGTTGATAACACATGGATGGTTTGGTTGTTCCCAAGTCCTGCCCACTCTGGATCAAGGACTTTTTGGTTTCCCAGGCTCTGGCAGGGAGCAGGTGTCAGGAGGGTGGGGGGCATGGCCAGGAGAGCTGATCCCACCTGGCCAGGGGGGTATCCCACAGCCCAGAACCTTGTGCCCAGTATAAACTGGGGAGAGTTGGCTCAGAGCCACCAGTCACTGCTGGGGGACAGGCTGGACATCGGTCAGTGCGTGGGGACCCAGGGGATTGGGCATCACTGGTTTCTCTTGGGTTTCATTCACAGAATCCCAGAATTGTTGAGGTTGGAAAAGCCCTCTGACTCCATCAAGTCCAACCGTCCTCCAGCCACTGCCAAGGCCACCACTGACCGATGTCTCCAGTGCCACACCCACATCCATCCATCTTTTAAATCCCTTCAGGGATGGGGACTCCAACCCTGCCCTGGGCAGCTGTGCCAGGGCTGAACAGCCCTTTCCAGGAGGAATATTCCCAGTATCCAACCTGACCCTCCCCTGGCACAGCTTGAGGCCATTCCCTCTCATCCTGTCCCTGTTCCCTGGGAGCAGAGCCCGACCCCCCCTGGCTGCCCCCTCCTGTCAGGGAGTTATGGAGAGCCAGAAGGTCCCCCCTGAGCCTCCTTTTCTCCAGGCTAAACAATTCCCCTCTCTCCTTTTCACTGTTATAATTCTATTATTTTATTTTGTTCATTTATTAACTGTCCTTGAGCCGTGGTGTTTATTCCCCCAACTCCCCTCCCCACAGGGCCGGGGTAGGGAGCGAGTGGCTCCGTGGTGCCTCATTCCCGCTGGGATTAAGCCCGGGCCGGGCACAGACCCTGCCCGGGCGGGAGTGCTGGGGTGGCTTGAACGGAATTGGCGCGGGCAGCGGCTGCGGGGCCGTGGGGAGCGGAGCTGTCACCGCGAGATGGCTCTGCTGGCGCTGCGGCCGCGGCCGGACGCTGCTGCCCGCCCTCCCTCAGCTCCACGCCTGAAACCCGAGGCCGAACCGCATTCCCTTTTGCTTTTCCCTCCCTTCCCACATGAGGAGTAAGTGCCTTTCTTGCAGCAGGATTTGCTTTTGCGAAAGGGATTGTAGACACTTGGTCACGTATGAGAGTGGAGATGGAGAACGTTCTGTGTGCCCCAAGGTTTCAGAGGGATTGAAGATAAAGCAGCAAATAACGAAATTTGCATTTTTGTCTTGGAGGATGCATTAAATCTTTTCCCTCTCAAAGTCTGCCCCATTTCTGCCCCGCAGTTGTTAAAATATGGAATCACAGGGTGGTTTGAGTGTAACACCGAGTTTGGAAGGGACCTTAAGGATCATCTGGTCCCACCCCTGCCACGGGCAGGGACACCTTCCGCTATCCCCGGGTGCTCCAAGCCCCGTCCAGCCTGGCCTTGGACACTTCCAGGGATCCAGGGGCAGCCACAGCTTCTCTGGGCAACCTGTGCCAGGGCCTCCCCCCCCTCCCAGCCAGGAATTCTTTCCCAATATCCCATCTATCCCTGCCCTCTGGCACTGGGAAGCCATTCCCCCTTGTCCTGTCCCTCCACCCCCTGTCCCAAGTCCCTCTCCAGCTCTCCTGGAGCCCCTTTAGGCACTGGAAGGGGCTCTGAGGTCTCCCTGGAGCCTTCTCTTCTCCAGGTGAACACCCCCAGCTCTCCCAGCCTGGCTGCAGAGCAGAGGGGCTCCAGCCCTGGGAGCAGCTCCGTGGCCTCCTCTGGCCTCTCTCCAGCAGCTCCAGGTCCTCCTGCTGTTGGTCCCAGGGCTGGAGCAGCTCTGCAGGTGATTTTGAGGCAGAATATGTAAATGAATGAATGGAAATAGATGAAGCTCCTTGTTTAAGAATCACCAGCTGGTTTGGACTCTGTTTATCAGCATTTTTGTTCATGTTTTTCTCTTGAATGTCAATGTTTGACCAAATCTGTTCCCACCAAGGTGTGCTGGACTGATAGAACCTGCACAAGGACTCCTGTCTCCCACCCAGCTCAGCTGGGCTGCCCAGAGCCCTTTTAGCCCTCAGGTGTCCCAGTCCTGCTCTGGAGCAGGCTGCAGGTGCCGTGGTGGGGACGTGCTGGGGGTGGTGGTGTCCCCTGGGCGCTGTCCCGGTCCCTCTGGGATTAGGGGGTCATGTTGGCACTGCCCACTCGCTCCAGATTATCGGTTTAGCGAGTGCTGCCTTAAATTTGTTTATATAAAAACAATCCTTTGATCCACGAGCCAGATGCAAATACTATCTTGTGATTCTGATGAGGATTAGGTAGTTACAACATCTTGACATGTTTTTGGGTTTATGCAATTTAGAATATGAGGGGAGGAGAGCTGGCCCTGGGCAGGTTGCTGGGTGCTTTCACACTGGGACTGCAGCAAGCTGAAATCAGATTGATTTGCTCCAAAGGCACTGACCTTCAGAGACTTAAAAATAACAACCACTCGTGCTGGCTGGAGTTGGTGTGATTTGACCTGATTTTTCTGGAAGCTTGTCTTCCCAAAAAGCTAAAACTGTAAAGGGAACCATTTTACCTGCTCTTTGTCCTTGCTAAGGAGGGCCCAAGGAGAGCCATGGCATTTCTGATCCTTCTTCTCCTTTTGTAACCTGCTTTGCAGGTGTTCAGACAGATTGTGGTCGAGTCCTGGTTTATTGCATCAGTAATAGTGGTGGCATCAGAATCATGGAATCACTGAGCTTGGAAAAGATCTCCAAGGCCATCGAGTCCTGCCTGTGCCCGATCCCCACCAGAGCACTGAGTGCCACGTCCAGACATTCCTTGGTCACCTCCAGGGATGGAGACTCCACCACCTCCCTGGGGGCAGCCCCTTCCAATGCCTGACCACCCCTTCCAGGAAAAAAATCTTCCTGATGTCCTGGACATCAGGACCAGACTGTGAAACATCCCAGCAGCTCTGTTGCCTGGGCAAGGTGTCAGGATCAGCTCTGAATGAACTGAAAGCAGGAAGTGGTCAGGGAGGGAATCTTGGGGTTGTCCTGTGCAGGGTTAGGAGCTGGACTTTGATGATCCATGAGAGTTCCTTCCCATTCAGGAGATTCCATGATTCTGTGGGAATTAAGAAAACCTGTGGCTCCTGCACCTGGGCTGAGCTCCCTCGCTGTTACCTGAGAGGTTCTGCAGGACCTGTGCAGCTCCTCCATGGAATTCCTCAGGGATCCCATTGCAAGGCCCTGTTACTCCTCGTGTACCTTTAGGCACCTGGTTGGAGGACCCCGATTTCTGCTTTCCTGAGCTGCTCAGTGAATCCAGGGGCTGCCAGTGCCTCTCCCAGTTACTGCTGGAGACCATTCCACTGTTCCAGTAAACACCAGCTCTTGTCAAGCCTGGCAGCAGGAGCTGGTGTGTGGAACTGCTGAGGAACAGGTCCAGGGATCCCTGTAGTACTTCCAGCTCCTCCAGGAGGAGGTAGGTGTGTGTTTTTCTATAAACTGGCAAGTTCATGTGGAGTTTTTGTAAAACGCCAGGGTGAGCTATGGATGTAGCAGGAAAGACTTTTCCTTTTGCTTCACTGAGGGCTGGGTTCAGCCCTGAAGTGCTGTGTCTAAGGGACACTGGTAACGTGGCTTTGTTATAAAACTGGAGCTCAGGGAGGGCCAGCAGCAGCTCCAGGTGACTGAATGTGTCTCTCTTCGGGAGAGACTTTTATTATTTATAAAATGAGCGTTTCCTCACTGTCAGCAGAACTGAGGGCCCGGGGAGGAGCTGCTGTCAGAGCTGGTGCTGCTTGTTCTGCTTCACTGAAACTGCTTGGGGTTGTAAAGTCACAGAATCCCAGGATGGTTTGGGTTGGAAGGTATCTTAAACTCATCCAGTTCCACCTCTGCCACAGGCAGGGACACCTTCCACTATCCCAGGTTGCTCCAAGCCCCATCCAGGATGGATCCCTTCCTGGGATGGGGCAGCCACAGCTTCTCTGGGCAACCTGTGCCAGGGCTTCATCGCCCTCATTGCAGAAAACTTCTTCCTTTTATCTAATCTAAATGGACCCTCCTTCAGCTTCAAACCATTCCCACTTGTCCAGTGCTGCCAGGTTTTCCAAGTTCAGTGTGTAAATCCTGGTGCTGGTTAAAGTTTTATCTGACAGTGTCACAACAAGATGGACTAAACCTCTTAGTTGTATTTTCTGTGCAGGTTTGTGGAATTGCTGATCTTCCACCCTGACTACCCTCCTCTAAATCTCCCCTGGTCCCTGCTTTAGCAATGTTTCATGTCTCAGGAGGAATTTCTTCATGGAAAGGGTGGTCAGGCATTGGAAGGGGCTGCCCAGGGAGGTTTGGAGTCCCCATCCCTGGAGGTGTCCAAGGAATGCCTGGATGTGGCACTCAGTGCTCTGGGCTGGGGACGAGGTGGGGATCGGGCACAGCTTGGACTTCATCTTGGAGCTCTTTTCCAACCCTAATGATTCTACCATTTCCCAGGGTTGTTTTTAAGTTCTGGATTAAGATTAATTCCATGCAGTGTTAACTCTTCCTGTGGTTTCTTGCAGATTCCTCAGCCTCTGGGCCGATGGTGGTGGAGAACGGCGACCACGGGCTGGAGGATCATGGCACAGGTACGTCCTTGTGTCAGGGAGCTCAGCACTGCCCTGCCTGTCACTGAGCAGTAAAGCTGCACCGGGGCCAAATGCATCTGCTTTGGGAGTCCTCCTTCCTCCCAGGGGGTGGGTTTGGGTTTAATGGTATTTTCAAAGAATTTGCAACAAAATAGAGCTTCTTTTTCTTTGGAGCTGGAAATGACTTCTTTGGATAGAGCCTTGAGAGGTTGTGTTCTCTATCCATGGTCAGTGTTGGGAAGGCAGCTGATAGAAATGGCTTTGCAGTGAGTCCATAATATCCATAGTGAACTCTCCCCTGTCCCCTGACTTCTCCTGTTCCCTGAGCCCCACAGTGGTGTTTTCCCAAGTCCCCCATCCTTTGGTGCAGTTTTTATTCCGTGCCATGACCCAGCTGTGTCCTTCCCCCCAGCCTCCCCTTCCATGGACATGTCCCCACACCTCCTCCAGCAGTGGCACAGGTCACATCAAGCCCTTCTGAATCTTTTTCTGTAGCATTAGGATGGGTTTGACTGCCAGAAGCTTGTGATGTAACTAAATCAACATTTCAGACCTGTGCAGAACCTGGAAGATAATTGATCTTTCCAATCAGCCTGAAGTGCTGAGGTTGGTCTTCTCCCAGTTACAGTTAGTGATAAACACTGCTTCCCCTTGAGGCTTTCTGACTGGGAATTGGGGTTCCTACCAAATTCCAACCCCTCTGTTCCCCTTCTGTTGTGAGGACTTTGACTGTGGGACCTCTCTTTTCTTGAGGATAAAATATTCCAGAGGCAGTTGGCATCCTGGCGTGGGTAAGAGTGATTTATTTGGTGTCCCTTGTGATGATCTCCAGCTCAGCTTTAGCAGTGCAGATCATTGCTGAGATTGTTTGGAGCTCCCAGCTTTACCATCCCTCCTAATCCATAGGTGCAGCCCCAAGGAGAAAAACAGTTCAGGAAATCATGCTGAATGTTTGGGAGATGGGGATGAATAAAACACCTCTTCACTGTAATTCTCTTTAGGATATTAGAGTTTGATTTAGAGTGTGAGTTTCATGTTCTTATTGAGGATGGGAATAGAAAAATTGATCTTTGTGCTTCATTTGCCTTTGGAAATCTGGTCAAAAGGAAGTTGTGCATCTTCTATAATTTAGTACAAACTGAAATTAAGAACACTTCTGAACCTTCCTCAGGACACTTCCTCTCTCTTTTTTAATACTTATAACTAAAGGAGATGGAAACAAACCCAGATTTATGGTCTGAATAATTAAATACATCGAGATTTTTGTATTGAACTTCTGACTTGTGCTTAAAAAATTCTTTGTTGTTTGCTTCACTCTTGCTTTGTGGAGGTTTAACTCTTCACAGTAAATGTTAACAACTTTGATCAAAGATACTTTTATGTGTCTGAGGCTTTTTAATTTATTAATACGTTCCCTCTTTGTGGGGTAGAGTTGGATTTTTTTTTCTTGTTTAAGTCTGTCTAAAAGCAACATCAAAGTGGCAGGAGCAGCGTGTCAGAGGATGAGGAGTCGTGGCCATCAAGTTAATTAGGTTTGCCAGGGTAACGGAAGATTTATATGACACAATTCCTTCACAGCCACTTCCCCCTACCCCCTTCTTTGTGGAATACTTGCAATATCCCTGGTTCTCCGTGGGAGAGAAGGGAGAAATGCTGGATTTCCATCAGGCAGTGGAGGGCTTTTCAGAACTGGTGCTCTGTGGGAACGCCTGGACCGGGGGATGGCCTTGAGCAGTGCCTGGTTCTACATTTAGTAGGTGGTGCTGCCTAAAGCCTGGAGTTGCTGGCTCTAAACCCCCTCCAGGTTTTGGGTTATCTCTTTCCAGCTGGATCCATTCCCCAACCTGTGCCTGACAGCTGAAATTATTCTTAGGGATGTGGAATGTGAGCCCAGTCACAGGTGGGAAATGGGACAGCCAAGAGAGAGCTAAGGAAGGTGATGCCCGAGGAAACCAGCTTTTTGCTACAAAACCAGTGCTAAAAGCTACAGAGGGCTTTAAAAAGCAAATTGGGTTTCAGTTGGATTCTGAAACAGACTCCAAGGTAAGGAGGTAGTTCAGCTGTTTGCAAATCCAAACGTGGATCTCCCTGGGCTGGAGCACAGGAAGCATTGCTGGATGGTTTTCTTCACTAATCAGATAAACCAAGGTGATGAGTTGATCTTGTTTTATTACATGCAACATTATCTGCAGCCGTGTGGGGTGTGTCTCAGAGGTTGGGATTAGTCAGGCTGAAATCCTGGCGCTCCTCGCAGCCTGTGCAGCGCTGCCCGCTCCGAAACGCCCTGAGTGTAGCAGATGGCAGGAACCCAGAACTGCTCCAGCTTGGGGGCAGACCCTCCTTCAACTGTTGAATTCTCTTTATTCTGGCAGTGCTGTGTTTAACCACTGCTGCAGGGTGTGTTTAGTCCAGGATTTTGGGAAGGGAGGCACCAGCAGCTCCTCCGAAGGGTTCAGCTCTTGGCAGCGCTGAGCCCGACGTGACCATTGCTGCTTGGGCTTTGTTTTTTGGGAATTTGAGAGCTGCAGAGTGGGAGCTCTGGCTTTGGGTGCTCGGAATATCAACTGAAACCCTCGCTGTTAATCCTGTTCTTCCTTATAAGGATAAATGGAGCGGTTGGAGCAGCATTCCCAGGGATGCACGGCCGGTGCGGCTCAGTGAGTCAGCCAGGGGCCCAGGAATTCAGTGGTGGTTTGTAAGCCCTGCTGGATGAAATGCTGAGGGGGAGAACTCACTGCTCACCTTCACGAGGCAAAGGTTAGGGAGGGCTTAGTCAAACCAACAGCAGGTTTAAAACAACAAATATATGTGTAATTTTCAATTTGCAACTCCTTATTGCAGGATATTTGCCTAGAGTTCAAAGGAATTATATATTTAAAAATAAAAAACAACCAAATTTCTGGAGAGAAATCCACCAAGGATGATCACATGGTTTGATCTGGATGCCTCTTGTCCAAGATGTTGTTCATGCTCTTGCTGGCAGGTGAGAAGTTCCCTAGGGAAGTATCCCCAGTGGATGCTCATACTTCCCTTAGCTGGGCTTTCCCTCCAGCCAGCCTGCTGGGAATTCTGTCACCCAGCACCGGGTCACAGAAATACTTTGTTTTCAGTGCAAATTGTGCTTGTGAGCAGCATCTGAGGTGCTGCTCCCTTGTGCCTGCCCGTCACTGATGGTGACCTGGCTGCTGCACGTGGCTCCATGTGACCAGTGACAGATTTTCAGACACTTTAAAAGCAGAATTCCTGTGTCTGCTCTAACGTGGCTTTTGGCAAATCTCCTGGCTGCACTAAATGAAGTGTTGCTTGTTGTGCAGTGCTGCCTCAATGTTGATGTTTACTAATGACTTGCGCTTTCTTGCCCCTTTCCCCATCCCCTTTCCCTCTCCTACTTCTTTTCCTCTCTTCTATTTTCTCCTCCTAGAAGCCTAGACTGTCTCCTAACACTGGGGCTGCCACTGACACAAGACCAGTGTCCTTTTCTACCTGCCATTACACTTCTAAAATCTTCAGCATTTTACAGAGCTCTTGCTTTACCTCCTTGGACTTGGCTGTAGAAGAAACCAAAGGGTGGCTCCATCCTGCTCCTCCTCCCTGTGCTCTGCAGTGCTTGTTGAAACCTTCCTCTCTCTGTGTAAGCACAAAAGTGCACCCTGGTTTTGAACTGCACTATGCCACTGGTTTGAAATCACAACCACAGCTCCATTTTCAGTTGGATCACGTTTAAATTTAATTTCTCTCCGTTTTCATGGTGCTCAGTAGCAGAAGGTTTGAAATTTCGAGTTGTGCTTCCATAGTGGATGGGTCCACCATGACTGCAGTTCCTTCTTCCCTTCTCCCCACACTCACCACAGCCTTTTAGAGTACCTGCCTTGATCCTTGCTGCTTTGAAACCCTCTCACGTGAGGTTTTGATCTGTGACAACGTTGTTTTCTTCCAAACGGGTGTTTTCTAATAATTTCAGCACTTTATAGATTTGAGAAACAGATTAGGGAAAGCCACATTTCCTGAGGTGCAGGTGGATGGTCTCTGGTGTCTGAGGGGTGGATTTTGGGGTCCATCAACTGGAAGTATAAAGGAAAACAGCCAGCCCCAAATTCCTGCCTTAGGGAGCGGTTTTGCTGTAATGTTCCTTCCCAAAAGCCTTGGAAGTAAGAAAGGAAATTGGCTTTTTAAACTTCACACCTCTGACTTCCTTTGGGAATGACAGCCTTGAATGGAATTTCACCTGCCATGAGGAATAATCTGTCCTTGCTAAAACTGAGGGGAACAAAAGGATAAATTGTGAAATTGTACTGAAATAATCCTGACAATTTCCAGCAACACTGTAAGGAATGGGCCTATTTTAACTTAAAACTGAGGTCAGCACATCCAGTGGGATTCCTGCTGGCTCCATAGAGGTGCAAAGCTTTCCAAACACAAAAGTGCTCATTTTTCCCATCAATAGATGAAACACTGGAGATACTTAGAGAGACAATGCAGTATTTTACCTGAGACAGGCTCAGCCTGGGCTTTTGGAGGTGAGGGAATGTTTTGGGTGAGAATAACTGTGTCGTGTAGCTCAGGGTGGTTGGCCTGCAGCACCTGATAGAAAGGATTTAGTTGAACCCAAATCCAGGCTGAGGTTGGACCTGGTTCTCCAAAGTGCCCCAAACAAGCCTACAAAGACCTTCACTTGCCGAAAAATGATAGTTCCTTGTGGTGAAGGGAGTAGCTTGCACCTGCTAGCCCTAGTACCCTGCTAGTACCCCTCGCTATGTGCCAGTACTGCTGTAGTCAGGATTTATGGGAGGAGGATCCCCCCTGGAGTGAATTCTGCTGTTAATGCTGTGCTGATGCCACCAGAGGGTTTGCTTTGAGCATCTCCCTCAGAGCGACCCAGCCAGCCTTGCTTTATTATTCATCCCCAAGTGAGACCTCACATGCTCCCCACCCAGGGTGGCCGTGCCCAGAGCTGAGCCATGGCCCTGGTCAGTGATGTGCATCAGGACTTGGCACTTCTCTCCTCCAGTTTGGTGCCAGTTTCTCTCTTTGTGCCCCTCTCGAGGCCTCGTTAGTGGCTGACATCCTTGTGGTGCCAATTCCCAAAAAGTGGCACCGGTGGCTTCTCCTCCCGGGTCCATAGTTGTTGTTTCTGGGAAAAATCCATCTCTTGGAGGCTCCCAGCTCCTCAAACTGGGCTCTTCCTGTCCGGTGCCGTGTGCCGACCTGGCTGAGCCACCGTGCAGTTCACAGGATCATTTAGGCTGGGAAAGACCTCCAAGACCCAGTCCAACCTGTGAGTCCTTCATGTTGTGCTTTCCCCTCGGGGGATTTTTGGTGTTTGTGGCCATAAAAGGAGGTTCTTGTATTTTTGGCTTTATTTTCAAAGATTTTTTCATAGCTTTTTTTTTTTTAAGATGTGATTTTGAAGCAAGGCAGCATCACTTTAACTTGGCTCCTCAACGATTCTTTCTCACCTTTTGCCTTAAGTGGGCTTAACTCTTTGTGCCCTAAAACTAGAGAATAAATAATACATGATTGAGAGATGGAATTATGGAAGGTTTCAGGTTACCTGAATGTGAGACTCCGCCCGCTCCCACAGATGCTTTGTTTTATTGAAATGCAACAACGCTTCAAAGTCTGGGCTAGAGGGACTTGTAGCAGGAGGGTGCAAAGTGAGGTGGGCAGTGAAGTTTGGGAACAGCTGCCCATCCTGGGATCCCCAGTCGGTGGGATGGGGCTGGATGGGGCTCACCAGGCCCAGCAGAGCCTCGAGCAGAGCAAGGGCAGCTCCTCCAGCCCCAGGGTTTCACTGTCCCGGCTGCAAACACGGATCATTCATGCCATTACACTGCCATGTTTTTCACCCCATGTTCGTATCCGTGTTTCTTTGGAATGCCATGGGGTTCACTGCTATGGAGGAGGGCTGTGGACAGAGGGAGAGCTGTTGTTCTGTGGGACTGAGGTGGTTGTTCCCCACAGGGCTCACCGGAGCTCTGCGATGGGGCAGGAGCGGGAGGAGCCTGTCCCGGGGCTGGATGCCAGTGGGGATGTAGGGAATGGGGGCGTCTGTGCAGAGTGTTGGATCTTTTGTCACTCTTGGAAAAGTTGTGTCCATGTATCCCACTGAGAGCTGGGTGCAGTTACAGTGTGCAGGGGGGTGTGTCCGTGTGCGGTCCCCATGTGCAGAAAGCCAGGGAGCCACCAGGAGCGTTCTCTGTTCAGATTTCCTGTTGTCCATACTTTTCTCTGGCCCTTGGAGATGATGCTATAGCTTTACTATGCTCTAACATCCTTGTGCTTCCATGCCTGTGTGTTGTCACTCCTGATGTTGAATTATTAATTCCAATGCTTTGTATGATGTGAAGCTGTAACTGCTGTGGAATAAATCTCCCTAATAAACATCTCAAACTAACCCCTCCCAAGTTGTTCTGTGGTGAGAATCTCCAGGGTCCTGCTGCCTGTCCGTGGCTGATTCCTGCAGGGAATGTGCTGGATCCGCCGCTGAAGGAGGGAAATGGCTGGAACTGGAATCATTTGCTGCCTGGACAGAGGTTGGCAAACCTGTCCCTGAAGGACAAGGGTGCTGTGCAGTGTTTGACTCTGTCCCACACAGCAGCCTTGTCTCTAAACTGGGGAGACAGGGATTGATGGATGGAGCACTCGCTGGATAAGGAAGGGCTGGGTGGTCACAGTCAGAGCCGTGGTCACTGCTCGATGTCCAAGTGCAGACCAGTGACCAGTGGGGTGCTCGGGGGTCAGGGGTGGGACCAGCACTGTCCAGCTCCCTGGGCAGTGACAGGGGCAGTGGGACTGAGCACCCTGGGCAGTTTGCTGGTGACACTGAGCTCTGGGTGCCATCACAGCTGGAGGGAAGGGATGGGGCATCCCCAGGGACCTGGACAGGCTGGAGAGGTGGGAATGTGCCAACCTCATGAAGTCCAGCAAGGCCAAGGGCAGGGTCCTGGGCTGGGACAATCCCAAGCACAAACAGTCTGGGGATGAAGGGATGGAGAGCCCTGAGGGGAAGGATTTTGGGGGAAAAAAGCATCAAAAAAACCCCAACCCAAACAGAAAAAAACAGCAAAACCCCTCAAGAATTTGTTTATTCTGTGTAGCATTTTGTAAATAGGACATTTACACGTGTACTCTTCTAATTTAAGCTTTTTTCCTTAAAACAGTTTTTCTTCTTTTACCTGCCTGTGTATTTCCCTCTTGGTGCCAGGTTTTACTTACAGAGGCTTTTATCCTTTCTGGGCTTCAGGCAGAGCTTTTTCGGCTCCTCGGAGCGGGGCTGCATCCAGCCATGTTCAGTACCGGAGACTTCACGTTTCCTGTGGCTCCAGTCTAAAATAAGCAGCCAAATGAATAATTGAGCAGCTTTGCTGAGTTCCTCCGTGGCTCAAAGGGTTTGTGTGAGTCTTCTGAGCTTTGGGGTGATTGTTTTTGGGGGCAGGTGCATGGGAAGGGTGCTGGTGGGTGTCTGAAGGACGGGGATGCAACAGCTGGGGGGTCTCTGCTCCCTGGCCCTGGTGAGGATCCTGGAGGGGGGGACAGAGGCCCTTCCAGGGAATGTGGAGCTTTCCCCTGGCTCCTGGAGGGTGAGGGGGGGGATGAGGGGTTTTCTCTGCAGGTCCTGGTGTTCTTTCAAATGAGGAATTTGTGGCTTCCTTTGGCTCAGGAGCTGAGCAGCTGCACAATCTCAGCTCCCGAGCTACTCGCCAGCAGTTCAGAGGGCTTAAAGAAACTTCCCAGGTGTTGAGGTGCTGATGAACACTGGGAATGTAACAGAGAGGGTGCCCAGAGAAGCTGTGGAACCGCATCCCTGGAGGTGTCCAAGGCCAGGCTGGACAGGGCTTGGAGCAGCCTGGGATAGTGGATGAGCTTTAAGGTCCCTTCCAACCCAACCCATTTCATGAATTCACGATCCAGTGTTTCTGCTACCTGAGGGAAAGGCAGTGTAAACCAGCTGAACACTGGGCTGGCTGGCTGGGAACGCTGGTTCCATCCCAAAGTTCATCCTGCTGTGCCAGGAACCACTCCACTGCTTTTCCATATGTTAAAGGACAGGCTCAAGGAGCTTTTCTCCTGGGCCTTAGTCCTGTTTGTGTCAAAGCAGCTTAAGCTGTTGTGTAACGAGCTGTTACTGAAGGAAGTGGAGCGAGGCAGCCCCACTGGAAGTGCTGCAGGGAATTCTCCGTGTCCCTGGGGACAATGGGACTCTGTCAGCAGCTCCTGCCGGGCTGAGGACTCCAGTATGGAATGGGAAGTTTGGATGGCCAGTTTGGATGGGGCTTGGAGCAACCTGGGATAGTGGAAGGTGCCCCTGCCCATGGCAGGGGTGGAATGCGATGAGCTTTAAGGTTCCTTCCAACCCAGACCATCCTGGAATTCTGTGATCTTGGTGGCATTGTGATGTGGGGAGGCAGAACTCTGGGATGAGGATGGGAAGAGTTGGGAATCAGGATGTAGGTTTTTCAGGAAGCCAGCACTGCTCTGTCCCCAGTGTCACCGTGGGTCCCCAGTGGCTGAGCTGCAGGACAGACAGTGAGTGTTGGAACTGCTGCAGCTCTGGGAGTGCTCTGGGAGCTCCTCTGATGGCTACAGGAAAAGAAGAGACACATTTACACACTTTTCTGTGTAAAAAATGCTGTTTTCATGGCTGTGTCTCTCTCAAATGCTGCTTTCCCACCAACCTGCTGTTTGGCTTTTCACTTTGTGTTTCAGACTTTGCTTCAAAGGTGGGATGTTCCTGACTTGAGTCGTTGAGTGGGAAATTAAAACGATTATAATGAAGTCATACATATGTCGAGAAGTCTATTAAAAGCTTAACAGGGAGGCTTAGTGAGGTTTAAAAACTGGGAATACAAACCCTTTCTGTTTTGCAGCGTGTTCAGGAGTTGTTCTAGCAAGGATCTGACAGCTGGGTGAATTAATGGGGTCCTTCAAGGCTTGAATTTCCTGAGCAAGTAGCTGGGACTTAAAATATTCGAGCCATGAACTTTGGAGCTTATACCTTGAATTTAATTTGTCATTAGTGCACTTAAACCTCCTGATTTGGGACGGTGCTGCAGAATTGTGCAGGCTCAGATCTACTGGGAAATGTGAACCCTTCTCTCTGTCCATACCTCAAGCCTGTCAGCCCTTACACAAAATCACCTTGTCATTTCTCAGAACTGTGTTTCTGTGGAACTGGGATGTTTCTGGGCACATAATGAGGCAGCCTCTTTAAACTCTTGGTGTTTTCAAGGGTTTTTGAGGCAGGAGGGAGAGAGACAGAGTCTCATTGCTGCAAATAAGTAGCACTGACTGACCGGTCACTCACTGCTCATCATCCAAAGTCCTGCTGTTATCCTGCATTACATTACCCAATTTGCCTTTAATTTGTCTCTCTGGAACTTAACTGCAGCTTAAAAAGATACTTTTTTTTCCCCTTCTTCAGTGCTTAAAACAACATCATGTTTATTCCCTTGCTTATTCCAATAGCTCGTGCAGAGTCTTTGCAGTGATCCTTAGATTAAAGGCAGGGAATTTCGGTGAGAGGCTTGTCAAAGGGAAATAAACAACAGCACTGTAAAAGACACAAAAAATTAAGCTTAATCTAAACACTTTATCATCACCTTTTTGCTGGATGGGGTTCATTGCTTGGCTTCATGATGAGAATTAATCTTTGCCATTTGATCGGTTGGGTAAATATTTGCCTTAGAGTTGTAGTGGGGCCAAGCCCCAGGGATCAGCTCCTGGGCTGACAGCAAAAAGCAGCAGGGAGTGAACTCTGCAGTGGTTCAGTCGTCTCCATCTGCAGGGATGGGGAGGAGGGTTTGGGAGCTGCTGGCTCCCATTCCCAGCGGGAGCTCCGTCGGAACCACTCTGCAGCAGGAAAGGTGGGTTTGGGTGGAACGCCCTGCTCGAGGCTGGGCTCTCCTCCCCACCAGGCTCTCCCTTTTAAACTTCCCCACCTTTTATGCCTGTTCTAAACCTGGGGGTTCTGCTTGTAGAGAGGGATTTAATGGGGGTTTATCCTGCTTACAAAACCTGCGGGAAGAGTCGTGTGCTGGGATGGCGGAGTGGCTTTGAGAGGTCGTGTGACACAGGCTAAATCTGAACCTGGGGGATAGGAAACTTCCCTAATCCTGGCTCTGCTTGTGGCTCCCTCGGAGGCCTGAGCTCTTTAATCTTCTTCAGTTCAGTCCCATCACTGCAAATAGGGTAAGGCTGATTATATTGTGCATTTTATCTTTTCTAGCTGCACCCCAGCTGTTGTGATCAAGCAGGGTGGGTTGGTACCGGGGTAATCTTGGATTAATCAGACCTTTTTTTGGAAAAAGGAAATTTTATAGTTAAGGAACGTATTGGATACAGTGAGGCTGCTCAGGAGCTCTTTGGTGGTTGGGAGTGAGAGCAGATCTATACCTCGGAGCAACTGCAGCTTTTAAGTGGCTGAGCAAAGGGAAACTCTGAAATGCTGAGCAAGGCTGCGGTGTCTCCTTGTTAAACCCCACAGAACTGCTCTCCCTGGGAATGGCTTTGAACAAAGTCAGCTCTCTTAGTCCTGCATGAGCAGTTCCCTGAAAAATAAAGAAATTATAGATATGCTCAGCAGCAATCTCCCTTTTTGCTGCTATTTTGGTGCAATTTCTGCAGCTGATTTCCAGCTCCGACCCATTAAATACCGAGTACACTTCTCTGGTGTTTCTGAAACACTCCAGATTTTGGCAAGTGTGGCATAAAAATTCCTGAATTCCTGCTGAATGAGTGTTAGAACAGGAAAGCTTTGCTGCTCCCTGGAGTTATAAAATTCAAGCAAGGTGTGAGGGATGCTCAGGATCCTCGTGCTCTTCAGGCCCAGGGAGCTCTGCCTGGTCCCCTTGGAAGAATCTCCTCTCCCTTTGGATAGTGCTGCAAGCCAGGCTCACCCTGCCCTTGGAAAGGGTGCAAAATGCCCCGTTGGATTATTTTTTCAAGTATGTGTTGCTCCTTTTTCCATTTGATGGGTTAAAGCTCACCCGGGTATGGCAGAGCTGGTCCCTCCTCACCTGGAGCTGCACTGGTTGGGGTGGGATTGGGATTTTGCTTGTTTGAGCATGAGGCTCTTCCCATAAACCTGTCCCTTCGTTTTAGCAGTGAAAGGCAAAAGAAGCTGCTTCCTGGAGGTGACCAGGCAGGATCCCTGTTTCTGCTGGCATTAATCAATGCTTGCTAAACGGTGCAGGATTAACAGCTCCCTTCGGAGCGGTCATGGAACTTCAGGGCTGTGGCTGTTTCTGTAGACAGCTGATGCTGGAGGCACCTCTGGAATTAGAAATGACTTGGCAGGGGACAAAAGTGACAGGAGACTGCAGGACATGAGCAAAACACAGTTCACCACCCCCCAAAAAAATATCTGGGAGGGATGCTTGATTTTGTGCTGTCATGTAACTTATGATGCTATTTAACCTTCTTCCTTCCAACGAGAGCACACTGCATTTCACTGAATCATGGAATTGTTCAGGTTGGAAAAGAGCTCCAAGGTCATTTAGTCCAACCTGTGACCAATCCCCACCTTGTCCCCAGCCCAGAGCACTGAGTGCCACATCCAGGCCTTCCTTGGACACCTCCAGGGGTGGGGACTCCAAACCTCCCTGGGCAGCCCCTGCCAAGGCCTGACCACCCTTTCCAGGAAGAAATTTCTCCTGATGTCCAACCTGACCTTCCCCTGGCACAGCTTGAGGCTGTTCTCTCATCCTGTCCCTTGTTCCCTGGGAGCAGAGTCTGATCCCCCCTGGCTGCCCCCTCCTGTCAGGGAGTTGTGGAGTTGGAGAGGTTTGATGGATCTCTTCTCAAGGAGAATTTCCTGTAGTTCTCTGTGACAAGTTCAGCCTGTGCAGGGCCAGCAGCTGGACTTTGTTGACCCTTGTGAATTTGTGTTTTCCATGCCCTCAGGTTGGTCTGGCTTCCTGAAAAACCAGAGACTGGCCAAACTCACTTCTTCCTCTGTTGTTCCTGAACTGCTGGGGATTTAGCAGTGACTTGCATTTCAGAGGGCTGGGAGTTCCCTCAGAGATGACTAAAGGACTGAAAAACAACATTTTATTCTTCTGGAGTCCTTTTTTACCTGTGCAGATTAAAGCTTACCATGTTAGGTGGCTATTTCCCAGCCAGGGGGAAAACTGGGAGTTCATGGTGCTGCCACATGGTGAGTTAGTGGGAAGGCTGGGAGGAGAACTCACCTTTCCTGAGGCAGCCATTCAAGTTGTTGCTTCCCAACCTGAAAGTGTGTCCGTGTTTGCCAGCAGGACACTCGTGGGTCTCATCCTCGGGCTGTAATGGCTGGGTGACATTCCCTGGTAATGGGATTTGGCAGAGGAGAAGGGGTGGAGGTGTCTGGCTCTTGATAGGGTGCCACAAATTTCTGCCTTGATTGGGGCCCATCTTTTTGTGCTTCCAAATCTCCTGTCCCAGGGCCAGGCTGAGCTGAGAGGCTGGGGAAGGACATTTGCCAGGAGAAATCACAGAATATCCTGGGATGGAAGGGAAACCCAGGGATCATCAAACTCCACGGTGTTTCTGATCCCTGGGAAGCACCATCTGATCTACCTCCAGCACATGCAGATAACAGAAACTGGGCTACTCAGTTGAGTCCTGAGATGATCACTAAGCTCAGCCCAGTTTCTCTTTGAACTCCTTGTTTATGGCACAAATCCTGTTAATTCACTGGTTGGGTCCTTGTGTTACTTGGAATTTCATGATGTCAAACTTTGTCTCATTGTGATGCTCAAAACCACTGAATTTGTCCTGGATGGCATCTGGTTTATTCAGATTTATTCACTGATTTATGTTTTAACTTCATTTCAGAACTTTTTGATTTCTGAGATTAAAAATGAACACGTTAAGCCAGAGTTATTTTGGATTCTTGATCTTCACACTCTAATAACTGGTTATGTTCCTCCAGGAAGAGAATTCCCCTTTTGACATTGCCTTGCCACTTGTCACTTAGCCAACTCTTTATTTACCTTTGTGTCATTTCCTTGTGTCTCCACTTTCCCTAACATTTCCCCTGGCTACAGATAAAAATACTTTGCTTTCAGCTACGTCAAGTCTTCCATGCTTTGTCTGGAAAATCTGTGATATTCCATCTCCTGCATTAACACTCTCCTGTTTTCCAGTGGTGCCAACAGCTGATCTTTCAAAATGTCACTCACAGGCAGTTTTGCATCCATGTCTCAATCTTACAACCAAAATTACTGATTCTGCTTAAAAAAAAGAGAGAGAAATCTGCATTTTTCTGTCTATCACTGGAAGTTTCAGGTAGTTTAGTGCAGCACTGTATTCTACCAAAGCCAGTCTCGGATTCAGTATGAGTGGGAACCAGATAATCATGGAAAGATCCAAATTAGACTTGCCCCATTTTGTGGCTGAGAGTTGAGGAAGATGAGATTTACGGGGCCAGACTTCCAGTTAAAAAGAAACAAATATATATGTAAATGAGCTGATAAATGGTTGCAACTGCCAGGTGTGTTTCTTGTGTTGATTTTACAATTACTGGTCACAGGGGCTGCATCAGTTTCTTGCCTCCTGAATCTTGTGCTGCTTTTGTGTCTCGGGAGTGTCTCCAGTCCTGCCAAGGTCGCTGCCTTAGGAGGCTTCAGCATTGAACCTCAGTGAAGAGAAGAGAATCGGAGCAAGAGCAGGTTTAGTTGTGCCTAAGAGGGCTCCAGGGGAGCTGGAGAGGGACTTGGGACATGGGATGGAGGGACAGGACACAAGGAATGGCTTCTGACTGCCAGAGGGCAGGGATAGATGGGATATTGGGAAGGAATTCCTGGCTGGGAGGGTGGGGAGGCCCTGGATCCCTGGAAGTGTCCAAGGCCAGGTTGGATGGGGCTTGGAGCAACGTGGGATAGTGGAAGGTGTCCCTGCCCATGGCAGGGGTGGCACTGGATGGGCTTTAAGGTCCCTGCCCACCCAAACCATTCTGGAATTCTATTTTAACACATCTCAGTGCGCATCTTTTTGGTGGTGAATTCCAATTTCATGCCATACCACCAAAGGAACTTGGAGAGCAGGAATTGAGGATTTTTTCCCTTGTTGACGTTCTGTGGAGTCACCTACAGCTGACCTGTGCCGAGACCCTCTCCTGCAGCCTCCCTTTCCCACCGGTGTCGGTGGCACTTTCTCCCCCGTCCCTGGGCCGCGGGGCAGGGCCCGGCTGGGTCTCAAGGTCACACTTTGTGTGCTTTGTGGTGTTTTTCCCAAACCCAGACCGAGCCGGGAGCCTGGTCTGGGCTGGCCGCAGCCGTGCCCTGCAGCGCGCTCAGCGCAGCTCCGGGCGGGGGCCCGGAACGTCTCCCCCGAACCCGGGAAACGTCGGCTCCCGTCTCCGTCAAACCCGGGCCCGGCCCCGGCCCCCTCCGCCAGCTCCATCGAGGTGAGACGGTTCAATACCGGAGCTCGGAGCTCAGGAAGAATTCATGGATTTTTCCCGGGTCCGCGGTGTTTGGGTGGGGGCTGCCGCGGAAGAGCCGTGCTTGGAGGGGAGCTGCTCCCTCAGGTGCCAGGTTCGGTCTCTCAGGGCTTGTCCACGGGAATAAAGGCACTTTATTTGTCCGTTTTCCGGGAGGAAAATAAAATTGGCGGGGTTTATTTCAGAACATCAGAAAGTCCTTAGTGAGGAATTAAGAAATTCCTAGAAAACTGGCTGCCTCTGCAGGGCTGTAAATTAGAATGATTTCAAAAGAGCACAGACAGCGTGTCATCTTCCTCATTCTCAAGCAGAAGCTGCCTGAATAAACAGTGATAGAATTGTAGATTCTTCTGGTATTATGTAAATGGCTTCATGCTTTGATGTCCCTCGTGTCATTAGTTTGACACTAGCTGGAATTAATGGCCATAAAACTCTATTACAAACGTGGCAGAGAGATTTCTCTTGACTGCTTCTGATTCCTCCTGTGAGCTCGCTGCCTCTGCCACGGGATTGGGAAAGCCGAAAGTAGGTCAGGGGATGTGTGTGAACAGGGGCTGCTGGAATCGCAGCCACAAACAAACAGCACTCGACTGCTGAAGGGAAATTTGCTATTTTAAGCCCTTATTTCCATTATCACCATCTCATTCTGCACAACAAGCATATGGGGGGTGCTTTGTGGCAGTGCACCCACAGACGGGATTCAGGAAGCAGGAGAAAATATATATATTTATATATACAGACATATACGTGTGTGTATTTATATGTTTCAGGGGTGACAGTAAATATTGTCACTCCTGAATGGCTCCTCTCCATCTCATGCAAAGCACAGTGAAAGTGCCAAAATATGTAGGTCAAAAGAATTGAAGCATTTTGCATCCAAGCAGCAGTCAAATGCTGCCATTCCGGGCTGGAATTGCTGATACTGTGTGGTGGAACGTGGAGCAGGGATACAGGGATGTTTTCCAGAGTTCCCACACTCCTTGCATGTTTATAATTCATTCCTAGTCCTCGGAGTGGCTTCCTGACTAACAGCTCTTAGGAACAAGTGTTGGCTCCCAAGCTGAAATTAATAGTTGGGATGTTTTTCACCAGGAGAAGGGTTAATCATGGAGCTGGTGCATGGTTTTCCTTGGGAGAGCTGGATGAGACAAGGTGGGAAACAAGGAATATGATATAATTAGCTATTTTTAGGCAACTGAAAATATGAGCAGGAGGGAGAAAAGGTTAATAAATTTAAACTTGGTAGTCAGGGATCTCAGGAGTTAAATGTGTTGGGAATATGAAGTGCTAAAACACTTATGGAGGGAGGTGATTTGTATGGATAGTAAGGACATTCACAGACCATTTCCAGCATGGCTGTGTCAAATGCTTATAAGAGTCTGAGAAAAAAGGAGGAAATTAATAAAAATGGAAGCCAGAACTTAGAGCTCAAGAGATTTAAGAACTCCCCAGATCGTGGCGCAGTGATTTACAAGCACTGAAGCACAGGAGTCAAAAAGAAGAGGATTCCTAATTTACTGGACATTGGAGAAGGTTGGGAGAAAACTGTTAAATGGAGATGGAGGAGAAAATGATGCACAAAAGGCTGCAGGATTCAGACCCTTGTCTGCTTTAGTTCTGGTTTTTATCATTTGATAAGGGTTGGAGCACAGGCTCCCTCCAGGCCGGGGACCAGCGCCTGGGACCCATTGGAGCTCCTGGAGATGGGGATGGGGATGGGTATTCCCAGGTGATGGAGAGGGCAAGCACCTCCCCTAGGCTAGGGGTGTGAAGCATTATTAATTTGTAACCTATTTCATTAAAGGGAATTAGAACAAGTGATAACCAGAAAGAAGCAGATGCAGTGATAAAGTCTGTTTGAGGAGGCAGCAGCTGAGGTGTAGCTACAACGTGGTGCAGTGAGGATGTTTTCTTAATGTATTTTATTTGCTGTAAGTTTAGAGAAGAGTCAGAGTTTTGTGCCCTCCTCAGCCAGAGAAACAGCTTTTGAAAAGTGCTGTTAGTGGATCAGGTGGTTGGCTGAGCAGTTCACAAATGCTGGTGCGTGGACCTTGTTCTTCTTTGTGGTTCTGTAAATATTGACTCTCAAAGGAACACCCTTGGAGCTCGTGATCCCCAGCAGAGACTGTAAGTGCTGCTCTTATTTATTTTTGTTTTATTCTCCGGCCCTGATTGCATTTAAAAAAGAAGAATTTAGCTCTTTGAGGCTGTCAGGGGAGGATTTGGGGTTTGCAGCAGCTCGGAGCTGCACTGGCTCAGCACAGGGAGTGTTGGCCGTGTGCTGCCCGAGTGATGGATGTGGGAGCTGGGGCACTTATTCTGCTCCAGTTGCTGCTGGGATGGCCTGGCTGGGCAGCTCTGCCCGGGGTCTGCCGGGCAGGCACATGGGAAACAGTCTGGGGACATGGGGAACGTGTGGTGACCGCCTGACCCGTGGAAAGACAGCTCAGATCTCAACCTTCCCACGGAGAGAACAGAAATGGGTTGGTGTGTCTGGTGGGGGCATGGCACGAGGAGAAATCCTGTGCTGCCTTGAAGAGAAAGAAACACTGTTCAGCTGAAGAGAAAACCTGCAGGTTTCTTTTGCATGGTAGTTTGGGTAAATGTGGTCTGGTCTCAGAAGGATAAAGCCTAGGGAAGGTTGGAGTTCCTCAACAAGAGGTACCAAATCGTCATCAGTGGGAGGTAGGGGACATTTTCTTTTTAGAATTTTGCTGGCTTTTTATACCTCAGGTATTTTTTTTAGTCCGCTCTGTGGCTCTTGGATTTCCTGGGAGTGGGGGGCACTTTGCAAGTCCCAGTGCTGTGTGCAGCCTGGCAGCAGATGGTGGTTTAGCTGCTCCTCTGTGTTTGTGGTGTCCTGAGCCCTCTGCAGGGGTTGGCATCAGCTCAGGCTGCGGCTCAGGGTTCCCTGGGTCGTGTCTGGTACCAGCCCACAATCCTGGCTGGACTGGAGGGTATTCCTGGGCCTCTTGCTGCTGAGCAAGAGTAGAATCACAGAATTCTGGAATGGTTTGGGTGGGAAGGGGTCTAAAAGCCCATCTGGTTCCACCCTCTGCCATGGGCAGGGACACTTTCCACTACCCCAGGTTGATCCCAGCCCTGTCCAGCCTGGCCTGGGACACTTCCAGGGATTGGGATCCACAACCTGTCTCAGCAGCCTGTGCCAGTCCTCTGGTCCTCATCCCGAGGGAGTCGCTGCATACCTGGGAGGTACCTGGAGCAGTTTTCCAGGTCACAGCTCCATTGCAGCTGGTCCTGCTCATGTAGGTCCTGCTCACTCTCCAAACTCCTGGGATGCACGTCTGGGGTCTGGTGTGTCTCTGGTAATGTTTGCTCATCCTTCCCCCCCTCTCCAGAGGCTGAGGGGGGACCTGTGTCCCTGTTCTAGAGACTGCTTCCATTTTCCTGGAGGAAAAGAACTTCCAAACCTGCCTTCCTTGAAAACCAGAGATCTTACACCCCTCCAGGGTGGCAATTCCTATCTCCCTATATCCTGTGTGAAAGGTTTGAGCACCAAGCTCAGCACTGACCTTTGCTGAACGCATCTTTACACTGGTTCCTTTCTGCTGCCTCTGCTCCTCTCCAGGGCTTGTGCTCTGAAGTATCCTGCACTTCTCTTGACCCTGGCTTGATGTGGAGCACGGTCACTCTCAGCGTGTGCGAGCGCCACGGCTGAGATCTGCTCCAGCCTCTGCCCCACTGAAGAACTCATAATGGAACATTTGAACCGGAGCAATCCCTGAATCAGGATAAAGGCATTTAAATTTGGTAACAACCCTTTCAGGGGAAATAGCCTGCTCCTGCTGGGAACGAGGGCTGACAGCGCTGCGGGTCACAGCTGGCTCTGCAGACGGCGGTGTCACTGCTCCGTGGAGCAGCGCAGGGGACACACTGTCCCTGTCTGGGGTGGCTCCGGCCACAGACGGGCTGTAGTTCCCCTCAAAACTCCTGGGGGTTCCTTCCCAGGCTGCTTCCAGGCTGCTCTGGAAGTCAGGAGGCTTCTGTAGGGCATTAAAGCCACTCGGTGGGAGATTTTATGGAAGGGCAGGTGATCCTTATTTTACACAAAAGTTCTGTCACTTGGGATCGTTGTCACATCACTCCCAGACCTGTGTGTTCAAGGCTGTGAGGTCTCCGTGCTCGGTATCTGTGGCCAGGCTGGCACAGGGAGGAGGAGAGACTCCAGCTGGTCCTCACAGCTCAGCCTGGAGGAAAGGGGGCTCTGGGGGGACCTGCTGGCTCTCCACAACTCCCTGACAGGAGGGGCAGCCAGGGGGGTCAGGCTGTACTCCCAGGGAATGAGGGACAGGACAAGGGGAAACGGCCTCAAGCTGTGCCAAGGGAGGCCAGGTTGGACACCAGGAGGAATTTCTTCCTGGAAAGGGTGGTCAGGCCTTGGAAGGGGCTGCCCAGGGAGGTTTGGAGTCCCCATCCCTGGAGGTGTCCAGGGAAGGCCTGGATGTGGCACTCGGTGCTCTGGGCTGGTGACAAGGTGGGGATTGGTCACAGGTTGGACTCGATGACCTTGGAGGGATTTTCCAACCTGGACCCAAGGTCAGGGAATGCGGGAGTGATGCAGATGACTCAGTCCTGGTGTTACTGCTCTGGGATTCCATAGGTGCAGATGTTCCCTGTATCACCTGCACCTCGTGTTGGGCCTGCTGAACACGTTTGTGGGGTTTTTGCCTGGCTGTGGACTGAAATATTCCCTGCCAAGGACATGTAAAAGGCTTTAGGAAGGAACACCCAGTGAAACAGGAAAACTGTCTTAGTTGTACCACTTGGCTGAGAAAAACTGGACAAAAAGCCCAAGCAGGGACACCTTCCCCTATCCCAGGTTGCTCCAAGCCCTCTCCAACCTGACCTTGGACAGTTCCAGGGATCCAGGGACAGCCACAGCTTCTCTGGGAATCTGTGCCAGGACCTCCACACTGTCACGGGGAAGGATTCCTTCCCATTATCCCATCTATTCCTGCCCTCTGGCACTGTGAGCCATTCCCCCTGTCCTGTCCCTCCATCCCTTGTCCCAAGTCCCTGTCCAACTCCCAACACCCATTGTATTTCCAGTGCTGTGGGAATAAGTCCTTGGCAAGTCTTTTGTTTAAAAACAGAGCTCCAGGTGCCTTTGTCATTAAAAGATGTGGAGCCTGTCTGGGGTGGTTCTGGGTGGGGATCTGGAGAGGTCCCTGGTGGGAGCTGCCCTGTCCCGCTGGCCGGAGCGCTCAGGGACCTGTGAGACTGGGATAAATCCGAGCTGTGCTAACGCAGTACTCACTTCCTGAGCAGCTGACATTCCCAGCGGGAAGCAGGAGCAGCAGAACAAACATGGAGCAATTAGAGCAGGGGTGGGAGATGGGAGCTCTGTGCACCTCCGAGGTTCTGCCTCTCATCGATGACAAAGCAATCGCTGCCGGAAAATTCCCTTGGGGAGGGAGAAGTAAGGAAGGGGAAAAAAGCTGGACAAGAAACTGTAACAACTGCGTTTTTTCTTCCTGGCAGATTTTTGTAAAAGGCAAAACATGAACCTTGTGTTGAACTTTGGAGTTACTGACTGTGCATCTCTGGAGTTTGGAGATACCGGTTCTGACAGTCGTACGCACGGAGCCCTTTTAGCATTCGGGATTATGTAACTGCTTGGAATTTCAGAGGGAAAGCAGTAAAATCCTTCTGGAACTGTCAGCACCCTCTGAAATGCCCTGCGGTTTCTCGAGGGCCTTTAATAGATTCTGATCATCTTCTTCCCGGCCAACTCAGTGGTGGAATTTAATTTGCTTCTCATTGCAGGGACTTTGGAGTGCCGGGACAAGGGGAATGGCTTCCCACTGCCAGAGGGCAGGGATAGATGGGATATTGGGAAGGAATTCCTGGCTGTGCAGGTGGCGAGGCCCTGGCACAGGTTGTCCAGAGAGGCTGTGGCTGCCCCTGGACGCCTGGAAGTGTCCAAGGCCAGGTTGGACGGGGCTTGGGGGGACCTGGGATAGTGAAAGATTGGAAGGAGATGATCTTTAATGTCCCTTCCAAACCAAACCATTCAGATTGTCTGTGAAACTAAAGTATTTTGTGTGATCTCAGCCAGATTTGGGCTCAGCACTGGCTCCTGGGAGTTAAACTTTTATCTTCAGCAAGGACAGAAGTGTCTTTCTCCGAAAGCTGGATCTGCAGAGGCTGTGAAAGCTCAGGGGGCTGGAAGGGACCTCTGACATCCTAAACCCAACACCTTTGCTCAAAGCAGGGAGAGCAGACACTGCTCGTGCTCAGGTGGGTTTGGAGTTATCCCAGGGGTGGACACTCCACAGCCTCTCTGGCCAACATGCCCAGTGTCCACTTGCCTCAGATTTTAGTTTTAAATGAAATGGAGTTGCTGCACTTCAGTTTGACAAGAGGAAAGGGAGGGAGTAACCAGCTTTGACAGCTCTGCTCTGGGTGAATTGTCTTCCATCAGGGCTGCCAGCTTAGTGCTTTAGATATTCATTAAATGCAAAAACTTCTTGGAATCTTGAGCTCTTATCCTCTTGGATGAAAATGTTCAACCTCCCTTTGGGTGGCTGGGTGACATCCTTTTCCATGTAGTTCCTGTCTGTGCTTATCCCTTAGATTTTGGGGATTAGTGAAGCTTGTCAGCAAAACTCTCTCACAGGGATTTTCAGTTCACTCTGAACTGAACTAGACAGTATTTTATTTTCCAAAATGATGAGACTGATAATAAAGTCTTGAGAGGAAAGTCCTGCAAGATACGCCCTGTTTACTCTGAAGCCAGCAGACACAAAGGGAGCTTGAGCATCTTGGGGGAGGTACTCTGTGACCTTTCAGGTGAGACTTTTGCCTCCCTTACCCCAAATAATGTCTGGAAATAATGTCCCAAGCAAGGGAAGGAGACCCCAGAACATCTTGGCTGCCTGTCAGGGTTTTTATCTGGTGTTCCAGGCAAATCCCATCCTGTACAACACAGTTGAGCAGCTTAGTGAAGGGGTGTGTGCCTAAAAATCAGACAGGGCATGCAGGCAAAGATCTCATGAATCTGAATGCTGGGAATCAGAAGTTGCTCCTGGTAGTAACTGTCCTTAGCAGCCTCCTGAGAGCAGGGAATTCCTCACACAGGAACCAGGTACTCCAAAAAAACCTCTAGACCTCATGTAGAATCCTGAAAGCATCCAGCCTGGAGAAGAGAAGGCTCTGGGGAGAGCCCCTTCCAGTGCCTAAAGGGGCTCTGGGAGAAAAAGGTGGAGAGGGACTTTGGACAAGGGCCCTGGCACAGGTTGCCCAGAGAAGCTGTGGCTGCCCCTGGATCCCTGGAAGTGTCCAAGGCCAGGTTGGACAGGGCTTGGAGCATCCTGGGCTAGTGGAAGGTGTCCCTGCCCATGGCAGGGGTGGCACTGGATGGGCTTTAAGGTCCCTTCCAACCTGAACCATTCCATGACTGATTCTGAAGCTCCTTTTAAAGGCAGCAGATATCAGGCCAGGGGGTGTGGTCTAACTGTCATTCCCTTTGAGACTGATGGGAATGCATTGGCATGACTGATAAAACTGTCGCTCTTTGTGGTGATTCCAGCACGGCCAGCTTTGCCTCCACGTGACATCCTGGGTGATCTGGGCAGATTCCCTTCGAGATGCCCTGTAGGAACAAAGCCCCTGAGCCTCCCTTTTCCCGTTTTCCCTGCTGGGTGCTGGCAGGGCCCTCTCCTGGCTGCTCCCTCGTTAATTTTGAAGATCCTTAACCCCGAGCTGGGGCTGTGGTCAGTGACCTACCAAGATTAGCATCTCCTGCCGTGAAAAGGCTTTACCGTGTAATCCTCTCCTCGGAGAGCCCTGCCTGGACATTCCCGTGGGATGTCCTGCGTGACGGCGGCTCCAGGAGCTTCTCCTGCCGGAGGCGCGAGCCCAGCGGGCTGCCCACGGTGGGTAGGTGGCCAGGAGGGCACTTTTGGCCGGATTAGCTGTGAAGGGGTTGATGTGGCCGTGCTGATGTTTGCAGAGGGATGATCACACAAACAGTTGGACGCTGTCAGCAGCCCTGCTGAACGTTCCGCCCTCGCCCTGCCCTGGGAGCGGTGCAGGCAGGGGGCTGCTTGCATGGGATCCTTGTTTTACTTTCAGAAGCAAGTTTGCTCTGTAAGTACGTTGTTAATGGTCTTTTTTCCTTTAAGCAAGACTTTGTAAGCTCTAATCCTACACTGGTTTATATTATCAGTGCTCGTAACCGGATTTTCAGCTATCAGCCAGCTTTAATACTTGCTAAAATTGCTTTACAGGTTTGTGAGATCTGTCAGATTTGCATTTTGTGTGGAGTGCATTATCTGCTGCCCATGCACATTCACAGGCACTGTCAGGATTGGGCCTTGGAAGAGTTTGGCTTCTCCTTCTTGTTGCTTTTTTGTCTTTTGTTGGTAGGTCAGAGGCAGAACGGGTGTTTGGGGAGAGTCTGCAGGGCTGGGGTTGGAACTGAAAAATCTTCTTTTGGGAGTCCTTGGGACCCTGTGCAGGGATCACATTTCATGTTCCAGGCTTGATAAGGAAGAACTGAATATTGGGATGGGGTGGAGATGACAAATAAGCTGGAAGTGTTCATTTTATGGCTCTGTGGCAAATAACTTGGAAAACATTTTAGGAATAACAAGGGGATTTTTACTGATGGTTATTTTGATCCAGAAATCTTTGTCGTCCTGGCACTGGCAAGGGGGTAGCTCGGTTCTGGCTGGCCCAGGGAAGAGGTGGCTGATCCAGCCTTGTCCCTGCTCCTCCAGAGATGCCTGGATCCCTCCTTGCACCGGGATTGCTGCTGGGAAGCAGTGTCTGGTTTGGGTTTTTAATTCACATCTGTTGTGAAAATATTGTGTGAAGAATATTCCAGTCTTTGGTTTAGATTTTGAAGGACTTGGCAGAGGCAGCTCCCAACTGCTCCTGATCCAGCTTCCAGCAGCTTTCGGGGCTTTGCTGGAGCTCAGGGCTTGCAAATACCGAGATAGTTTGGTCAACTTGGTCTCATCTGATGTCACATTAAATATTTCCCATTACAATTCTTTTGTTTCCTGCTTCTCCCTCCTTGTCCAGCCCCAGGTGTGGTTCCCCCTGTGTTTAAAGGCATGAGCACAACGAGGCTACTAAAAAATCCCCCGAAGTGGAGGGTTTACTTCTGGTTTACCTTTCTGACCCTAATTTTATATTCTTCCCCTGTGAAATCTTCAATCATGGCAATATACCAATATGTTTTTAGTGCTAACAAATAGATTTATTTCAAATATTTAGAGTTCAAGCAGTGTGTGCCCTACACTGATCAGCCTCAGTGTGGGTCCAACCCACAGCTCAGTTAATATCATAAGATCATCTTTGAAGAAGTTCTTGAATGTTTTTAACTGCTCCCAGGCTCTTCCTCGCACTGTCAAGGACTTTTAGTGTCTTCTATTTTTTTTTTTGCTTTAAATAGTTTTATAGACACACAAATGACAGGCTCCTGTCGAGAGGAATTTACAATGGAATCTAATTAAATCCCTTGCCGTTCTGTACCACAAATAATGGTAAATAATAATAATGTCTCTTGACACATTGCAGTGGC
Source organism: Ptilonorhynchus violaceus (assembly GCA_013397565.1). Lineage (NCBI taxonomy): Eukaryota > Metazoa > Chordata > Aves > Passeriformes > Ptilonorhynchidae > Ptilonorhynchus > Ptilonorhynchus violaceus. Next base: position 308,278 of record VZRJ01007101.1, read on the forward strand.
ACTTCATCTCCAAAGCACTTTGCAAACCTAAATAAAACAAATATTCTAAAAATTATAGTATAAAATAAAGCATTAATAAAATAGTTCCTCCTTAAATTATCAGCCTTGGTAATTTAAGGTCTCGGGCAGCGTTGCCCAGGCTGGATTTTCCACGGGACACATGGGGGTTGTTGCCTCCCCGTGTCCCCCTGTCCTTTGTCATGGGGAGGAGGCAGAGCTGCTGTAACCCCTGGCCTGGGAACTTTGTGTCTCCTCCTGCTGAAGTCAACCATGGCAAATGGAGTCATTTAGCAGAATAAAAGCTAAAAGCCACTGGCAGAAAAGCAGCGTCCCCGTGCCAAACCCCGCTGCTTGCGGGGCTGCAGCAGCTGCGGGGCTGCACAGGAGGGGAACTCCAGGGAGGGTCGGGATCGGATGTGTTCAAGGGCAGGTCTGCAGTGCTTTCTCTGGGTCGTGTTTACGTGGGAGCCAAGGAGTGGAAGATCTTGTGTTTACTGGAATTATCCTTTGATTCCCAATCTCTGGCTCTCTGAGGGTGTATAAGTGTGAAAAGTAAGTACATTTTATTTGTATTTAGTTGGGTCAGCATCTTTATAGGATCTCTTCTACACTTGTGAGCTCCTGTTAGAGCGAAACGGTGGAAGGTGTCCCTGCCCATGGCAGGGGGTTGGATTTGGGTGGTGTTCAATGGCCCTTCAGCCCAAACCATTCCAGGATTCGTCCATAAAATCCCTTATTCCACCTGCAATATTCCCTCCCATAACCAGTGCCTGTCTAGCTGTGGTGTGTCAGTGCCCAAACCCTTAGGCAGCCTTCCCCATACTTTGGACTCCAGCAGGAAAAAAGCATTTTCCCAGCGTGTTCCTGGTTGGGTCGTTGCTGTGGACACTCAAGTCCAAATGCTGGGAGAGGAGGAGGAAGAGCCCGTGCCCTTCCTCCCGCCCAGGGTGGCTCAAACGTGGTGCCAGCACCGCGCTGCCCCTGAGCACACGGCCCTTCCTTCCGTGTGACCCCTCACAGGGAGATAAAGCCCCTTAATGCTCCTGCCTTTCCTGGGATTATCCGGGAAGGCCCTGCTGAAGGGTATTGCTGCCAGCGGCCCGGAATGGGGACACAGAGCGAGTGTCACACACA
>VZRJ01007103.1:0-178011 GCA_013397565.1 Ptilonorhynchus violaceus
ATGAGGGTCCCGTGCTCCCGCAACTAATTGCCTCTTCTTTAACGTATAAAATGAAATACTGTAACTGTATTAATTGGATAATTATTGCTTCAGGCATTTTGAAAAACTTATTCTACAGAGAAGAGATTTTTAAATAAAAATCAATAATAACAAACATAGAATAAAAGTTTGTTTTATAACCAATTTGGATTTGCCTAGCTCTTAAAAGAAAATATCCCTGCCACTGTAATACTACACTCTGTAAAGGGATTGCTAAAAATTAAAAGATTTCATTCTCCTCTGCAGCCTTGTTGTAGCAAAGAGGTTTCACAGTCTACTGACTTCTGTGGTGCTGGTAGAAATATATTTGTAGTCTAAATATGCCAGGAAAGTGTTCCAGTAGAGATTATAGGGTAGCTGGTGTGCCACTGTGATTTGCTTAATTCAAAGTGGTGCTTGAAAGAGACGCTTAATCTGCAGTGGACAGAAACTGCAGTGCTGATACTGAAAATGACATTTAGCAACAATTTCTGATGGCTTTTTCTGAAAGTGGCTTGGGAAAAGCATCTCACTGATATCGCTGGTGGAGTTAAGCTTCTGAATTTTACATATGAAGATGGTGGAGGGAGAGCTATATTTAGATGAAAGGGATTCACTTCTTTCTAATACCATGCAACCAGAAAATCTGAGGTTCTTCGTTTCAGCCCTGATTCAAAATGGTTGATGTTAATTTTTTCATTACTTTCACTGATCTCTCTGGTGACCAGTAAAAAAGGCTGCCTAAAGATCAAAGGTCCAGAATTAAATGGTATTTACACGTGTAACAGCCAGTCATTTCATTGAGTGATTTTGCTGATTTTAATTGAAAATTAAGATGCTAAATACTTTTAAGGATCTCAGCTTAAGTGATTTAAGAAACCCCAAACAACTGTACAGGGTCCTCCTGTACAGGTCTGCATGCTTCCTTTTTTTCTTAAACATTTGAGTGAATGATCATATTACACTTGCATTAAGTGTAATGATCATATTACACTTGCACTCCCAACACATCACCTCACTGCGTGTGCATTAAGGGCCAAGGCGGGAGTTCCTAGAAGTCAAAAAAGGTAAACTTTTCACCAATTTGAAATCCTTCCAAAGGTGTTGAACTACTGGCTTCAGATCCTACCTCTGGCTCCACCTTCTGCAGCCTGATCCTGTTTGGCATGAAATCTAGCTCATCAGCCACCTTGCAAAACATCCCCTGTTTAACTTCCTCTGCCCTGAAATTCCAATGGGCCTTACTGTAAGTTTGATTGTGGATAGTGATAGAGTAGGAGGAAGGGATTTATATAGAAGAGGCGGTTAAAAATTAATCAGTAGCTTTAGTGTAAAGAGATTTTATTGAATTCATACATAGCAAAGCAAACCTGAAGTACTGCTGTTAGTAATCCCCTTTGAAGATAGACTTGAGATAGTAGGTACGGCACACAGTTTATTAAGATACCTAGATAACCCCAAGGGGAAAAAAAGAAGAGAGAAGAGAAACAAGTCAGAGCTTGAAGCTATACAGACAATTATGGTATGAGAAAATATTACCAGAAGGGATTCAATATATCTAAGAATATTTCTGATTACAACAGGAAGCAGTCTATATAAAAAAAAAAAAGGTTAAAAACTATTTCAGACAAGTATTTTCAAAAGCTTTTCATTATTTGAATGCTAGTACATTGGAGGTTGAAGCCACTAATGGGGTCCACAGAATACCTTGCTGAATAACCTGAAACTGAAAAGGTGAAAATCACACACTATCCACATTTCCCACAGGGGGAACATGGAATTTCTAGGGTAAAAAGTTACAAAAGACAAAGGAAAGGGAGCTCAAAGTCACTGTGACACATAGAGGATGTGTGTTTGGTTTGCTTTTCAATGAGGCTTGCTGATAGAAAGATTTCTATGTGCACAAAAAGGAGGAAGGACAGGGGCTAGGAATAAATTCGACTGAGTTAGATTTTCAAGAACCAAAGCAATTTCTGTCCAGGCAAAAGAGACAGAAATGAAGATTGATAATGCATGAATAGAAGCAGGGGCACAGTACAGAAAGATAGTTACGGATGGTTAAAAGTTTCTTACTAGTTACGGATGTCTGTTGCCTGGAAAGCCTATTTTAGGCCCTTAAGCACGTGCTTGATTTTAATGCAATTTATGCTCAGGCTAGGCATGGTTCAAGGACTTTGCTGAACCAGGATCAAAGAGAGAAAACTGTCATTTGATTTAAGTATGGTGATTTTTTTCATATTTTTTTGAACCCATGAGAAGAAATTCCAAATTTTTGGTCAATGGTAACAGTTTAGTAGGAAGATAAAAACCACACTGACTACAGCCTTCCTGGTCTGGGTTTCTACACATGGACATGAGATCAGAATCAGCAGTTAATTATTCAAGTTTGAATAAGAAGAAGCAGGAAAGCAAACACTGTCACAAATTGGATGAGAAGTCTGAAGAAAGGGGGTTGAAATGATGATGGTAAAGGAGGTAAAGAAGCAGTGTAAGAAGACATTTTTAATGCATAAGAACATTAAAAATGAACATGTTATAAACAGTCCAGACAAAAAGCTAAAAATGAAATCCAGGAAAGAGTCAGAGAAGAGATATAGATTAAATCTTACTAACACTGGGGGGAGGAAAACAGTTAGTTGTGGACAGCTGGGATGTGTATTCGACTGGCATGACAAAGTTTTGGTAGTGGGCAGACTACAGGGGTCGTGTCTGTGAGAAGCTGCCAAAAGTTTCCTTGATGACTGATCGAGCCAATTCCAGCCGGCTCCAAGATGCACCTGCGGCTGGCCAAGGCCAAGCCCATCAATGATGATGGTAGTACCTCTGGGACAACAACTTGAAGAAGGGCTAGGAAACTGTTGTGACACAGCAGTCAGAGAGAGGAGTGAGAATACATGAGAGAAACTTCTCTGCGAACACTGAGGTCAGCAAAGAAGAATCGGCAGGAAGTGCTCCAGGAGCTGGAGCAGAGATTCCCCTGCAGCCCGTCGTGCACACCATGTGAGGCAGGCTGTGGCCCTAGAGCCTGTGAGGACCGCGGCGGTGCAGAGATCCACCTGCAGCTCATGAAGGACCCCACGTCAGAGCAGCTGGATGCCCAAAGGAGGCTGTGAGCCTGTGGGAAGCCTGTGCTGAGCAGTTTTGCTTGCAGGACTTGTGACCCTGCAGGGAACCCATGCTGGAGTAGTGCGATCCTGAAGGACTGCACCCTGTGAGAGGGATCCATGTTGGAGCAACTCATGAAGAACTGCAGCCTATGGGAAGAACTCACACCGGACAAGTTCATGGAAGACTGTCTCCCGTGGGAGGGACTCCATGCTGGAGTACGGGAAGAGTGTGTGGAGTCCTCTCACTGAAGAGGAATGAGGGACAGAGACAATGTGTTGTGAAACAACATCAGCCCTCATTCCTCATTCTCCTGTGTGCTGTAGGGGGAAGGAGGTGGAGAATTAGACAGTAAATCTGAGCCTGAGAAGAAGGGATTGGTGGGTGTTTTGAGATTTAGTTTTTATTTCTCATTATCCTACTCTGATTTGATTAGTAATTGTAGCGGCCCGCAGTAATAAATTAAATTAACTTTTTCCCGAAGTGGAGTCTGTTTTGCCTGTGATGGCAATGGGATGATAGTAATCTCTCCCAGTCCTTATCTTGGCACACAATCATTTTATTACATTTTCTCTCCTCTGTCCAGCTGAGAGGGAGGAGTGATAGAGGGCCTTTGGTAGGAACATGGCATCCAGCCAGGGTCAACCCACCACAGGTTGACACACTGCGCAATGTTAACAACAGTTTTGCTACCTCCAAGGAGATGTTTGTCTTGTGCTGTTGCTCACCAATCAGAACTTCAGCCAGGTGCCCCCCTTGCTGTTTTCAGGTCTCTGTTCCTCACGCTCCCTCCCTTCTTCCTTCATCCCTCTCACTCCCCTAGTACTTTCCTACTTACAGGTATGCAAGAGTATTAATAATTCACACCCACATTTTTCTGCTCCTCATACCACATTCTGCTGTAGATACTTTGGCATGAAAAGCAAAACTAGAAGGCAAATAGGACAGCAGATACCAAGACATTTCAACATTGTACAGCCTTCAACACAGGCTACACAGATAGATATATAGACAGATATTCTGTTGAAATGAGGCAGCACTATATAAGCAACATGAAACATCTCTGCTCAACATTATCTCCCCTCTCTCTTTAGGTTGTAGGGTTCTTCTGGCAGTAGGGAGTGTATTTTAGCATGTTTATGCAGCAGCCAGGACTGGAGGGCTTTCATATCATTATGACGACTTCAAGTACTGCCAGAACAAGGGTTATATTTATAATACTGATAAACAAAACTGTATGTCAACCTTTATTTTATTTGTCTAAATAAAAGAATAAAGAAAAGAAGCAAAGGTGTATGTCAAGTTTTATTTCATGTGTCTAAATAAAATAATGAATAAAAGGAAACTTTCTACCTTCTGCTATGTCAGATACATAAACAAACACAGTATTTAATGTATCCTCATTGTTACTAGGCAAAACAGTGAGACCAGCAGCTGTCATACATTTTGAAACTGCACCCAATTAAGAGTAAAAAGAAGAATAGTTAGGAATAATCTAAAATTGGTGCTGCTTGAAGAACAAAATAACAAGTTTGACCTGGTTTTCCATGCACACGAACAGACACAATGTTCCTAAAATTAGTTAAGCTACAGGTATTTCTACCAGCTACAGTGCTCCTGTATCACTCTTACTAAGTGCAGAGACAGACAGTTTATTGCAAAACAACACTTCAACTGCAAACCACAATGAAATACTTATATAAAATATTATATGTTTACCAGCATCTGTGCAGTAAATACATCATAGGCTTTATGAAAAATAAACACAAAATGTAATTACACAGACTGTTTGTCAAGATATGTTTGTGTCTTGAGTTCTTACAAATGCTAATATTGCTCCTTCTGCAGAGGTGCCCAGGTGAGAAATGTCTTACAGGTCTTACATAAATGCACTGAGCTAGACTTCGCAGTGTTCAAATTATTGCTGGCACAAGTGGTAACGTTTTAAAGCTAACGAACCTTGTTCCAGTTTCCCTCAGAAGGTGGAGGAGGAGAGAACTTGCAGTGAGCCACCCAGGCGATCTGTGGAAGGAGGGCTTTGCTGACCTGCCAGTCACCAGGAGTCCTTACATACACTTAGAGCTACCAAAGTCAGTGAAGGTTCATCTCTTAGGCGGAACTGCTGGTGCAACTGCACAAAGGACTTTGCTGGAAAGTTTGATTACGAGGCAAGATTACAAGGCAAGATGATACTCTGATTCACTCTGCAGGGTTTCCTGCTCTTTAAATTTATTTCTGTATACTATATTCTGAGTGTAGGCACAATAGGCAAGTAATTTAGGTAATTGGAGTCATCTTGATTGGACCAGGCAAGGGCATTTGAAGTATTGATTGTAGCATCAGTGTGATTCAATTAAAGCCAGTAGGCAGAATCCGTCCATAAATCTTGGTGAACTAGAACCATCCTTTTGCCCTTGCTTGAGGATGCACAAAGCTTCTTAATGTACCAAAAGTATCTTACTATGGCATTTTGGTGTCAATAGATAATTAGCTGCTAGCGTTAACCATGTAAGAGCTTTCCTCTAAAGAAAATATTCTGCGACTGAAATTGAGATAACAAAACCCCCTATCTAGTAATACCCACCTTTCTGTGGGTCCACACTAAGGTCACACTCTTGTAATGAAATATACATTTCATTACACTTGATGAGATATATGCATTAATTTCTGAGGCAGCAGTGGACAATTTCTGATGGCACCTATTAATTTCCTTGCTTTTAAGTGTTTCTGCTTTGTTAGTAAGGAAATAGCTAACTAAATTGGGTTTTGAATTCAGGTTTTAAATATATTGCAAATGCATGCTTTAATACATTCCCACTTGACACTGGAAGGCTGGGAAGACAAAAGCTCTGTCTAGATTGTTGTCTGAGGCACAGTGCTTGCACAATGCAAATCCAGACAGAAAGCCAAGGGGTTCAAGGAAATTGTATGGAGAAAAAAGTATATGCGTCTTGTCTTTGGAGACTTTAGTGTATAGCCTGTACTTGTCATGTGGGCTCACTTTGAACTGTGGAGCAGACGGCACTCCAGGAAGAAATGCATCCTTCTTACCTCAGACAATGATCTAGGCAGCAAGTTTGGGCAAGAGTGAGTGAGGCTCAGCTGGGCCAAAGTGTGCACGTTGCTGTGCCCAGCAGGAACAAACAGTGCTTCCTACAGCCACTTAATTGACTGCAACCGGTGTATAAAAAGTGTGTTGCTCTCTGCTAAGAGGCTAAAAGAGTTCTTTTGAGAACAAAGCTGCATTCATTTTGCTTTCTGCTAGGCTTATAACCTTCTTGTGTTTTCATTCCATAAACCTATGAACATATGGCTGGAATTTAGCCTCTTTAGTATGATTTATTATTATTTAGTTTTCTTTCTGTGTACTGTCCTGGGTAAAGATCACGAGAACTGCATAAATACCCTGGCCTGGGTCCAAAAATATGGATTTCTGGAAGAGGAAAGAGTAGAAGAGTGAGCTAAGAAATCATTTTTGCTCTTGTGATCATCATACCGTATTGTAAATGTGCACAGTAATTTGACAGGACTGTTGGAGCTCATATGCATCTCCCTGAATTATCATCAGAGCTCCAGGAAGTACTGGCTTAGGGTGCTTAGTTTCTTGTAGGGCACTTAAACTTACACTGAAATATATATATACATATATATATATTTATGTGGAGCTCACATCTAAATGCTGTTAGGGATGTGGTCATACAAGACAGATGATGAAAAAATACTGTTTGCCTCTCCTGAATCGATGAGGAATTAAGCAAGAGTGGAAGGCAGGGACTTTCAAGGTTGTGCAAGAACTTTTTGTTGGCAGAGAGGGAAATTAAACTTGTATCTCCATCCCAGGGCCCAGAGTAAAGTGTGTGAAAGGAGATGGCAACATCTGATATACTCTCTCTGTTTGAACGTGTGGATATCTTCAGGTGTCTTAGGTGGCACTACAGGTTTCTGGGCAAGCAACTGAATCAAGTTCAAAATGTTTGAGGACTAAGCATAAAATAATTAAGTGGTGGAAATGAGCCAGAAAATTAAATATTTGCTTGGATTACTTGCAAAAAAAATTGAAGAGTGGAGTAATCTATGCAATAAGCAACAAAACAGAATTTTCCCTGACTTATAGACCTAATACAAGGGTTTTTTTCAGAGAAATGTGGAAGAGGGTTTTATATAAAGTAGACAAATAGGCTTGGATAAATAACGTTTTTCAAATGAAAAAGCGGAGTAATTATGATACCCAATTTATGATACCTAATCTCTAGAACCTTTTAGAATCCTTCAGAATCCTCTAAGGTACATTTTCTGACAGTTTCAAGACATTTACTTTACCATTAGTTACTTTTCTAGGAGCCGTGATCTGTATCTCTAAGTTGGAGAGACTTTTTATCATCTTTCCATGATGCTGCTGCCTTTTGCTCAATTAGGAAATTCCTCTGAAATAATTTTGCATGCAGTTACTAAACTTGAAAAATGGAATCCAGCTCTGATTACATTTTGACAGTATAATATTCTGAAACATCTTCCAAGAAAAAAATTCCTTCTTAACTAGGATTATAGCAAGATAGATACTTTGTTATGCAAATGTGCATTTCTGTGCAAACATTATAATCCATGTTGGAGGTTTCCTTGAACTTTAAAGACACTTTATTTTGGATTCACAGAGATACAGTTGAAAAGCAAAATAAGCTCTGAGATAGAATTTTTGAGACTGTATAGAGAGAATTAAGTGGATACCAAAAGTCAGCAACGTCAGTGCTTCTAGTATCATTTTGTTTGGCCTGAGGATCAATCCTTCTCAAAGGTACTGGATTATTTTTCTTTCTCCTGGATGAGTACCAAATTGAGTTTATGTGAAGTTCATTTCCTCCTCTGTATAAAAATCTCTTCCATCACAGAAAGTTTTACAAATCCTGTTTACAAAATGCAGTTTAAAGAAGTAAACCTGATGCCTTCAGTTTTCAGAATATCAGTTTTATGATGTGATCATTGCACAGAATCTGCAGCATCTTTTTTTTTATGCAGCTGACCTCATATTAAATGATCATGCTGTTCTTTATCTGACCCCAAAGTATTGGTGGATTGTTTTAGAGCTATGACTCACTTAGGACGTGTATGAGAGTTCTCTTCAACAGTTTACTTCCTTCATAGAGTATTTTAAGGATGTTAATATGTATTTTGTCTATATTTCCACAGGCTCTTCCCCTGGAGATCTATAGGACTCCATCTGTTCCAAACAGCTGCCAAATACTTTAGTGAGTTCATGTGTGTGCCTATATATAAATAAAAATACAGTGGTATGCAGAGACTTTTCTGTGGTTGTGATATCACCTGCATAGTTATAATGCAGTGTTGTGTGTATTCCTGCTTCTGAAGAACTATTGCCCTTCCTTTCTCAGCTGAGGTAGTATGCTGAATGTCAGTTGTCTCTCTTTACCTCCCTGTAAATATGCAGAATTTATTTTTTTTTTAAATTTTAGGCAGTACTTGATTCTATAGGAGGGATGGATAGAGGCTGTGATTATACTAGAATTATTATAGGGAAATTGTAGAGAGATGTAATTGCTTTGAGATGTAATTGCTTTGGGTGTCTTGACAGCTCAGAGTTTTTCTGGATCTGTTAGCTCTGATCTTCAGGTGACTGGGTAAGCTGGTTTGCAGGGTGACATTTCCCTTTCTGAAGCATTCTCCTATACTTACCTATGCCACAGCTAGCTTCAGGTTAATCTGGTGTCACATGGACTGCATTGGTCTTTCCTGAACAGGAAGGCAGTTCAGAGTCTTTTAATGATGTACAGCACAGTGTTCTGCTTGTTCAACCAATACAAGTGGATGGCCCCTGTGTTTCAATTTCTTTGACATCTTCCTGTTCCTTTAGAGACGCCATTCAACGTAGAGATAACTTTCCATAAAGACCTAAACAAACTGGCACTAACCTACTTTGGGGGCACACACTACTCACAGAGTAGATTTTGTTTGTCTTCAGTATTAGAGAGCATGTAACAGGAGATTATTAACATAGAGATCTATGAGAATCTAATTATTTAATTTTGGAGATGCTGGAGCATAAATTATTATACAAGAAGAAACCTATTACACAGCAATAAGATAGAGCATCTTTTTTTCAAGTCTGATTCTCATTACTCAATTATTTTTTCTCTATTGAACTTATTCAGAGTTTTGAAAGTGTTTTGACAATACCAAGTTGTTTGAAAAACCTGCTCCAGAAAAAGCCTATTTCAATATAGAGATTTTTGGCTTAATTCTGAAATCAGTTTCAGCTGATTTTCTCCAAAATGAAACACATCTTGCTGAACTAGGAAACAGATCTCAAACCACAGACTCAAGTTAGTGAGATTGTAAAATCAGTTTGTCTTGTCAAGGATAATATGCATGGATAAAATAAGTCAAAACTAACAACATTTCATTTAGCATACTCATTTACTGCTCAAAATTTATGGCACCTGTTTTCTTGTTGGTTTTTGTTTTGGTCGTGCAATTGTTATATGTTTCCCATACAAAATGCTTTTCTTCTCGTTTGAAAAAGCAGAATACAATACATAAATATTAATTTTTTGGCGTTTTTTTAAAAAATATTAATAATGCTTGACGGTTACATAGAATTCTGCATAATCAAAGTACTATATTAACAGTAACTATTGAATTCTTGTAACATCCCCACTAAGGAAAACAATTGGATATTGCTATTCTAATTTCACAATTAAAAATGTGAGCTAAAAAGATTAAACTGTGTGTTCAAGACATTTGATTTCAGGGACAGGATTATTTCAGGATCAAATAGCAACTTTCAAACCACTATAATAGTTGTTTCTCCTTTATTGAACTACTGACACTTAAGAAAAGAGACTGGATTATTTTCATTGCATTAGTGTACACTAGCTATTTCAATTAGCCTTTTTTTTTTTTAACAGCAAAATCTGCAAAGAAACCTTCCAGTAAGCCAGAAGCTAAAATAGATGCAGATATGTGTTTTTCTATCTTCTGCCTCACTACCTAAAGGATAAAACCAATCAGGAATTAGGTTTTCAGAGAGTAACTTACTCTCGTTAGGCATACTTTTTTGTGATCTGTGCACTCATTTGTGATGAGCCAAATGAACTCAAACAATATTGCTGTTCAGAAGTAACCCAAGCAAGTGCTGACATGCACAATTCTATTGTTTTTCAGGACATTAATTGGAGATAGTGACTCAACCACTTCCCTGGGCAGCCTATTCCAATGCTTGACAGCCATTTCAATGAACAACTTTTTCATAGTATCCAATCTAAACCTCCCCTGGTGCAATTTGAGGCCATTTCCTCTTGTCCTCTCACTTGTTATTTGGGAGAAGACACCTACTCCCATCTGGCTACAACCTTCTTTCAGGTAGTTGTAGAGTGATAAGGTTTCCTCCAAGCCTCCTTTTCTCTGGGATAAACAATCACAGCTCCCGCAGCTGCTCCCTATAAGTGCTGTGCTCCAGACCCTTCACCACCATGTCCTCTGGACATGCTCCAGCACCTCAACGTCTTTCTTGTAGTGAGGGGCCCAGAACAGGACCCAGGACACGAGGTGTGGCCTCACCAATGCTGAATACAGAGCGACAACCACTGTTCTCATCCTACTGGTCACACTATTGCTGACACAGGCCAGGATGCCATTGGCCTCCTTGACCACCTGGGCACACAAATGAATCATGTTCAGCTGCTGTAGATCAGCACCCCCACGTCCTTTTCCACTGGGCAGCTTCTCAGCTACCCCACTCCAAGCTTGTAGTGCTGATTGGAGTTAATGAGATCCAGGTGCGGGACTCATCACTTTGCTTTGTTGAACTTCATAGTGTTGGCCTTGGCCCATCTATTCAGGCTGTTCAGATTCCTCTGCAGACCCTTCCTAACCTCCAGCAGATCAAAACTCCCACCTGATACAATGTCACTGACAAATTCACCAAGGGTGCACTTGAGTCCCCTGTCCAGATCATCAGTAAAGATATTAAACAGGACTGGCCCCAGTACTGAGCCCTGGCGAATACCACTAGTGACTGGTCACCAGCTGGATGTATCTACATTCACCGCTACTCTCTGGGCCATTTTTTTACCCTTTGAACAATACACCTGTCCACACCATGGGAAGCCAGTTTCTTTTGGAGAACACTGTAGGAAACATTGTTACAGTCTCTACTAAGTCCAGGTAAACAACATCCACAGCCTTTCATACATCCCTCCAGCAGGTCACCTTGTCATAGAAGGAGAACAAGTTGGTCAAACAGTACCTGCCTTTCATACACCCATACTGGCTGGGCCTGGTTCCCTGGTTGTCCTGTATGTGATCTGTGATGACACTCAAGACGATCTGCTCCATGACCTTCCATGGCACTAAAAAAAGGCTGACGGGCCTGTAGTTTGCTGGATCCTCCTTAAACGCTTTTTGTACATGGGTGTCATATTTGTGAACTTCCAGTCCACTGGGACCTCCTTGGTTGATCAGGACCGGTGGTAAATGATGGAAAGTGGCTCAGTGAGCACTTCCGCCAGCTCCTTCAGTACCCTTGGATGGATCCCATCTGGCCCCGTAGACTTGGGTCTCTTTAAATCATCTAGCAGGTCACTGACATATTCCCCTTGGACTGTGGGGGCTTTGTTCTGGCTCCCCATGCCTGTCTTCCATCTCAGAGGGCTGGATGCTTCCAACCCAAATGATCTTGCTATTAAAGACTGAGGCAAAGAAGGAATTAAGTACCTCAACGTTTTTCTCATCCTTTGTCACTATGTTTCTCCCCCTATTCAGTAGAGGATGGAGGTTCATGTTAGCCCACTTTTTCTATTAATGTATTTATAGAATTTTCTTTTATTTTCTTTTGTAACAGTTGCCAAAAGAGCTACAGAGAGAACACAAAAAGCAGGACAGTATAAAATGGATATCTGGAGATTTAGTAAGCTTGGGTTCAACCCAAGACTCTTCTTTTATTTCTAGAGCTCATGTAGAATGCCCAGACTTCTGGTGGCAAGCATAACCCAAGTGACATCTAGCGGTCCCTCAGAAGAGTAGTGATCTCCTATAGGTTCCCTGTCATAAACCAGTCTGTCAAAGTGCCTCATATGGGGCTTCACCTGAATGTGAAATGCCGATATTTAGGCACCTGAAATTCCCTGTCTGTTTCTGAGTGCCATGGTTTAACCCCAGCTGCCCACCTAGCCCCACACAGCCACTCACTCCCTCCCACACCAGCGGGATCAGGGAGAGAATTGGAAGGGTAAAAGCTGGAAAACTTTTGAGCTGAGTTAAAGAGAGTTTAATAGGGAAAGCAAAAGTCGTGCATACATAAGCAAAGAAAAACAATGAATTAATTCACTGCTTCCCATGGGCAGGCAGGTGTTCAGCCATCTCCAGGAGAGCCCCATCATACGTGATAGTTACTTGGGATGATAAACACCATCACTCCAAACATGACCCGCTTCTTTCTTCTTCCAGTGACTTTATATACTGAACATGATGTCATACGATGTGGAATGTCCCTTTGGTCAGCTGGGGTCACCTGTCCCGGCTATGTCTCCTCCCAACCTCCCAGGCACCTCCAGCCTCCTCACCAGTGTGGCAGTTTGAAAAACTGGAAAGGCCTTAGCTCTGTGTAAGCTCTGCTCATCAATAACAAAAGCATCTCTGTATTATCAACCCTGTGTTCAGCACAAATCCAAAACACAGTCCCATACCAGCCACTGTGAAGACAATTAACTCTACCCCAGCCAAAATCAGCACACTGAGAAAACAGGATCACATTCTGAGACCCTTGTTCAAGGAGTGGATGTGCCCATTGCGGCACACTGGAGACTGAAATCAAGCACATGAACACGGATACTTGGTGTTATTTCAGATATCCCGAGATAGATTGTGTGGTGTGGAGGCTGGCGGGCCTGACTTCAGAGGAGCCATGAGGGTCCCCTGGAGGGAGGAACCTTAAGTGCTCCCCAGGTTAGGGTGACTGAAAAGGCCTCTCCCAGGATGCTTTGTTTCACTATGTTAATGTACCCCTGTTTTCCCAATTGGCCTGTTGGCCTCCCTGCCCCTTTCTACCCTATATGTCCTGGTTCCAGAGGATTCTCCCTTCCCCATTCCCCCATTGGCCCTTGCTCCCTCGCCACTCCCCCAGTCTTTCCCATTGGCTCCCACACCCCAGCCTCACCTATGTACCGCCCCTGTACCCTCAGATTATTGGTCCCTGTTGCTCTCCCTGCCCCTACCGACCCTGTATATAACCCTGGACCTTCCCACGCTCTCCCATCTTCGTCCCTGGAACCTTCACGTGTCTGGAATAAACTTCTTTCATGGAACTGCCATATGAAGACCCTTCCTGCCTCTTTGCCATTGATCCTGCTTGTAAAGAAGCTATCCGGTGTGTGTGTGTTTGTGTGAGTGTGTTTGCCCTGCTGAGCGGCTTCCAGCTGGAGACGCTTTCGGAAGGTTGCGGCACTCCACCATCCAGCCTGCAGCGACAGTGTGGGGCTGCCTATGTGATAAGCAAACTTAATTTTGGGTGCCTTAACCTGAACCCGATTTCTCCAAGATGACTGGACACATATAAGCAGATATGAATCAATGCTTTTGTTGACAGAAGTTGCCATTATTAAGCACTTCTCCTGGTTAGAGTAACATCAGAAAAGAGGAAGTAATAAATGCTGGGGGAAATAAAAATGTAAACATAGATTCATTAATGAAGAAACACAGCAGCAGCAAAACATTTGATTAAAAGTAGATATGTACAATTAAGGCTCTTCAAACAGTCCTGAAAATTCTTTTCCATAATGATCTAAATTTTCTTAAAGATTATGGAGATGAATATTTGTTTTAAAGGTTTTGCAAGGTTTATGATTATAGCATGATAAGTCTGATCTATTTTTGACAGCAGCTATGGTGTGTTTGACTCAGGAAAATTTAATGCATTTGAGTTTGGTATTGCTTTCATCAGAGCAAGTGGCACATTCAGAACTCCCAAAGTATGGATGTGTCTTCATACTTGTCATCTTCATCATTACTGTACAATGAACTCAGGTATTTTTATAGACATGAAGAATTATCAATATTTAATTTAAGATGGGAAAATATGTGCCACTGTTATTCAGAATCCTTCATGATTTCTTTCATTGAAACCCTCCATGATTTCATTGCAGACTTCTAGTGACAGAATCTCAAAAGACAATAACATTACTTGTTGCATTAAGTTAGGTATATATTCTAGAGGCTGGCTTAGAACTCAAATCTGAAGACTAACCAAGGATTCCTTCAAATACTGTTAATTTCAATACTGTGAATTTTTCATTTTTATAAGGAGTGACCAAATCTTTGTTCTTGGTCACAGACTTTCTTAGGTATATGTGATACAGATTTCATTTGTTACACTATAATGTGGAAGTTATTCTAATATATATATTGGCAATGTAATTTGTTGGGGGTTTTGGTTTTTTTTTGTTGTTGTTGGTTGATTGGTTGGTTGGTTTTTTATGGAATCATGATCAGATATTATTGTTTTACATCGATAGGATTTGCCTGAGTTTCCCAGCACATTTTTGGTTTTATTTATTTTGTTAATTTAAAGGGGCAAATATCCTGGATGATCAGACTGTCATTAGGATGAACGCTTAGTAAACCCATTATAAAATTTATCTACTTTTTTTTAAACTGAAGCATTGTGTCTAATTTGAATTTATAAAATTGGAAAAGATACTAAGATGTCCTCTTGTACCTGATAACATTCTGTCTACTTCCATATCTTTTTACAAAATTAACAGGAGTTGGTCAGCAATTGTCAAAAGAATCAACCCATTTTCAAAGTTGTTCCTGCCAGTGAATCATTCAAACCTCCTACGATGAATTTCATTCACCTGAGATGAGGACAAGAACCAAGATAGATCCATCCTATGAACTGACATATTGGCCTCCTAGTAGCTGACCCATGGTTTACTGGTTTACTTATGTACCAAGTGAAAGGTAAAAGACTATTTGAAAACAAAGTGACTCTCATCTGAAGATTTTATGTTATTCTGATCTATGAGACAAACTCTGATCCAGGCCTGGATCCTGTATTTGATCCATTTAATGCTAAACATGCAACTGAAATGCTTACATTTGTAGCTCCTTGCCTTAGGCAACCTTTATTTACAATGGAGATAGGCACTTCCAAAGAGTGATTCAGATCTTAGGTGGTGAGATAATGGGAGCACAACTTTAAAGTACTGTATCACTAACCCCTTAAGATAATCAATTTTTTGTATTCATTTACAATTAAAATCTCTGCTTTGAAGTTGTTATCTCTAGTTATCCTCCAAGTATTCATGCACCAGGGAATTTAGCTAAAAAGTTATTTATGAAAAATCAACAATGGGGGATATCCAGGCACAATATTAAGGAAATTCAAATAAATCCCTAAGTAGGCAGCAAACAAAAGACCCACTAAAATATAAAGAAAGCATAGCCAGCTCAAGAAGCATAATGCCACATGAGCTGCAACTGAAATCAGGATTCGCATGAAGGAATACGTGATCTGTCCGTAGTCACACTTATGGGCATGCATCATCATCTACCCAAATCTGTGCAGTAGTTGTAAAAGGTAACACTTTCAAGGAGAGGCTGCAGACGTATTGAGAGAGAGGTAAGTCTACTTTCTCTGCTAGTTTTGTTGTTGGTTTTTTTTTCTGACTACCAGCTATTGTGCCAAGTGTTAACTAGATCTTCTTTTGTTCATGTTCTTTGATTTACAGTTAGCTATTTATTCACACACACGTTTAGTAACATAAATTATTTGCTATCAAAAATGTAGAGTGCCTGCTTAATTTATAAGTGTGTGCTGGCTTTTACAGGTTTATAGACAGAAGGGTAAAGATTATTTCAGAGATAGATGGTTAACAATAACTTTTGGTTTAATTCAGGCTTGAGTACCACCAGAAAATGTCATCTCCTTGGAGATCTTTTTCAGGAAAAAAAAAATTGTGCTTGTTCTATGCTTTTTAGTACCTTGGTATCATTGATCGCATTCACTGTGTGGTAACTGAGAAAACTAATGGTGAAAGGGGCATAGTGAGCTCAAAGAGGGAGAGCTTAGTTTGTTGGTGGGACACTGCCTACCAGACCAATTGGCTACCAGCCTTTGCAAGATATTCTAGTAATTCTAACAATCAGGATGCCTCTGAAATACTCAGTGATAGCATAAGTGTGTTAAGTATGCTTGTGCAACCCAAATCCTTAAGAGTAAACATATTATTTCCCTTAAATTAATAATTTGCCATTGTGCACTAGTAGCAGTGATTGACATAATGAGTCCTTCTCTTTATTGGGAAGGGTAGTTTTCCACCTTTTTTGAAATCAAGTTTGGTTTACATGTGGTAGTGCAGAAGAAGTAGAAAGAAAAAAAGTGCACTGACACAGGACAGTCTTTTTTAGAAACAGAATTAATCAGGAAGAAATACTTTTGTTCTCTAGTGAACATGTCACAAATAACAGCAAAGATGGAATTCATTTATTACTCAACTATTCCTCCTCTGCCTCTTCTCTGATCTTATCTTCCACTGGGCCTTTGATTCAAGCTTCTCCATCTGAAAATTGCTTGAATGTCCATCTATGTATGAACTGTACTCTTTTGCTCAAAAATAACCACATAAAATTAAGTTTAGGCAAAGTAAAGCCTTAGGCAATATGGTATATAAATTATGAACAGCATAAAATGGCCATTTTAAGTGCAGAAGAACAGGGAAGATTGGTGGAGAGACTCTCTGCCACTGCATGGCTCAGTCAGAGTAACATGTTTCCTATTCTGAGATTTCTGACATGTTTAGGCTTTAGTTTATCTAAAGCTGTATTTAGCTTGTCACAGATGTTAAATGTGTCTATGCTCAAGCAAGAATGAATGTGTAGACAGAAAACAGTTTAAAGCTGTGTACCACTATCTTTACTCACTTTGCAAATCTGAATATCAAATAATTGTCACCTACAACTTGTCTTTTCATCTTTTAAAACTAATTTCCATGTGTTTAAGATTATGTTATGACTTTAGAACATAAACTCACTGTTTTGAACACAGCTCAGCATTTTCAACATTTGTGAAAAAACAGACTACACTTATTATTTCCACAAGGAAACACGCAAGGTCTAGAATAATTTGCAAAAAGTTCTATCTAGGTTGTCATATGAATGTATTTTTGACTTCTAGAATTATCAGAATTAAATTATTTGCCCAAATCCCAAATATTTCATAACAAAGAGGTCAGAAAGAAAGGAGGCATGAATGTCAAAAGTTTGAGAGACTTTGCAAAGGTCTCTCTACTGCAGTTGCAGTTGTAAGCAAAGCACTTTTTCTACTAAGAATGATTTTCGTTCTAATCCAAACTCATTTTCATTATCCCTAGAACTTGAGATTTGCGATAATAGAGAAATATTTAGGGAATTTTACCTGATTAAAATAAGTACTATTTGAAAATAACATGCTTAACTATAACCAAAATTATATTAAGCCGCTTTGAAAAATATTTTGTGTAAAGCTAATAGCATCACACAAATAATAAAACATCCTACTGGGATCTACTTATGAATGGTGGAGAAGAATGTCATTATTTGGCATTACACTGGCTTATTTTTTTTGTGCAGGCTTTTATAATTTTGGGATTTTTTTCTGGGCACTGTCACTTTCTATCCTGAAGGTATATGTAGAAATCAATATGGATACACTTTGGTCTCATGCCTATTAGTCTATAGAAGTTGTACAAGATCAGTAAGTTTAGAGCTTGGTACAGTAACAGAGAGTTGAGTGCTACCCCTTTCTTTCATCAGTAGAACAAAAGTAGTAGACATGGTCCCAGGAAGAACATTAAGTGTGTCTAAATAAGTGGTTATAATTGCAGAGCTTTCCACAAAAGATCAAAAGCTTCCATTTGGCTAAGAATAAAAGGTGAATAAAATTCTATGCCACTAACACCTCTATCCACAACTTGCTGAGAAGTAGAGTCTATCACTTGAAGTTAATTTACATAAAAAACCAAATTCATGTAATGGTAGTGTTTAATATACCTTGTAAAAAAGACCTGGCTCATGTTTTAGTTAATTTGCAAATATTCGCCTAAAGAGACGTGCAAATATTAGTGGATTTTTTTTTTAATGAATCTGATTCAGACACACACATATATCTAGATCTGAGCACTTAATACCAGGAGAATCCAGACATCCTAAAATCAATGTTATTGGAAAGACACAGGAGAGAAATTCCAGCAGTCACATATTACATCCAAAGCAGGGGAATAGATCTCTTGTTTATCTGTGAAGGAAAATGTTAGACACCTAGTTCTTTTCACCACCCAAGCCTCACACATGCCTACTTTTAAGCAACTATGCACAGCTTTTGACCTTAAGGAAAAAAACAGACAAAAACCTAAACCATTTGTGAGCATCTTGCTTTCATCCTTTTCAAACACACCCTTGAGTGGTCATTTTCACCCAGTACTAGCATAACTCTCTCTGATTTTTTTTTTAATGAAAAAATAGTACAGAAAGTCCTGGGACTAGAGTCCAGAAGAGTAGGACATTACTCCAATCATTATTCCGGATTTAGGTTGTTTATTGCTATTTCTCTTTGGTCCCATGAACTTTACTTTCTTGGCAGCAGAGTGATTTGATGTTAACAGAAAATGTCAAATGTTCTCATTCTGAATTACTGTGGTGCAGGGCTTTGGACTAGCAATTTGGCTTGAAACATGCCTAGGATGGCTGTGCCGAGAATACAGGTAAACCATTTCCTTTGGAAGTGCTCTAATTATAAGTATATCATGAGAGAGGCAGCCTCCATCATTACTGACATTGGTTGTGCTCAGGATCTTTGGTACCTCTGAGGACTCATACAGAGCCTTGGCAGCTGTCCACCAACATTAAAATCACAACAGAACTCTAAATCAGAATAATACATCAAAGCACACAGCCCAGAACAGATATTTTTTACCATGCACGGTGGCTCAGAAAATTGTAATGGAAGCTGGAAATAGGAAGATTTCTCTTAGGAGGCAAGATAGATCTCCACATATGCAGCTTTAGGTGTCAAAAGGGACAGTTCTGATTTTTAAAAAGTTTTATTTATTTGCCTCCAACTGTTACAGCAGTTAAGCCCTAAACATGCTATTTGAGTCAATTCTCTACTTGATATGGGCTGCATCCACAAAGCAAAGTACTTTTACTCAAGTATATACAACAATTTTCTATAGTTTAAGTATTATTCTGTAGTTATTTGGAATGAGAATACTCCTGGGTAGGTTTCAGTTTGCTGTTATTACTGTAACACCAGCAGTCAGAAAGATCTTCATTCTCCACAGTTAGAATGCTGAGTGTATTCCCACTTTTCCGCTTATCAGCTGGTGCAGTCATACAACTCAGCAGATCAGAGATAAAGAGAAAACAAATTAAGCAGAATAATTGCTCCATTTTTGTCTATGTTTAAGTACAGAAAGGATTATATTTTAGAACAAAACTATTCTTCACGGACTTTTCTAAATTAATTTGGTCTTGTATAACTTTTTGTAACTTCATGCATTAGCAGAGTCAGTTGAAACCTTATTTGATGACAGTATTAGCATTCAGAAATCATCATAATTTTGGTGTATCTTGTTATATATATAAACAAAACTTTGATTTAAATCAGTTTTCTTAATTCTTCCATTTAGGTTTCCTTCAGGTAATCTCCTGACTACATTATAAGCCAAAAGGAGCAATTAACTGTGTCTTTGGGAGGAATAAGGATGTCACAATTGTTTTGGATGACAACAGGAAATTTCCCTATCTCATCAAAAGAAAGTTAGTTGTAGTCTGCTACACAAAACATTTCAGGATTCCAAACCTATCTCAAAGAAAATCCTGTACAGTAAAGTGACTATAGAAAAGCAGAATAAATTTCTGTGGTTGCATCCACTGATCAGCTGGCAATGAAGGAAAACATCTCAAAATACTGCCTAGACAGAGTACAGTGCTTTTCAGAAAAAGAGCAAGAGGGTATAACAATTTATTTAGATCTACTCAAACTAAGAAATTAAATACCTAAAAAAGGACTTGTATACAATGAATCCATTTACAGACACAAGTTACACTCCATAAAGAAATTCCAAAACAATTATATTTAGAATTTTTAAATTTTTATTTTAGGTTTTCTAATCATCAACATAGTTGGGTGAATATAAAAGGAGTATTTTAAACACAGACAATAGCTCACAAAATTACCCACAATTAAGGGATGACTGCATATCAATCAAAAGATCAAAAATATATGAGCACAAATACTTCTTTAAAACAAATGTTAATTTCAACAGCAATTCCCCACTGAATATTAAATAATAATATTTTAAAGTAATTAGAGCTTTGTCACAGTATTATTAGGTCACCACAAATAAAATTATGTGAATTCATTGTGGTTTTGTGTGAGTAATGAGAGCAGCCAGGAAACAGAACAATCCATTGATTTAGATCTCATTATGCTGTAATGTGGTTTTTATGTTGAAACCCCAGGCCCTGATGGACAGTCATTAAAACACGTTTCTTTCCCTCTGCAGTGTTTGAGCTTTTTAGCACTTTATTTATATGTCTTTTTTAAAGCACAAAGAGGCAAAAAAGTCTTTTTAACAGATGGCACCTGACATATGTATTAAATGTAACAGGTGTACAAAAGTCCTACTCATCAGAACAAGATTTTCTGTCCATTTAAGCATGGGCTGCATATGCATGTGTTTGTTTATCCCCTCATCGAGGACAAGAATGCCATCAAGATGTCAATTGCCTGTTGTTAGATTCATACAGGGACGTGTATGCTCTGAACACAGGACATTATCACAGCTGGACACAAAAGCCTGTTGTCAGTGATGCGAGAAAGAGAAACAAAGAAAATATGTTTATTTCATCAAAAAGATGAAAGTTTCCATGTGGTTAATGTGTGTTCTGTGTATTGCCAAACAAACTCAGAGAACATAGCAAAGCTGTAATAAAAATGAAATATTTGGTGAAAACAGGTCAAAGATTATGATCTTTATTGAATTTTCTTTTTAATTTAGACTCTGTATCAAAAGATCTCTGGAGTAGAGTCATATGAGTGCTTTTCCATTTGCAATTTTTTTTTAATTAAACACTCACTCTGGTTGTAATTTATATTACAGAAGACTAATAACTCCTCTGCTATATAAGAAAACTGAACTCAGCATATCTTTATTTTCCATAAATTTTCTGCTGGCCTTTTGTAAGGAAGAACTTTGAAGGTAGACTGCTATAAAAATTATTAAATTAATCTAAAAGTAAGATTTAATATAGGCAGCTGAGAAAATAAGAAGTTTGCACAATGGATCACCTCTAATTTTTTTTTTTTTTGCCTGGCTCCTAAGGGACATAAAACTTTGTGAGTGTGCTGTGTACCTTTACGGCAACTTCCTGCCCCAATTTTTGGTCAGTATTTTCACTGGTCCCAAATACATTTTATAGTGAAAACTCAACAGAGTGAAAACCTTTCAAAAGGTTTCTGAAAATAATATTTGAAGAGGGAGGAGTGAGGTTCAAACTAATGATCTCCATGAATAAAAGTCTTTGGTGTGAGCCAGTTGAATTAGTAGATGCCAGCAAAAGCCCCGGGTGAACGTAATGCTTATGGAACTAGTTGTTTTTATCAAGTACTTTTTGCTTTTTTCACTGGGTGATGGTTTTGGGGATGGTTTTTTTGATTGGTTTCTTTTCTTTTTTTTTTCCCCCTAGAATCTATTAAAGGAAAAGGAAATTACATGGAAAATTCTGCACAAGTGTATCTCGTGGAAGAAGTACATTTAGTCTTTTGCTGATTTTGAAAATGCACATTTTAAATACACGATTATTTTTAGGATATCCAGTACTTTGTTTTTATAGAATTGTTAAAGTGAAAGTTCAGAAGGATTGGGAACTTGTCTGTTTAAAAACCTCCCATGTCTAAGAGATAGTATATGAAAAAATGTCTATCCCTGTAATGGTTTTATTAAATAGATATTTCACCTCTTCCTCTGAAAATACCCTTGTAGCTAATATTAGACAATGATTTCTGAAGTGCCTGTTCAGGAGAATGACCCAGCATCTCCCACTGAAGCTCATCTCTGAGGAAGGATGAGTCAGGATAGCACAGCCTCTCAGCATTTACAAAGAGCATGATTTTTGCTGGTGCTTCCTACCTTTGTATAGTGATCAGGTAGGTGGGATACTCCTCTAGAAAGAAATCAACTTACAACTTGATTGCACAAAAGGCAGATGGGACAGGCAGTTGTCACAGTCCCAGAGTTTGCCAGGGGTTGATAAGCCCTTCCTCTTGGAGCAGCCTGGATGCAGGGGGGCACTCACAACCAAGAGTGGCAGTGAGAGAGCCTGCGTGCCTTGCCAGGTTAACTCTCACCTTATGGCTTTAGCACTTAACTAGGAAGAAGAATCATTGAGCTTTCATATCCATCTCCCTTCAATGATACATTTCTTGCACAAAATTTCTATTGAAGTCCTGAAAGAAAATTCCAGAACCTTGTTGCTACCTCTCATTTTTTCGACCAGAAATACATTTGAAATGTAAATGCAGCAGACTTACTTAAAGCTACCCATTTGGTCCATTCTAAAGATCAGCAAGTAGTGACTCTGCTGGACTACTTGGCATTGCTTGCCCAGTTTCAGCAGGATCACAAATGATTTGCTGTGCAACAACAGCCAGAAAGATGCAGACATGCACACATGAAGTTAAATTCGTTCACAAACACAACTTTCAGTCTATGCAGTGATGAGGTAACAAGTCATGTTTTTGCTGTCCTTATTCTCACATATTTTGTCTTTAACATGAAAAACCATATTTTCATTTGGATCCATTTATTAATGGAATACTGTAGTTCACTGATACATTTTGTCTTGTTTTGTTTTCTATCTCAGCACTTTATTGTGTGTCTGTTACAGTTCTCTAAAATTCGAGATGTTATACTAATGGTTAGTTTACTCTGGATGCATGATTAAATTCTTTTGTAAAAGAGTCAAAATATGAAATACAGCGGATCTATGTGTTATCAATATATGCAAGCAATTTCCTTCCCATTGCATTTTCTCAAGTTTTAACTCTGTTATAGCCTTAAATAATAAAAGAGGTGCAATGATTTCTATTATCACAGACAACAGAAGAGTACTGGTACGACATCTTGCTACACAATGGCATACTATATTAGAGAGCTGTCATGTGTTTATATTCAGATTCTGTTACTACCTGAGACTTCACATTTTTTCCCTTTCTTTCCAACTTTTCTTCAAACTACATACTCTGCAATGCAAAATGTGTCTTGTATTTAAATTGCAGCATTTGTACATTAACTTGTAGGTAATTGTGTGATAATTCACAGTGTGATAATTCACAGTGTGATAATTTCAAAGACAACTGTGGAATGAGGTGAAACAATATTAAAATTTGTAAATTGTTTTGCAAGAATAGTTGTGCACAGTAGAGAACAGTAAGCTGGAAATAGTCATCTTTGAAACATGTAATATAGCCCAGTTGCTAAATACAGCAAGAATAATCTGATTCAAACAGATATGAAACTTTCTGAAAACTAACAATACCATTGCTTTCAACTTCAAGCTAGAATTTATAGAACCTTCTTATACTTTTACTGGGAGATTCTAACCCTTCTCTGCATTCACTGAAATGAATGAAATAACCAAGGCTTCAATAGGTAAACAGACAAAATACCAGCTAGGGTGATCATTTCAAAAATGTATGCAAACTAAAGAGTCAATACTGTCATTTATTTTCCCATAGAGCTGTGAGAATATTCAATATGAACATTTAACTTTATTAATGTCACTCTTTAAATCTGTGATGCAGGGAATCCCAACAGAAGCCATGAACATTTGCCTGTTCCTGCAACAAGCCCTGGGAAGTCTTTTATGCTTTGTTTCATCTTCCCATGCTGAGTGTGGTGTAAATAATATTACTGGAGGGACTTGTAGCAACTGTCCAAAGTTTGGGTTTGTGTATGAATGCAAATTTATACAACTCTTTTTCCTTTGGGGGATGGCAAGATGGGAAAGAAACTGGTGTGGTAGGATTTGGGAAGAAGTGATTACCTCTAGGATGTTTCTAAAGGAGTGGTCTGATGATGACCCTTCAGACCAGACTTCTGACCCTTCTGTTTTCCAGACTTCTGAATCTGGTGACAGGAACTGCCAGAGCACCCCTTGCGCAGGGTCTTGCGGGCCCAGGACGCCGTGGTGGATGAGGGCATTGCTGTCAGCGGTGTGCTCGGGGCTGTCCAGGAGGCAGTCATTGTGACAGAAGGGGAATGAACCGTAGCATGTGCCCTGCTTACAGCTGCTGCATAAACTGAGCAAGTACAGCCCCAGAAATGAATCTTTAACCCCGTATCGCGCGAGAGAAGTTTTTCTTCCACTTTATGATGTCTTCCCTTTTCTCAGTCACTGGGAGAGAATAAGGACCCCCAAGGACATATTATGTATGTGCAGGTCTGGATGTGCCTTGAAGCTGCTTGTCAATCCAGGGAGCTCTGCCCCTCACCTCGATGGTTCCTTCGCGTGGAGCATGAGGGTGGTCTTCTACTGTCTCCACTTGGGCTGTAGGCTTCCAGGCAAGGGCCTCTACATCCCTGCCTACAGCCTGGAATACATAAGAAGGCTTCAACCCTTTCTCTTGTTGTCTGCTATTCATTTCTGTCTTTTCTCAAGAGATTATGAAGACTGATATGGAACTGTCTTTTATTTCTAAGTGTTGGGATGGGTTGTGCTGTGCCTTCTCTTTAAACCACTACTTTTCTCCCTAGACAAAGGGTGAAAAAGAGGTGATTCATTACTAAAAAACTCTTTTATAACAATTTACGGTATTTGTTGTTTCTAGTATTGCATGGAATATATTTTTTAAAAGCAAAGTCAACTCATACTATAAAGCGCATAATATATTTATGAAATCTGCCTGAAAAAATAACTCTTTTCTTGCATATTTCTCTATGAAGATTCATCACACAGGTTTGTGGTGTGGTTATATCCAGAAGTAACATTCATCCTAATATTAAAAAGGGCTTTCCCTTCCTGCCTTTTTTCCAGTAGTTCAGTTGTTATAGAAGTAGGAAAACTGAAGTACAAATGGCATTTATTTTAGCTTTAATTTGTCTCAAGTGAGCAAAGGAAGCTTGAAATGTATTAAGCTGTTCATTATGTGGGTGACTTTGGTTACATTCTCATAAATCCCAAACAAAATACCTTTGGATTTTAGTAAATAAAAAATTGCATTACAAGTCTTCTTACTTAAATGCACAGCTATTATTTGGAACCATTGATGAATACCTCTTTAAGTAGTTGTTAAGGATAACTGTGATGAACTGTCAGTAGTTTAATCTGCATCTAATTCTATATATCATTTTTTTCTGGCACAATGGGAAATATCCAATCATAGCTGCTGTATTTGTTTGTTGTCTAGGATTTTATGTCTGTTTCTTTTTTTCTTCTTCATTTTAGCCCACTATTTCAAGAAGAACAGTACTTATAAAAGACCTCAAGAATTTATTAGAAAACAGCAAATCAACAAGAGAAACAAGCATGTAATCAAGGTCTATGTTGTACACTTAATAATATCAAATATATGAGAGAATAGAGAGTTCCTTTAGTGCTCCCTTTAGTGTTACCACAGTCAGAGGAATGCCGTTCATAAAATGGCCTTCTTCACTTTGCTGCTTTTATCATAGAATCACAGAATCACAGAATGGGTAAAGTTGGAAGGGACCAAAGACCACAGTGGGTCATCTGGTCCAACTTCCCTGTTCTTGAGCAGCAAGCCAAGATAAAGTGAGCCCAGGAGCTGCCATGGGTAGGGAGGGCTGTCGGTGCAGAATTATGACAGTGAGGGTAGCTTAATGGAGGGATATGCTCAGTTTCTGCTATACAGGCTCCATTGGTGCTTCATCACTTTCTTGACATGTTTTGACAAATTTGACTCCTAAGTGTAGTTCCAGTCTGGAAAAGCAGTTCTGTAGAAATAGCATCATAATGTTCTGCATTTATTGTCTTTGAATTGATTCTAAATTGAAAGTGCTTGTTTTAAGTGGAAGAAAAACAAGATTTTATTTTCAGCTTTGAGTCTTCAAACTCAATCTGATCTCATAAGTCAAGGTATTCCCATTAAAAAACACACAAAAAAGATATATCTTTTGTTGCAACTATTCCTTCATCTTAAAATTTTTTTTTTTTGCATGACCCCTTGGTCTATCAGTGAGAACTGGGCAAATAATTTGTGACTGGCCAGGTGATAACGAGTCACATCAGCTATTTCAGAGGGGTTAATTTTTCAAGGCCAGTAGAAATAAAAGGTGTTAGACACCCATTTTCTTAACTGAAGGGAGCAGAAGTGACATTGTATGCACATGGGGAGAAGACATGTTGTTTTCTACTGTTCTGAATAGAGCTGCTCTTTAAAATACACACTGGGTAAAAACAGCTTTTGAGAAGTCCTGTGGTTAGTTTTCACATGGAGTAGGATTTTTTTGATGGGAGTTTTGAGTCCTGAGAATTTGGAATTAGAATTATTCAGGATTCATAATGCTTACAATTTGATTTTAAGTTGAAGTTTATTAGAGACCTAGCTGCTGAAAGAAAATAAAGAAGCCAGATAGCTATGACTGTTTTAAAAAAAAATGTAAGGAACTCAGCAACTAACACAGAAAAACATGAAGATGTAGCACAAGTATACCCCATGGGACTACTGACTGGAGGAAGAGAATGAGAATTATTTTTACTTTTAAACTGGGTGATTCCTGAAGTACACTGTTAATTTGGGGACCAGCCTCATGACTTTTAATGTTTAGGACTGACACTATTCCTCCTGAACACAGGAGAGAGGGACAGGTTTTGCTAAGGCAAGGAGGGTCCCCAGGAAGGCCAACCTGTGACTGAAACAGCTGTTGGCACAGAGACCTAGACTGGAGCTGGTACAAAATATGAAATATGTACAATTTTCTTAAGAAAGGATGTTCTTTAATGTTTGATCTTTTCACACTTTCAAGCCTAACCAACAGGAAGGGAGATTTAATCTGTGAAACATATAGCAGCTAGCAAACTCTAAGTGATGTTCATGTGTTAGAAAAAAACAAATTACTTTTGGTAGAAATGCCTTGTTAAGGTTTAGGGCTGGACAGGTTTCAATGATCTCAGACCTAGGAGGAGGTTAAAAAAGCTGTGAAGAAGGATAGTGGACATAGAGAAGGCAGAATTTATGGGCCACAAGGACATTTGTCAGAACTCCCAAGATATGGAAGAAACTAACAAAGCCCACTCAGCAACTGTGTTGAAATCAGCTCCAACAGGGTAAAAGATCATTCTGGCAGGGGGAGATTGTGGCCACTGACTCACGGACCATTGACCCAAGATACCCACTGACCCAAAAGAAGAGAAAGACAGCATGTGAACTAATTAGCATGAGAGGTGAGAGAATCATTAACAATAGAACATAGAATACTAATTAATAGGAGAACTATGTAACTTGTAACCACTAAATCCTTTGTTTACTAAGTTGTATGAATAGCAAAAAGTTTTGATAGTTTTTTGCTTTATTTGTGGAATACCACCAAGCACCCAGGCTTGTGCAACTCTGAAATAAATAATCAATGTCTCTCTCTTTCTCTCTCAATTTCATGTAATTATTGGCTTGTTGCACACTGGGTAATGAATCTGATTTTTGTGGACAACAGAGCCATTCCTATTTTATTGATGTGACTTGCCAAAAGCCACCAAAAGGGGTTCTAACACTCTGTTTTGCTAGAATACAATTAACAAGGCAGAAAAAATAATGCTATGAACAGAGAAAAATCAGATCTGTTAGGTGCCACACTAAACAAAGCACTTAAGTACTTCTTCACAGACACTATGTTCTCTGTGCGTTGGACCTTTTCGCATGCTTTCGTATCTGAAAAGTATCAGTTGCTTTCTGGACTGAAGTATATTTTCCCTGTTCTTTTCAGGTTCCAGAAAAGTCCTCTCCCCTCCTTTGCCTTGGTAGGTGTTTGCTCGTGATGCCAGAAGGTTCCCCAGACATCTCCAACAGTTGCTGGGGCAGTTTCTCTATGCTCAAGATCCTTGCTTCTGTCCAGGAGATTTTGCACTGACCGAACAATGGAAACAGTAGTACTGCTTCCCAGCTGCTGGCCATACTGCCTTTAAGAGTATTTTTATTGCACTGTAGTCCATTAATAACTTAATTATATAGTGCAATACCTGGAATCAATGGGGACAGTTGTGAAATTTTTTCCCATGATAAAAAGTTAAAATGTCTTCTGAAGGAATGTTCTCCTTCTGAGATGAATATTTTGAATACAAACATCAGAAGCAGTCTGATGGCTGCTACACTGGCTACATTTGAACAGCTCTGCAACTGTCCTTTCCATTTTAGACCTCATGCCTTAGTATATGCAATCAAGTAGTAAGTAAACAGGGATATGTATCAACACCTAATGCTTCAAGGTATCTATCATCACTAAAAAAAAAAATACACGTATTTATGCTTTATGACATCAATTATTCTAATGTGAATTATCCTACAATAATTATGTAAATTAAATTCAATTTGCAGTAATTGCTATGAAAATGAAAGGTAAGAGCATATTAGCATCCTAAGTAGTAAGTTATATGACAATGAGTATTAATACTGAGATCTATGAATTCTTTGCATTAAAAAATGTAAAGAAAAAATTCCAAACTAGAACCCTAGAAATATCTGAATGAATATTTTATTTGTTTTCACCATTTTTGCCTGTGTGAACTTAACTTTCAAATAAATTCCATAATATATGGTCAATGGGAATACATTCTGTCTGCTGCATAATAGCCTATATCTTTTATGCAGAGGCTGTCAATATATGACAAGGCTCATCTGTGAAATTCAAATCTTCAGCTGCTTCCAAAATTTTTCAAACTTTAAATTCAGCTTTTTGTTGAGAGAATTGACAATGGTGTTTCAAATTGAGAAACTGTTCTTTTCCCTTAATGCTCAAAGACTTCAAATCTAGTATTTCAAACTGCACTTTGCAAGCTAAAATTAACTCTAGTAAGTGACTTGTGACATTATATGTTTGTGACAGACATATTTGCAAGAGCTATAAAAAATGTCTGGCGTTTTGCAGTAAAGCATTTGTGCTACAGCAAAGAATGCAAAATATCTCCCAACTTTAAAACAATCATATTCATTAGTCAATAATTATCTTTATATACTTATTATTATAGTTAGATAATTTTAGCTTGCACTCAGGAGTAGGCTTTAACAATGAAAGAAGATCCCTTTCAAGGTTCTATTTTAAAATCACGTAAGTGAATAGGTCTTATAGATTTTTTTTTTTAATGCAGAATAAAGATGACATTGTCTCCCCATTGCTGATTTAAAACAATTTTGTTTGTGGAGAAAATGGTATTGTAATTGTGATTTATAATTAAATACTTTTGACGTAATTGCATTTTGGATGTCTTACTGTAGATACAACATATCCTAATTACTATTGCACTGCACCTTCCCACACTAATCTCTGTTGTTGCCTCTGGCTCTTCTTTTCACTAATAATTTATTCAAGGATAGTAATAACGACATAATTGAGTCAATACTCATCTGACGTAAGCAGAATTGCTGCTCATCTTTGTTTTCCAATTTGTCAGCTGCAGTATTTTCACTCCTAGATTTTGATTTTGCCCTACTTTGTCAAACTTAGGTCTGGTTAGCACCTGAGCATTTTGCTTCGAGAAGTACAAATACTTAGATTCTGTTTTACTGGACTATGGCTTCAGCCTGTGTCTTTTTCATTAACACTATGTATTAAAGGTTTACAGAATTGCAGTCAAATACAAGGAGAAAGGTGAAACTAATTAATGCTTAGAATAGAACATGACAGGTTTTTCCAAGTTATCTGTACTTGTTCTGTCATACTGGACAAATGTCTGTCTAATATGACCACCCAAAACCTTCCAGCAATGGAAAGTTCATGGAATTGGTCCCTTGGCGAATCAATTTTCTAAGTAAGAAATCATTTTAAAAGCTAATCTAAATCTCTCTTGTCACCAATTATTTCTTGTCCTTGTCTCACTGATATGTAGACCACACTACTCCTTAGTGTCAAAAGCTTCCTCACAGATTTGTTGAATGTCATTCTACAGTCACTCACTTTTATACTGCAGAAGAAGTAGAAAAATTTTATTCAAAATTTCCTTAGAAGTTGCATTTTTAGGATGTAACTCGTTCTTCTTGATCTGTTCTGGGCCTCCACTCAAATTAATGCATGTTTATGTGGAAGAGTGGTCCCTGAAACTGGACATAGAATTTCAGCTGCAGTCCTACCAATGCTAAATGGAAGAGAAGTTTATATTCTGCATCCTCTGTAAAAAATATCCTCTGGTTTGTATGTCCTAGTTTGACTTTTACGTTTTTGCATCAATGCAGTGCTGTTGACACTAATTTTCACAGAGTAACCAGATAAGTCTCTGTACAAGAGAGGCTTCATTTATTTTGCAAAGTCTTGCATTCGCAGGGTTGATTGTTCTTTCTAAGCATGGAAATTGGCACCTATCCTGACACTGGGCTTCCATATCCTTTCTTTAGACCATTTACACATCTAATTCTGTTGTACATCAGCTCTCTGACACGTTAATACAAAGTGTAATGTAGGCTAGCAAAATCTTGCACAGAAAGCAGAGTAGATCACAGAAAGCAGGTGATCCCCTCGTTCCTTCAGTGAGGAAGTAAGTGAACAGTGAACAGTGAGCAGTGCATTCCTCTTCCTAAAGCCAGGCATGTACATTCCAAGAAACCTAATCAAGACTGATGATGATAGAAGGTGAAGAGAGGGAAAGTTTCTCTTCCATTAAATACTATGTATCCATTGACATAGTAAGTCAGAAAGAGCAATAAAAATTGTCTTCCCTAAGAAAGTTCTTGTTATTCCAAAGGAGTACTCCTTTGTAGAGGAGGAAAAGGAGAAATTAATAAATGTAAGAAGACTTCAGGAGTCTACTATCCTTCAAATGACACCGAAAGGGTGCGGGAGCACGGGACTCTTGTACAACGAATTAATATGATTACGCAAGAATCCGATTTATTGTTTGTATTATTTCATTCTTATACATTTTTTGCAGCTGTCATTCACACGATTACGCATGATGCGATTGGGTCTCCCGCATTGTCCACACGTCCTGTATGCACCTCTCAGGACACCTGATTGGTCTCAGTCCAGGATGGTACAGTCCCTCTTCATCTGGTTTTTTTTTTCACTCTCTTGTTATTCTCTCTTCTAACATCTTCGTTCCCAATTTAGAACTGCGTGCATTCCTCAGACCCTAATAAAGGTACTGAAGATAACTTGGCTGGGGCACACTGACAGGGTTTTTCATGCCTTACAACAAAAGGGAAGTTAAAAATCATGTGCAAACAACTCCACCTCAGCTCTCAGAGACTCTATCTGAAAAAAAATTTCTGCTTTAACTCATTTCCAGACTACAGCAAGTCAGATGTGCAGATAGGAGCAGGGTGATTCTGGCAGGACACTTAGTTTTCACTCCATTCCCATTAACTGAGGAGGTGAAATCCCAGAGTCCTGGAAGACAAGGGAGATCTGCAAAAGATTTCCACAAAACCAAATAGCCTGAGCTCTTGTTGCAGGGGGCCCTGTGCTATGCTGACCCCCCCAAATGGCCCGTTCCCTGCTCCTTCTATACGTTACAAAGGACACAATCAGTCCCATTCCACGAGCTCAACAGGAAGGACTGTTTGTTTTGAGAACTTTTAATCTCCAGCATCTCAAATTCAGGACTCTAACACTTTTTATCACATTACATATTTAATGATGTCACACACTGTTGTGTGTTACTTGTTTTGTTCAGTTACAGCAATGCTCAGACTGAAGCATAAATGAAGCACCTGCCTCAGACTGTGCAAGCTGAAAGCATCAGACCTGTGAAGATCAAAAATGTATTTCCCTTCATGGGTCAGAAAGCCACTGAGGTGGTTGAGGCTACTGACAAAGTTTAAAATTCAACCCAATTTTGTAAAGTTTTGCAGGAGTGAGGCATGAAACAAAAGTGAAGAGCTTACAATGGCCAGGGATAGACTGGGTGATTAAAGACTTTATGACTTTATGGGTAACAAGTTATGTACATGTCCTAAACTGTAATGATCTGTTTCCAGCTCTTAAGAACAGCAGGTTGTATTGTGTCCCTTCCTCTGTAGATCAACGGTATCATTTACTTACCTGAATACACGGGTGATATCTGTGTCCAGCCGGAGGAGCTGGGGAAGGCTGTTTTCTTTTGTTGTCCTTTGTACATCTTCTCACAAAGAATTGTCTCACAGTGTATTTTTGACATTACTGTGTCTATATGTCCTATGTGTATCTTTTGGTCTTTCAGTGAGTACTGAAGATGGCAGTCATGATGATCCTTTTTTGAAACTGGGGGAAAAAACGTGAGACATTTTGAGCTGAAAAAACCTTTAATGTGATTTTGAACACACTCAGAGGGTAGTTAATACTTTTAAAGTTTATAGAAAATAAACCTTGAATACAGGCTTCAGTGAGCAAAATCCTTCAAACAAACACAATTTGAAAGCTATTCAAATGCTAAAATACATTTATATAAAGACTGAAACGTTCTTAATTCTTAGCAGTAATTTATGGACAACAGAAAAGACAAAATTCTTCAAATAGATTGTAGCACATATTACTCTTTATAGTATAACCTTGGCGTAGAAAAAAATATGCAAGCGTGCTGGCATTTTTCAATAGCAATAACTGGTATAAAATGTTTATTTTCCTCACATTTAATGGTGAGTTAAATGGCTAAGAAAAAAATAGGGGTTAATTTTGATTTTTTTTTAATGTATCTTAAAACATACTTTTGTCATCATATTCTACCTTCATAGTCTCAGGAAGAAAATATGTGTGCAAAATTCAGGAGGTAAATGTACTTGAAGTTTGTTTTCTTATAATTTATTTTACACAGTTTGATGGCTTAATGTCAAATTAAGCCTATGGAAGTCTCTAATGCTGTGTAACATCTCAAAAGTAATGAACTGTATCACAATTCCTAATGTGGTCCTGGCTGATTAAGAATGTTGACTCCTTCTTGGCAATTTTGAAATGTCTGTTTAGTGAAAGATTCATGGTGTTGTGATATTTATCCTCACAGAAACATGATATAGCTTAATAGAATTTATTGCATATAGCTTTTATGGGTTAGATTTCACAATATTTGCTTCAGCTTGTGTGTGATTTAAGATCTAGTGTTAGTGGACTTGCTAGTCAGCGGGATAGGGTGATGGTATTAAAAGAATAACAGATGACATTTAATACACATTTTAATTTTGCTAGTCTTATGTTCTGTCACAGCAAGCGTAGAAAACTGCCTTTATGATAATGTTGCCCTATATCAACTAAACTTTAATTGCTGAATTATTGAAAATATAATTGTCAATTAATTTGTCAATGTAGTGAAAATTAATTGGTTTGTTAATGTTTTTCAACACACATTTCTTGTTACTGATGATACAGTAAAATAACACTTAAGTTACTATTAAAATTGACTTTAACACACATGAAGATTTGTCCAATACTAATATGAAAATAAGCAACCTACCCTATGTTTCCAGAAAGAAATAAAGGCTATGTCATGAATAAAATTGCATATGCAGTTAAACTCTGTGTGTGCTAAGAAATTACTTTTACAATCTGAGTGTTTCTACCCAAAATCTAATTGCTTCCAAGGTTCCCAAACTGGGATTTCATCTACAGCGTGTTGTAAGAGAGACTTCACTGTGGTTTCTCTCTACTCCTCACTAGATTTTCCTTTTCAGTTCACAATTCTCTCACCAGCTCTTTTCCAAAATCCCCACCAGATTGCTGTGAGATTGGTACATTATTACAGTGCAGAACAGTGTGCCACTTGCACTGCTCTGGGACTGTAGCGCGTGCTTCCTAGAGCATGGACAAATTGTGCACTTTCCAGAAGTACTTTGTTTCAGGTTTTATTGCATTTTACAAGCCCATTCAGCAAAGTGCTGGGCTTTATCATCATGCAGGGCTGGTTTTTCTTCCCTCCTGTCTGTGTTTAGAGTCCTGCAAGCTCTCTAGTGAGACATGCCAGAACAAAATGATAAATTAAGTTGAAAGTTCTAATACTGAATGCTTTGCAGGGTTTTGAAAACCCCCCCAAAACAGACTAAATATGGATCTAATAAGGAAAATGTTTAAAAAGCTCATTAGAATCAGCTACCATCTTGTGGGACTAGAAAGTGGCAAATGTGTTTGTATTTTCAGACCATATGGATTCTATCCCAGACAGAACAGGTCACTGAACCATACTTTGGAATCAGTTAAAATGGCTGAAATAAATTAAAAGGCTAATTATCACCTGTGTGCTGGAAAAAAACATGGTACAGGTGGAAAAAAGAGTAGTCAGTGCATTTGCCTGAATACTAGAATTAGAGCATTTTCATACAGAAACTGATTAATGTTAAGATCACTTTCTTTGAGATTGTCAATATAGTTATTGGAAATTAACTGTTGGTTTAAAATCTACCAAGAAATTACATTTATTAAGTAAAGTGTAGGTAATCTAACCAGTAGCTGATAAATGTCAGACTGGTGCACACTGCCATAGAGCTATTTCCAGCATCTCATACCTTGCCATCAGCTGTTTTACACCACATTATTATTATTATTATTATTATTANAATAATTAAAATTATTATAATATAATAATATAGAAGAACTTGGCAGTAGAAATCAAAATCTGGGTCTTACCCAGACCTGAAGAGAAGCCAAGTTGTTGAAACCTCTATCCTCTATGAATGTAAAATAATTTTCCATGTTGTGGCAGATATGGTAGGGTAGAAAAGAGATATAAGCAGTCACGCTTCAGCATACAGTCAAACCCCTTAAAGGAAAGAATTTATGGGAAAATAGGTGTCTGGGAAACAGTTTACAAGATAATAGAGTCCTCATATTGTGGAAACAACAGTGATTAACTGCTAATAAAGACAGGATACTGAGCTGAATAGACCACTGAGCTGACCAAGCACTATAATTTGTACATATATTACTATATTCCACTGTATTTTGTGATAATTGCCACACACTGGTGCTCAAGAAAGAAATCTAGTGGAGTGACGGTGATAATATGAGCTTTCAGTTGTACTTCTAGTATTTTATAATATTCTTATATATAGGCAATATAGGCACATTCTTAAGCCTAGGAGTAGTATTAGTTTTATTTCAAAATTTAAGATAAGTTAGGGCTCTCGTTTCCTCATTTGGATGCTCATAGCAAAAGAGAACAGTACCTGTGAAAGATGAATGCCTCAGGTAATGCATGTGCCAAATGTAATAGAAAGAATAAATTATTATAATGCTTCTATTTGCTGGACAATCCAAGAATTGTAGGACATTTTCCTGATACTAGTGCCATCTTTCCTATTTATAGTAGGCAGCCTGAAACAGAAAGTGAAGTGTACCTGTGTGTCATCTTCATAGGACATAATTTTGTGATATTGCAATGAGTATTGCTGGAATGGAAAATAAAAACTGAATTCAGAAGTCCCCTGTCATTATTCTTCATTAGCTGTATTTCTACATAAAATCATTAAAATGGTTCATCAGTGGGAAATGGGCAGTCTTTTTTTGAAACAGAATATTGCAATAATAAAAGGCATATCAGTTGTGTCAGAAGTTAACAACCAATTTGCCAGATGTCTGCAATGATAACACTTCATGAACAGGGAATTCATCTCAGTGGTGTAATACCAATATTAGTATTAATATCGGGTTTAAAATGATGGATAATTTGTATCTATTAGTCAAAAAGAAGATAGTCTGAATTATTATTATTTTCTGAATTATTATTATCAGGCACAACTTTACTTCTAAATTATAACTTTTGATTTAAAACTGTAGAAAGCTTTTAAGGAACATAATTGAGTACATGTTTAGTCTGATATATAGGAAGATTCTATACTGTTAAAACATAAAGGTTTCACTCAGTTGTTATTAGTATTTCCACAGAAGACTCCAGAAGGACAAAGAGGTATAATAGAAACAGGTTGCCACAGCAGTATACCAGCAACATATAGTGAGAGCTCAGGGATACGATCTGCAAAACACACAACTGAATCTAAAAATGGTAAATTAAGTTTTTCCCATAGCATTTCCCAAACAGCCCATATCCTAGATTTTAACAAATGTAGTATCATAAGAGAGAAAAACACAAGATAGGACAAGGGGGAATGGTTTTAAACTAAAAGAGGAGAGATTTAGATTAGGTGTTAGGTAGAAGTTCCTTACTCAGAGGGTGATGAGGTACTGAAACAGATTGCCCAGAGAAGTTGTGGATGCCTTGTCCCTGGGAGTGTTCAAGGCTGTGGGATGGGGCCCTAAGCCAAATACTCTAGCAGGTGGCATCCCTGCCCATGGCGGGGGTGGGTGTTGGAATTAAAGAATTTTTAAGGCCCTTTCCAATGCAAACCATTCTAGGATTTTATGACATGCATAATAGCTATAATAAAGAGCGTGGTTATTCAATATGACAAATATTGGATGTGTTTTGGGAATAGTTCAAGGTATCAGGCTAAGCTAGTGAAGAATAAAGCAAACTCACAGTGAGATGGCAGAGGTAGCTAATGGTGCAAGAATGGGATTTGGGGATAGCCCAGATCAAAGTAGCTAGGATACTGTGCATTCCAGAAGTCTGGAAATCTGTGTACTACAACATGCTACAGCATCTCAGAGGAAGAATATTTTGTTCGTTAGAAAGCAGTCTGTGGGGGAGTGATTTCACTCCAAAGCATATTTTTCGTGATTCCTCTTCATGTAGGGACCACTTTGCTCAATATATAGAGCTCACTAACTCTCCCACTGTAGCTACGTTCATGTTAGTAGGAGACAAGAAATGCCAGTAAAACAAGTAAAATGCAATTATGCACCTTATATTTTTTAACATGTATCTGAGAACATCCAAAGAACGTGAAATGAAATTTAACATTCCTGTTCTGTTGGATAGATGACAGGATATAAATGGGTAATAGGTACTTCCTTTGCAAAAAGTGCCAGAGCAATGTGCCAAAGCAGACCACATGCAATAGGTGATGTTCCTGTTATCCCATTTAATGTAGGATAGAATATACTTATTTGGTTCAACCTGGAAGAAAAACAGCCTGTGTTGCATTATAAATAAATCACATTGCCTGGAAATGACTGCTAGAAAAACAGTGCTTGCAGACTTTTCACCAGAGAGATTAGAGTAGTTAACATCTGAAGAGGAAGATTTGGAAGCATACCTGTAGTGTTATGCTGGTCACAGAATTGCTGGATACTAGTCCAGATTTCTGCAACAGACTGTCGAAAATAGAGGTATGTCACCATCACTAGCCATATGATTGCAACCCAGGACAAATATATATTTATAGCAGTTCTTCCAATGACTTTCATCCTTCCTCTTACATTTCCATTGGCGTTTTTCAGAGCATCTCCCTTTCTATGTAGTATTTAACACAGAACTGCTGAGGCTTGAATCTATCTACGTCTCTGCTCTTCTAGACTGAAAAAGCCTGAAGCTTTTCTTCCCCCAAAGGGACCATGAAGGCCTAAAGTATTGCTGTGGATGCCTGCTTATTGCACAGGCCATTGCCTTTTCCCTCCAGGTAGCCTAAAGGGAACCTGCATGTACCTTGACATCCTGCAGATAAAGAAGGAGTGTTCATGCTCTTCAGCCATTACAGGAAATCACTTTAGCGAGCACAGTGGGGCAAAGAAACAAGAACACTTGAATGGGGAAAAAAACCCAAACCACAAAGAAACCCCTCACCAGATATAAAAATGGGTTGTGTTAGAGACAGGAAAAAGAAAATTTCCTATGAAATGCTTCTATGTTTAATCCTTATCTCTTAGGTTGCTTGGTTGTTTGGTTTTTTTCCTTTCTCTCCCTTGCCAAATAGATTTAGTCTGTTGGTTTTGGATTAAATCGCCTGTATGCTTCTTGGCCTACCAAGCTGCCACTGTTGTTATAATGGCCCACAGGTGAATAAGCTTCATTCCAATTTGTTTGCTATATGCAGCATCCTCTGAGGAAACAAATCTGAGACTGTGTGCACTTCGTAAAGCCAGTGGATTGACTTCAGATGATAGCTCCTGGGTGAACTGATCGCCAACAAGTGAGATGAGCAAAAGGGTCTAGCTCTCTGCCCTGTGGCTCCTTTCTAAATATTTTTCTGCTGATACTGAAGAGTTAGAAGCAACAACCTGTCACTTAGGAAAAAGCACATGCTCTTGATTCACAGGAGGTAACACTCATAAACTGAATCTCTAACAAAGAGTACAATTGTGAAGATCAGCGGGGAAAACAGACAAAAGTCAATATAAAAACAAAGAGGGCTTTGCTTGCAGGTTTTACTTTTGTTGGGAGACATTCACACAGTAATGCAGCTGACTGCATTGGACACAAAACATGGTTCACTTTCATGGAACAATGCAATGGAGGTTGGATGGGAGCTTTGGAGATCAAACCTTCTACTGAAAGATGAACCATTTAGAGCAGGATGCTCAGAACAGTGTCTGCTCAGTGTTTCAATATCTCCAAGGCTGGAGACTTCGCAACATCTAAGGGAAATCTGTGCCAGTGTTCAACCACCATATGGAGGAAAGAGTTTCTTCTTATGTTTAAATGGAATTACCCATATTTCAGTTTCTGACCATTGCCTCCTGTCACTGGGCACCACTGGGAAAATTCTGGCTGTGTGCTATTTACTCACCTCCAGCAGGATTTATACACACTGATATGATCCCCTGAGCCTTCTCTTCTCCAGACTAAACAGCCCCAGTTCTCTCAGCATTTCCTCACAGGAGAGATGATCCCATCTCTTAATCATTCCAAGGGGCCTTGACTGCTGTCTCTCCAGTAACTCCACATTTCTCATGTACTGAGGAGCTCAGGTCTGGACTCAGTATTCCAGATGCATCTCACCACGGCTGATGAGAATGGAGTGGTCACCTCCGTCAATCTGCTGGCAATCCTCTTACTGGAGTCCAGGAGGCTGTTTGCCTTCTTTGACACTAAGGTGCTCTGCTGGCTCATGGTCAGCTTGGTGTCCACTAGGAATCCCAGAGTTTTTTGTGCAAAGTTGCTTTCAAGCCTTCCTGTCCCCAGCATGTTCTAGTACCTGAAATTATTCCTGTTCAGGTGCAGGGCTTCTCCCTTCTCCGTGATGAATTTCATGAGGTTTCTGCCAGCCCGTTCCTGTAGCCTTTTGAGGTCACTGGATGACAGCACAACCCTTTGGTGTATCAGTCATTCTTCCCAGTTTTGTATCACCTGCAAACTTGCTGAGGGTGTACTCTGTCCCATCATCCAAGTGATTAATGAAGATGCTGAAAGGGATTTCCCCCAGTATTGACTCCTGTGGTACATTTCGTGTGAAGGAAATCAACTTAAAATCTGTAAAATCTTCAGTTAAGCTGGTTTAAACATAGAGATTTGTCTCATAAAATACTGTAAGATTATAAAAATAATTATTGTTCTGTTCAATATAAAAATATCCGTGTTCAATACTCTGCCTTTTACTGGAATGAAATACTTCACTCAAAAATTATGGCCAGCTCTATTTTTCGGTAGAATGTTTGATACTTTTCTTGGGGACAGAGTGGAGGTGGAGGATGGGAAAAGAACAGCAATATGAGGCTTTAGAACAACACAGTTATTTTTAAAAGGATTTTATCTGAAGATTTTATGAAATAGTTTGTGTCAGTTTAAAGTAATGAGCTATAGATAAAAAACTTTCAAACGCTGAGTCAAAGTGACAGTCTGAATAACTCCATTTTTTTATAAAAATATTTGCAGAATTGATTTTTATTAAAGTCAGGAAGGAAAACAGATGTCAAAACCATCAGCAGTTGTGAAATAGAAGTTTCATTCCATTCAGGTCAGTTCTATACTGAGAAAAGAAATTTTGAAAAAGTTCCTGGATTACAAATCACCAACGAGTGATTGTGGGTATTGCTTTACTCAAAAGAGGTCCCTTTATGCAGGCTAGCAATAAAGTACTGAGATTTAGAGTGAAAGGTAGTGATGCAAACAAAACCGTCTTTATCTGTAAGAGTCACAGTGTATTGAAAGGGTCATTTCAATTTCAGGTTACTCCTATTTCATGACAATCACCATGTCTTTAATCAAAATTGAACACTGCAGCAAGTCAAGTTTCATTTTTATTGCTCCATGTAAATATATTGAAAAATTGTCAGTATAAACAATTGTAGGACAGAACCACCCATATAAACCCTATTTTGTTTCTACTCTGAAGACAGGCTATCATTAAGTCACAATTTGTGATAATCATCTTTTACATTTAGTGCCGATTTTTGCAAGATACTTGAAATAACTTGTAGAAGCTACTGCTCAGCAGTTTCCACAGGCAATCATTCTAACATAAATCAGTAGGTTAAAATAAATTGTCAGAAGTAGAGGGGTGATTAGAGTGGCACTATTTTTAAACTGGTGGTAGATGAGAATTTTCATATCTAAGCCATGTAGATAGCTCCAGATATTTTAGATGCACCAAGCACACACTGGATGTCTGGCAAGACCAAATTTTGATATCACTACATCCATTTGTGGTATTATAGGATCAGGCATGAAGCAACAGCCAAAAATATTTCACCTTGGGGTTGCTTTTGACTAGTACACTTAAAAGCTAAGGACTGAGTTTTCCGCCATCCAATAAAATTTTCAGGAAATGTCTTGAACTGTTGGCTATGGACTTTCTAAATTTAGCAATATAATAGTACAGTATCACCAATAGTGGAGTAGTTTCACTCTCATTGCATTATAAATAGACTTTCTCAGAGTTTTAGCAAACAACCTATATGTTTGTCTGTTCTGACCCTTAGGAACCTTGATCGTAGAACAGTGCCATATTGTCAAATAAATAGGCTTTTAGGCCCAGTTTTGCAACAACTTTATGGTGCATATTTTGCACAAGTTTAAGAATAAAACTTCTAACTTATTAAAGATCTGCAACATTGAGTTTGTAGTGGTTTTTTTTGAGAAGCATTATTTTAGTTCAGTTGTATGTTTGTCAAAGGCATCATATTTCAAAACATATTTGCAGAGATAAGAGTCAATATTTTTCTCCTTGTGGCATCTATTCTATCTGTGTGAGGAAATAGAGTGTAACATTTCACAGATGAAAGAGAGGCAATACACCTAATAGGAAATAAGCAACTTAATGTGCTGTGCAGTACAATTTTCATTGTTAAGTGTGAAACATTGCATGACCTAAAAGAATGTGGAGGGAAACCTGAGTAATGTCAAAATGAATGGGACCCAAGATTTTTTAAAAGACAAATGCCTCTATCTGAATCACTGTATTCCAAATTAAATATTCAAATCAAAGTCACTCTACGGGCACTATGAACTTTTTCCTTCTTTTTTTTTCCGAGGGAATTTCTAGCATTTGAGGTTTTTAAAAATTTTTTTGAAGCCTTTTAAAGATCACTGCTCACCTTGGATGGAAAAGAAAGCAGGAATGATGAGCAAGCTCTCAAACCTGTAATAACTGGAGGTAGTTAGCTGTGAACCCATCAACAAAAATGTTTTGTTGCTTCTAATGATGGGACACATTCAGTGCATTTCTTAATCTTCTATTTTGTTGTATAGCTGACTCAGGAAAACAATGACCACAATAGTACTGACAGCTGAAAAAGGTAGATTGAAAAAAAAAAAAAAAGGATCTATGCCTCAGCTCCTAAAGGATATTCAGAATAAATTATTTTTATTGTGTGGATAGCCATCTGTTAGGACTTGACTCTGAGACAGAGATTTCTCTCATATTAATCCCCACATGACCATTGGGTGCTAAAGGCTTTTGGCTACTGGTGACCTAAGAGGAGATAATACATTTTGCAAAAGGACATGTCTCTCCAGGTATGCTGTTTTGACATAAGATAATTTTTTGCCCCAAACGCAGAAGAATGTTAGAGGTGGAAGTAGAATGAAAACACATGACTCCCACAGACAGTCATCAGAAGCCCTCTGTAGCTTTGAAAATCAGCTGACACAAAGTTAACCATATCTAAGGTACCTTAAAGGAGTTGTCCATAATTTAAGCCCCCAAATCTTTATCTGTAATTTTTCACAGCTCAGCACCTCCAGTTGTACAAGAAAGCTGTGCATAAATAAATCATC
Organism: Ptilonorhynchus violaceus; assembly: GCA_013397565.1. NCBI lineage: Eukaryota > Metazoa > Chordata > Aves > Passeriformes > Ptilonorhynchidae > Ptilonorhynchus > Ptilonorhynchus violaceus. Next base: position 42,352 of record VZRJ01007103.1, read on the forward strand.
TCGTTATGGCCCTGGGGAGAGGAGTAGAGAATGGCAAGTAGGCTTTCATGGCCAGCATTCACTGGTGCCAAAACTGGCCCTCTTTGTTTAAAAAGCCTCCACATTGTTCAAACTCAATGATGACAATTAGATAGTTGTTATTTGTCAGTGCAGAGTGAACAGTTATAATTGTGTTGTTACTGTTTCCTAAATTTCTTTCCTATATTATAATTTTGGCAACTGCATGGGGAAATGCTTTTTTGCAGACTTGAAAACACCGTTACAGATGAAAGCATCTTGCATTTATTCCAGTGTGACAGGAAGAAAAAGATGGCTTACTTCCAAATAATTTGCCACACATAAAATGTTTCATTTGTCCCATCTTATTCTTTTCCTCCTCTTCTTCGTTTTGTATACACAGCACTTCATCCCTGCAGACTCCTCTACCTAATGCTGTTGGATGATCTCTGTCAGGAATGCTTTATGAGATAAGATTCTCCAAGCCTGACATTTGCACAATAGCTCAGGCATGTTTTTCTAAAAATACTGTTCTACTTTGTAGGTATCTTACATTCACTGTTGAATTGTTCTTGGACTGATTCTTAGGAATCTATGGTCCCCCAAACACTGATGAAGAATTTCAATCTTTCTCTCAGAAAAATTGTGCTTGGTGGCACAAATTTATTGTGTAAATTTAGACATATGTGAGGTTATGTAAAGTGAGGCATGGGCATATGTTTGCAGCACTGGAGCTCTGGTTTGTGCTAGAGGCATGATATGAATAAGATTCAAAATCTGGACAGTTATAATTGCACAAAAAACCGGGGCTTACTAGGGTAAAATATGTATTTTTCTACAAGTCATGTATGTGAAACATACCTTAAATGCAGTAAACTAGAACTGGAAAAAACAATGATTGTTCCTTTTTTGTCTTAACTTGAAGTAAACTTTAGGTCATACTCATTAAGAACTGAAAATTATGTGCCTGTACATATCAATATAAAGTAACCATTTAAGATGGGCATCAATAATTTTTTTTTCTTACAAAATAAAATTATAATTCCTTGAATTATTGTTTTGGTTATTGAAATTACATAAATACCCTATCAAAATCATAAACAAATAAGGTCTTACATTTTTTCACATATACTTTTTGCCTACTATTTCCATGTTAATGGGAAGCAGTAAAAGAGAGTATACAGAATACTGTGCTTTTGGGCCATCAGCAAGTCTTTGGGAGGTCAGATATTGAACATAACTATGAAAATTCTAAACCAGCTCTGTGAGCCATCAAATCCCACCAAACTCAGCTACAGAGAGAAGCCTAAAGGTATGGGTGATATTTTCATTCTCTCCATACTACACCCTCACACATATTAGCCAGTCAAAGGGAACAATTGGGGATTATCTTCTAATAGGTACACATGCACCCATAGAACTAAAAACAAAAGGAATGGTTTACTTTTTGATTTTGGTATATTGATTCATTTTTTTCCTTTTATTTACCTTCCTCAATTCTTCATAACCGCGGGTTTTGGGAGAGGGTTAGTTTATACAGAATTGAGGGTTTTTCCCCACCAATAACCTGTCTGCAGCACGGACAGCACACCATGGCCATGCAAAGTCATGACTCACAGGACTGGCTCTAGTAACACTTTTACCAGGGAAATGGGTGTTTTTTCAGGTTCAAAACTTCTATTGATGTTTGGAAAATCTAAGATGTCTAGATCAAGATCTTGTTAGTGTCATCAGCATGTTTCCATAAAATTATTAGATGCATATTCCTGTCCTCAATAACAAATTTCCATTGGCAAAAATACTGCAGTGGGACTGTATTAAAGGCTGTAGCCAAAGTACCTGTAATTGAAAATCTGCCCTTAGTGCCCTTTGGGTTTAAAGAGTGGAATAGCTCAGCCTGGTCCTCTTTTGATTTACAGTCTACTTGGGAAAGCTGCAAAGATGGGAAAGAAACAATAATTTAAAACTAAGGTGACACCAGCTAGAGAGTGAAAAGAAAGAAAAATATCAACACAAGCAGTGTGAAAAGATAAAAAGGAGAATGGAGTACTTAAAAATGTGCATATCACAACAATTTTCTTTGTTGTTCATAGCTCTCCTTTTATCTTTTTGAAGATTTTGTTTTCCCCCATTGTAACCCTCTGCAGCATACAGCAAAACCTACTGCAGACACCTCTCATGGCTAATATGTCTTGAATAATAGGTGATATCCAAGCTGATACCAAGATCCACCTGTATGTCAAAGCATCAGGTATAAGGTATTTGATATGACTTGTGGTGGACTGTGATGGAAGACTAACATTTCTCATGTGATGTACCTTCCCAGTAGCATAATTTTGCAGAAGCTAATGCATAGTATGGCCATATGTTGTGTCTCACTGAATCAAGATAAATTGGAATGCAACATGCAGCAATCACAGTTTTACATTATGCAGGTGCAATATAGATAAAATGGCTACCAGTTTACACTTAAGCATGAAGTGTAGAAGTTGGGTCATACTGTGAGGGCAGGACAGGCATTCACCAGCTTCAGAGATTTGGGATTCTAATGCCTTGTCTATTTCTTCTCCTGAGAACAAAGATAGATGTACTATACCAGGTTTCTAAGCCTCTTAAATTTTATGGAATCAAAATATGGTCTGTGTTACTAATTCTTCCAAAACATCTTCCAGCTCTCTTCTGTCAACTTTGATTTTAAATGCGTCAAAGATCTTAGGTATGAAAACAATCATTCAAATATATCCCTCAAAGCTGGGAAAAAAATTAAATGTTTTTGACCCAATAGGTTGCTCCTCTGTTGATTAATCAGTACAGCTTGACTGAAACTGGCTGAGTGACTCAGATATCCCTGACAGACATAAGCAAAGTCCTTGCTGTTAATTACTCATGATTAAGTAATTTTAGAGATGTCTCCTTATTCTTAGAATTGCTTCCCTGTACAGGTTTGATTAGCATTGACTTCTCACTGCCTGCAGCTGTTCTTAGAAATCCTTGTATTATATGGTGGACACAAAAGAGTCCTTACTATGGACTTTTTATCTTTTAATCTCTTATTGTTCTGCTGTAATACATGTTTACTTAAGAAGAAACACCACAATGGAACATTTAAATGAATTGAACTGGATCATAATAACAATCATGTGCCTCAGCTGAACAACTGAATTTATTATCTTAGCGCCTTTTTCATACGGTTTATTTAGCATTTCTGTCATCTGTACCTGCTCATCTCTTCCCACTGGGATAAAATTATAATGAAAATCAGTGTTTCCAATATTTTTTTTTTTACTTTAAGAGGTCAGCATTTCACTTTTGAGATTAAAGTGAAATACCTGCAAAGACCTTTAATTTATGAGTTAATTTGCTCACATAATTAATCTCATTGAGTTCAAAAGACTCAAACTCTATTATCAGTCATTTAATTTTAAACTAAAGACTAGATATAGCAGAGAAGTTTTTTCTGTGAGGATAGTTTGCCCAGACATGGTAGATGTACTATCCCCGGAAACATTCAAGATCAGGCTGGATGGGGCTCTGAGCAACTTAATCCAGTTGAAAATGTCCCTGCTTATTGCAGGGGATCAGACTAAAGGGCTTTTAAAGGTACCTTCCAAACCATTTTTTGATTCCCTGATTCTATGGTCTGAATTTATCCTCATGCATGACCTTTTGCAGTTAGTGTGCTAGAGATTGTACGCTATTTCTGAACATGGCTAGAATTTCTGTAAAGTGTTAAGACTGTGCACTAATTCAGTAATAACAGGCATCATAACACATAGAGATTTAAGGAGTACAGAGAGGAGAAAAATGGGCTGAATAGTTGATAAATAATTCTTCCATCTCTGTTCAAATGCAGCTCACCTACAGCATTTGAAAAAGTGCATGTGTATCTGCCTATGCTGTAAAGTATCTTCTGCTCAGAAACTAACCTGACCAAGATACCTCAAAAAATGTCAAAAACTTATGAATGTCACTGAACCTTGAGTTCCATATTTTCACATTTCTTTTTCCCTATCCTCTGTTAAGCACCTGAGCCATAAGAAACGCTTATTGAAGCTAAAGTTAAAAACAAACCAACAAAAAGGGAACCTCATTCTTCAGAGGGCAAAACCATATGCAGCATTCACTCTGAAATTGGGACAAGTGAGAGATGCATGATGAAGGATTGCCATAGGGCAGATTTACTTCCTTACTACCCATTCTGTCACTGCTCTGAAATACTTTTGCAGTGTTGATATAAAAACTGCAGCCATGTAGCATGAAGCATCTGAACTACTGTGCCTCTGGGTCAGTGGCATACCAATCAACAACCTGGTTACTGTTTTTCAGTGTTTTAAACAAGCCAAAGGGGAATTCCAACATACTCATTTCAATAAAAGGTCATATACTCAGTCGATGTATAAATTTGATGGAGTTGTTCCAGCATAGGTTATCTGAGGCTTTAGATCATTATTTCTAAAATATTAGAGCAGAGCCTGAGCTAGTGTAAATCAGTGCAACTCCACTGGCTTCAGCAGAATCACTCCAGGTTTTTGTTGGCTGAGGATATTGGTCTTTATGTAAATACAGAGTACTTGATTTATTTCTGTATTGCCCTGGTTTTCCATGTGGAATTAAATTGTTTTAAACTAAAGCTGCTCTGTTACAAAGCTAGAGCAGCAGGGAGTGATGAATCAGACCCCAACTACCCAAGGGGGATCTGATCAGCTTGTCAGAGAAAGTATTTTCTTATATGAGTGCTCATTATGGTACTCTCCCTATAGCTATGCTGAGTGAAATGTTCTGTGACACCAGCACACGCCGATTGTGAAGTGCCTTGATCAGCTCCTGTGCAGGTGGGATTGGCCATGGGTACCAAGCTGTCCTGTGTTGTTCCCTGAGGCCTCCCCTGTGAGAGCACCCGCTGTAGAAATCTCCATCAGCACCTCACTGCTGGCATGCTCAGGGAAAACTTTAGTTATGCTCACTTCCAGGAGTTCTCTGAAGAATGCCTCTTATCCACAAACCTTGCCAAAATACTTATTTTTCATACTCTTTTTCTGTTCCATGTGCAAACCTTGCATATACATAGCACAGAACTCCATAAAAAGTATGTGCCAGTATTCTCTGTTGCTCCTATAATTTACTCCAAAACTTAGTCAAGGTGAAAGTCCCAGCTGGTTCAGCTCCCCATCAGTCACAGTCTGGGATGAGATGTTCTCTGAAATTCCCAGGGCTTGGATCAATGGTTGGGGGCACTGAACCTGCATCCGCACCTCTGTAGTCTACAATGTTACAGGTGCACATCACTTACTTCCCTGGTAGTATCATGGGGTTATTCCAGCTCATTGCAACTATTTCCAAGAAGTGAAAGGCTGCTTCGATTGCGTTGTCAGGAGCTTCTATCAGTCTGGCAGGGACACCTGACCTTGGCCAGGAAGTTGGTAGTGCTGTCTCCTAGGAGCTTGGAAAAATGTTTCCTACAAATCATTGCACAGCAGGCTGAAATTCACAAGCAAATGACTGCTGTAACTGGAGGGCTTGTGCATTTGTGTGACCTGAAACATAACCCTGGGAAATACTGTAGAGATGTAATGTGCCCAGGAGGCATGCTTTCTTGATGCTTTCTTGTCCACCATAAACACCCACAATAACTATATGTGTGAGAGGCAATATTCCTCACCACTCTCAGTGTTTTATTAATAAAATAAATAATAACAGGCTGCTGTTTGCAAATTTGACATCTTCCTACTTGTAGAAAACAAGCTGTACATCATGGATCACCCAGAGATGAGATCTCCATTCCCTTTGTGGTAGTATAGGAATTTCCAACTGGATGGCTACAAGTTGATCTAAATTTTATCTTTCAATATGTGCAAGAACAACAATACTTTTTTAAGCTGGGAGGCTACAGGAGACTGGTCAGCCCAGAGGACCTTTGATCAGGGTCTGATGAGTTTGGACATGACCCGAATAACCCTGGTGTGTCCCTGAGTGAGTCACTGGGGCATGACATTCATTCCCTATGGCATTGTGGAGTATGGGTTGCCTGAACTCAGCTGCCTCAAGCAGGTTTGTTGCTGCTGTTGGTCATCTGCATTACTGGAGGTAATCTGCCAGTGAGAACATTTCAGTTGCATCCCCACTGGACTGCACTCAGGACACCCAGGAGGATGATTCAAAGGAAGGATAGTCACTAGGGATATTTCCAGAGGCACTTTGACAACAAGGTATGGATAAAACCAGTCTCCCCTCAGTGCAGAGCCCACTTCCCCCCTGCTGAGCCATTTCCCTCCTTATCCACTGCTGTCATCGCAAGACAGGCTGAAAGGCCACAGACACATCCTCCACCAGCCTTGCTGATCCAGAGCTGTCACTTGAAGGTGTGCTGTCACTGACAACCAGAATCACAGCAGCTTTTGGGAGACTTAAATTGATAACAATCAGAAACCAGCTCATGATAAGGAGTTACAAGGTGAGGTTTGCATCACTCCTGCAACCCATCTGTGTTTGTACAATGTGAGCTGAACAGCAGTTCAGCTCAGCCAAATGAAAGACATGGCTTAGATAGTAATGCTGCAGTTGCTTATTTAGAGAAGGCAGTTTTATTTCTTTTAATTGATTTCTAGGTACATTTAATACTTGGAAAAAAATGTCTTTTGTAGAGTCTTAGATATTGTTTACCTTATGACCTGTGATGGTTGTACCTTTAATCTGCATTCAAAATTACTCCTCTCTTATCGATTAAGGGCCCCATCTGTCAGTTACTCTGCTCTGAAAAATCCCATTGATTTCAGAGGGATTTGGTGAAGCAGAATGATAGCTCTAAAAACCAATTTTCAGTGGTTGGTGAAAGTTAGATAAAGTTGGATGTTGTGTGATTTCCAGTAGAAATTACATGATTCTTCTCATTCTGACTGAATAAAATAAAGTATGAAATTAAACTGACAATGAAAATAAGGGGAATAATATCTATCTGTGACCCTGTAACTAAAGCAAAGGGTCCTTTATAGTCACCTGTTAGGGTATATGTACTTGGTCTAGGAACATACTGGTCCTGTGCCATAGGAGCCTTAGGCTGAATATTTGATCCCCTAACTCAGGGTGACAGTGCAGGGAACCTGTAAGTGTGTAAAAATCTCAGAGTTCAATGATTCTTGCACTTGTTTAGTTCTTCCTCTCCATCCTCAGATTAAAATTTTTATTACTGGAACATTTTCTTGTTGCTGCAATATTTAAGTTAACAGAACAAACTGAAAAATGCAGTGGTCATGGAACAAACTCCTGAAAATTTTATTAGCAAAAGGAAAAGAAGACCTCACAGGAACAATTTCAATACACTTCACTATGGAGTATCTACATTTTTCTAACACAGCATCTTTCTATTTGAATTTTTTTTTTACCCAACAAAAAAATAATCTTGGCTTAAATATAAGTTCATCTTGAGAGTTCCCCTCATACTTACCAGTATTGTGCCAAGGGATAAGAAAGTGTCTTATAAAGAAATGCATCTGGCATTGATCGGCATTAGGTTGTTTTTTTTATCTAGTGGTAATGCAATGACAAGCCTTTTAGAGAGATGATGAGTGAAACGTAATGTGTTTGAACATTAAGTTTTACTATGGAATGTAATTAACAAACCCAATGTACTTGTATTCAAATACTTTGGAAAGATAACACCAGTCACAAATGTTAAATATCTGTTTTGCTTTTCTTTGCTTACTCATGAACTTATTGAACACTTGCTATAATTTTTTATCTAAAATTAGGTCCAAAGTAATTTAGGCAGGCATACCTTATGTGAGAGATTCCGTAGAAGACTTTAAATCATAGTGACAGCCATTAGAAATTGCTTAAAGGAAAAACATTTCTGAACAATTTTAGGCGTAACAATGGAACTTTTTAAAGGATTAAAAAACCTCCACTTTGTGTATGGATAGTTGAATGGTCCTTACTTTCAGGAAATTACATTGTATAAAAGCTGAAAACCCTGTATAGCTCCTGCTTTGTATATAGTACCCTAGCTTGCACTTTAACTGAAACTGAACTTGTCAGCAGATAGCTTAAACTATTTGGAGTTCCCAAACTCTTGATCTCTTCAACTCTGAGTTCAGTACTACTCAAAAATAATTCAGTAACTAAGGACACAATGCACAGCTTGCTCTGTGCTTAGCTTTTAGCTTTAAAAAATCAGGCTTTTCAGCACCCTCTATATACACTGGGAAAGGTGCGCTTCTCTGGAGTGGCCTTAAGGACCTCAGTTAGCAAGTACTGGCTGAAGGTCCATGAACTCAGAAGGTGAAAGTTAGAATTTTCAGTCTCTGTTTTAGCATCAAAGTGCTCCATGTCAGAAGTTCAGTACTTCATCTAGAGCAAATAAAACAAATAAAAAGTTTTGCATTTGCTCTTACATCAGACTTTCTCTCCATTTCTGTCCATTCATGTCACCTTTTCCCTGCTTACCCTCATCTGCAGGAGGTAGTCTGTTGTGAAGACAAAATTCCTGGAGATGATGGTTGCACAACATGGGTGCTTGTGATGCCAAAGAGATTTTTGCTTTTATGCTTTTTATATTAATAGTATATTAGTAGCCCTGTAGTCCTGTAGCCCTGTAGCCTTTACCCTCTAACCTTGTAAATTCCTAGCTAGTAGTTTTCTTTATCCCCTGGTCCCTATCCCTATAGTCAAAATAAGATTCCTATGTCAACCTTATCACCACTAGTGTTCTGGGAACCAGAGACACTTCTCTGTCCCATGTCTCCTAAAAGCCCAAACAACAGTAGCCAGCAGCATTAGGCAGGGATTTCGGTAGGAGGCTGAGCCAAAGGAAACCACCTCATTAACCGTATTTCTAATTGGGAGATTTTTGTAAACTATTTTAATTTGATGTAAACCTATAAAAATGCTACGGGTACACACACACTGGGAACGGACACTTGTAACGAGATGCAACACTGATCAGTGTGTGCTTTGTACTCTGGGAGGACCTCCAATAAAGGTAATTGCTTTCCCTACCCTCATAACATCGTCCAGCTTCTGATTTTAAGCAGATAAAGGCATCACTTACAGGGTTTTATGGTCTGTCCAGTTCTGTTTTGATGCAGCTTGACAATTATTTCAGGGAATCTGCATTTCTGCTCCGTGTATTTTTTACATCTATTTTGATTCTCTTGAATTCTTCTATTGCAGGTAAATAAAATATTTATAGTTAATTTTTGATTTATTTGATTTTTATATTCATTGTTAAAATTGCTACATTGCAGACAATTAGAAAAATACACTACTTATTATAGAGGAAAGAAATGTAACATATAATATGTATACAGTGTATAAATAATATATAATATAATATGCACCTGTATTTTCAGTCAGACTTTGGGATGGTACCGTATGTCTTTGAGATCTCTGAGGTGCTGCATACATTGCAGGCTGAACAGAGCTTTTCTCAGTCACTGCATTGCTCTGCTTAGAACTTTCCTTTGGTAAAACCTAGTCCTCATGCTACCCTTCTGCCTGAACTTCTTCACCTTGGCTCTGTTCTTCATGTTTTACTCTTATATCAGGCACTAGTGTCTAACCATTTTAACAAAAAGGGGCATCGTCATGGAAGAAAGGTCCACATTTTAGATGTTTGAGTTCATTTTGTTAGATGGCTATGTCATTGCAGATTTAACCTATTGGTCCTCTCTGTTTGCTGTTTTCATTATGCTTAAAAGGAATTCACAATACTCCTACTTTTAATAGCCCTTATCTAAATCTTTCCTCTCATCTTCTAAATAACTTAAGGCCATTGAGAATTTAGATTCAAGAGGTACTATACTATAGCTTACCAGGACTCAGTGCAGAACAAGCTAGTAGAGCAGGTTTTAAAAATCCTTCAAATAATTTTGATAGTCTTTTTTTTCCCCATCTGACTTTGTCTGTCTTGGACCTGGAAAAGTATACTTAAAATAATAAATCTTTGCAAAGGGTTAAAACTTATTTCTTATACTTCCTTACTGTGGCTCGTGTCATATCTTGCAAATATTGATTTGTACATGAAATCAAATTTGTAATGGCTGTGTTTTTTTATTCTTTATTCTTCCGCTAAGTGGGAATCATAATCCAAAATCAATATGTATTTTCAAGCACATAGAAAAACGTCTGTTTGAACTGTGGATGATTTATAAAGTTTCCTTGTTCTTACATGCAATATGTAAAACATTTTTGAGTCTCATTCTGAAGTGAATGATGTTTTTTGAAAGTGTCACTGTTATATTAGCATTTTATTTATATAACTTCTCAACTTGCCAAGAATATGTTTTCTTGGTTTGTGTAATGTATCAAAGCCTACCTGAAAGCATGAATCACTCAAATGAGACCTCGACTAATCCACCCAGCTCTTACTTAGTATTAGATGATTATGGCATGTGTGGGAAAATACAAATAATTGTTATAGGGGAGCGTTATTTGGAACTTCAGAACTACATCTGCCCACTTTTAGTGTTGTCGGTTTGCATGGGGAAGAAATGAAGAAACACAAAGTTGTTCTTAAGAACTCTGCATCTTTGTAATACATTTAGGGTGGGATATCAGAACGTAAGAGAAAACCATGTAGAAAGAGCTAGCTGGCTTCATTTACAGAGAAATTGAAAGGTATTTGTCCTGGAGTGGCAGACTAGCAAGGCCTTCAGAAAGTTAGCCTGACCATCTAAGTCAGAAAGCAATAAAGAGGTAAAGCTCCTTGATAGGAAGACCTTCCCAGGAACCCAGCACGCTGCAGAGGGCTGAGTTCAAGGTGGAAGCACTGTGTGAAATCCGGGACACCAGCGAGGGTTCAGGCACTTAGTCCAGCCGTGAGGAGTCCTGTTGCCCCGAGGCCACGGTGACACTCAAGCTGGAGCCGAAGTGGTGGCTGGTGGGGGTGTATTTGTACAGCACGTGCATGGGTGTGGTGTGTTGTTGAACAGAAACTGCTACCCACCACTACTGTCATCCTGGTTAGTAAATAAATTTCCAAGTTGTATAGGATGGGGTGCTGTGGCTTTGTTTTTGTGGCTACCCCACCCCTAAATTCTGTTGTAACACCTTTACTATTCTGTAGTTTCACTTAGTCCTACTGTGTTGTTTCTACTTTTCATTTCATCAGCCTTCTGCCTGTACACTCTAATCCCTCTCAGTGAGATTTAGGGTCTGATACACTTCCAGCCTTGCAATGTGTGTTCCATCTCCTGCAAAAATTCAAACTCTCTCTTTTCAGGATTTTGGTTTGGCTTTATTTTCCCTCAATAGGAAGTACTCATCTTGTGACTTATCTGAATGTTTCTTATCCACACCTGTAAATAAGACTGGTTTAACTTTCAAATCTTTTCTCCATTTTTAGATGTCACATTGACTTGTGTATAAGCAATGGAAGTATGTGGAATGAGGACTTCTCTAATTTTCAGACTAACCAAAGGGTGTTGTTGAAACACGTGCTATTCTCACAAATTATTTTTCCTTTTTTTAAAGCTTTTTTTTTTCCTTAAGAAGTTTCAGATTTTATATGTCAAATTTTAGCTTCCCTTGAATATAGTGTTCTTCTGAAAGGCTGTACTTTATTTCATTAAGCTTCCTGCTCTCTTATCCTGATTGGGTTTTGTATTGACATCTTCTTAGTTTTATGATTTGCTCTGGTCATTTCTACAGTCTGAGATATATGGGCAAGAAATTTCCCCTGCTCCCACCCCACTATTATAAGCTCATCTGTTTTCTATGCATCCTGGCATCACCATATTCCTTTTCTAAATCCAATCCAAGATGTAAATCCAATGCTCTTCTTTTTCTTAGCTTTGCATTTCTTACAGGTTTCTGATACCTGTCACATTCTGACCTGAGGTTAAGGATTTGTCAAAGATTTCAGAAGAGTCTATTTGTTTTAACACTCTCAAATATCTACTACATGAATCCACTTCTTCAATTATAATGCTTATTAAATTTCAGTAACATAATATGTTAACTAGCTTGCTCTTTCTCATTCAACTGTTGATTCTTAAATTAATCTCATATTCTGCAATGTTAAAATGAGAAAACCTGCCTTGTTCCATTTTTCTTTGCAGTGTTTTCTCTTGGCTTCATAAAGACACAATTATCTTCCTGGAACCTTTTCAGTCACCTGCTGTACTCCTGGAGAGTTTCAGCCTCTTTAGATTTTAAAATTCATGCTCCACTTTGTCCAATTATTCTTCTTCTATTGCACTGTTTCTCAAGTCACTCTTTCTTTTTTAACCTTTACTCCTGATACTATGCTGTAATTATAGACAGTGACTGGAGAGAACTCTGTCTTAGAAATTATATACCCTGATGAGTTTTTAGCATAAAAATTCTTCTTAATGGATCTTGGTCAAATATTATATGTCCCAAAACAACCAAGGATTTCTCAAGCATCTAGATCTGATTTAATAACTTGGGTTAATTTTTAGAGTATTCTCACAACCTTTTAAGGATATCTACACTGTTTACTAGCCAAATCCAATAAATGTCTAATGCAGTTACAGTTAATTGGTAGGAAATGATAACACAGACTCACTGTTTTCTTTTAATGTTATATCTGCAGGCAGTGATACTACTGCCTCTCTTTAATCCTACTCCGTTAAACCTACTAAGAAAAGCCACAAAGCTCCAGAGAGACTTTATCTCAATCTGCTCCTTGTTTGAGGAATTTCAGACCTTTATCCTCTGATGATGAGGAGAATGCTGGTATGATCAGCTCCAATATCTTGGCCTCAGCAACATGTTAAGAGAGAAATCTGGAGTTTAGTTAGGAAGACTGAAAAATAATATTTACCTTTCTTTACAATAGCACAAATGTAAAACAAAAAGTATCAGGAAGTGTAATTTTGCAGCCTATTATGGTAAGGAGTTGTTCCTTAAATTGAGTAGGTGCCATGTCTTCCAATGAAATTGTTTGACAAATATTTGCTGTTCACTGGAATGAATTTAATTTGAAGAAAACAACTGCAACAAGCACCTCTACCCTAAGTACTTTGAAGGTAGGATTTTTCTTATTTATTTGCTTAAATCCATCCTAATTTAAATTCTGAATTTAGATGTAGAGAGTGAATAAAATAAACAAATGATGACCAGTGTGGGTTAAACAGTTATCACAGAATTACAGAATGGCTCAGGTTGGAAGGGACAACAGGCAGTCATCTGGTCCAACCTCCCAGTCCAAACAGGGCCATCCTAGAGCATATGGCACAGGATTGTGTCCAGACAATTCTTGAATATCCCCAATGAAGGAGACTCCACACTGTCATGTCCCCTGAAATAAAAGATGGGAGGGTTGAAGAATTGAGAGACCCTGATAATGGAAAAATATACTGGTGGGATAATTCTACATAGGTATTATAAAACGAGAGTTCTCCTGTATACTTTCTGAAATACGATGAGAAAAAAGCTCATCTGATTGGTCCATAGTTCTCTCCACCCTCCCTCCCTAGTAATTGGTTGTAGTAGTTTCTCCACGCCTTCTTCCCCTCCCCTAAGCCCCGTGGTGATTGGTTACTGGTCCCGCCAGCGCGCGGTTTAAAAACCTGGTATCTTCATTGTTTGGCCCTCTTTCGCCTCCTGTCCCCTTCATAGCTCGATGGAATAAACTCCCTGGACTGTGGAATGCAGTGCGTGAGAGCCTTCCTGCCTCTTTGTTTCTGGACTTGTGACTGGGCATTCCAGGTGTGAGTATTTCTCAGTGCTAACAACCACACGGGCGGTATCCCTCGGTGGTTAGGTGAATTTTACCCCCAGAACAGCTTCTTCTCAAAGGAGGTTTTGGGAATAAACCACGAAGGGAATCTGCTCAGGAGAAACTCCCCGGAAAAGCCATTACCACACCCTCTCTGGGCAATCTGTGCCAGTGCTTCGTCACCTGCACAATAAAGAAGTTCTTACTCATATTCAGGTGGAACTTCCTGTGCATCAGTTTCTGCCCATTGCCTCTTGTCCTATTGCTGCGCACCACTGAGAGGGGTCTGCCTTCATCCTCTTGACACCCCCCTTTATATATATTAATGAGGTCCTCTGCCAGTTGCCTCTTCTTGAGGTTATCATTATATTTAATTCAAAATTTCAAACAAAGATAATTCACATATAGCCAGATTCACAGTGCTGAAAGTACCAAAACGTTCTTCCATACATCTTCCATGCAAGAAACTGTAACAATTATGCTATAATTGCTAGATAACTAAACATTTATGTGTATATAATTATATTGTAATTTTTAGCTACAGTTGTATACAGAATGTAGAGTGATATTTTATGCAGTTATATCATTTATTCTACAATTATCTCATAGATTTATATAGCATGTTGCTGCCAGCATAGATATTATCTAATCATATGGATGTTTAAAAAAAAACCAGAGCACATTTCGTAACAGTCAAGAAGGGTAAAAGCAGTCTTTGAAAACAGAAGTTGAATTTTCTCTTTACAAATTGTTTTTTCTCAAGAATTTGTTTTCTGAAAGTTTTGAAATACAAGTAGAAAGAACACTAATGTAAGAAGAGAGTCCATATAAAGAAACAACAAAATATACACATATTGACTTGTCAATATAGAAAGGAGAATATGAGAACTAAATAGAGCGATATCTATGAGGCTGTGTAATTTTACCCCAGTGAGCACATAGTACATTCAAAACTAAATATATCTGAGGAAGTGGAAGCCTTTCTGTAGGCAAAAGTTTCAAGTATTATATGGAAGAAAAAGACAAATAAATATATTTTTTTCCATCTTCAAATGAAGTATATTAATTTTTTCACTCATACAGCCCTATATCAGAGAGCACATTAGGGCTGTGGTTTTGCGAACATTGGTCTGTGAAGTTCAAATTCTTGCCTACATTTGATAAAATTATATCCTCCTGGAAAAAACAAATCCATCCAAGAAGTAGTTTGGCAATGTCACATACTTAACTGGGGGGATGGGGAGACACTAATAGCAGTATTAGCAGTTATTTCTTTTGAGAAGGAGTGTGAGGGGTCTATACAGAAACTTTGCAGTCTTGTCATCATCACCTTAACTAACTAGTCATCCTCTGCAGGGAAGTGGAAATTCTTTACTGTAGTCTTTTCTCTATGGTTTCTTGCATTTCCTCTAACTTGTCTGGTTTGCACCCTGATCAAGCTGTTGATGAAACCTAGCAGACTGGGCATAGGAAAAGCAGTCTAACCCTCTAGACTTAATTTCCTGCTAAGGGTAGTAAAGAATAAGGTTTCTCTGCTGTTTTGCTTTTTTGTACAGTTTTCACACTGTTTTGCTTTCTCTCTTGCTGCTTGCATCCTCCTTATTGGGGTTTTCAAGGATCTTTTTCTTCCTGATGAAAGTAGAGAAGAAAAAGACTCTCTCCTCAAAGTGGCGAAAAAGAAATAAAATTCTTGCAAGTTAGTTTCCAAAAAGGAAACAATTCATACCTACTTGACTCTTCAACTCATGCTAATCTCAGAGATTCTGAAGCTTTAAATATTACATGCAGTGTAAACTGGGACTTTTCCTTTGGGGAAAGTCACAGTTGATTGAAAACAAGAGCACAATTTAAAATGCCGAAGTAAAGGCTTTTGCTTTTGTTTTCAAATACATTTTTGAGGAAAGTGAATTTGATTTAGAAAAAGATATTTTTTAACTTATTACAATTTTCATGTTTGCAGTCAGTTAAGTTTGCATAGGAAAAGTGCATTGAAATGTCTTCCTTCGGCTTTCTAAATTCAGTTGGAATGATAAAAAAATAATGTGCTCTAGATGTAAAAATGTCTAATATGAAGCAGTTTCAAATAAAAGTACAAAAGCACCAAGGATAAACTAGGTTTGTTTCTAACTCTGACAGCTGGAAAACAAAGCACAGCCAATGTAAAATATTTTCAAGACATAAGTAAAAGAAAACAGAGCTCTGTGCTGGTTAAAACTATGGACCTACAATTCCCTAGCTAAGCTCTCAATGTCAAACTTTTCTCTATATTTTCTTTCAATTAATGCTCATGTTCTTTAAGTTCACTTTGATTTCTGAGAAGTTTAAATTTGTAGGTACTGTTTGTAATAGACGAGTTAGTGAGCAGTCTCTTCACTTCAAAAAATGATGGATGAAGGGACAGAGGGTAGCAACCAGGAGATATTAAATGGATAAATAGACAGGTTCTTTCTTCTCTACTTAATCAGCTGTATTTACATTTGAAACAAAGGGAGTTTAGTGATAGTGGCAGCTGAGGTGAGGTGGTTTCTCCAAAGTCATACCCTAAGTGCATCCTTTCAATCTCTTTGCTAGCTAGAGGAGTTCAGAGATTTCTCTCTACTGTTTTTTTTCTATCAGCAAATGTAGAATAATGACCCTTGATTTAAATAGATAGCAGTTCTTGATTTAAAGAGATGACAATCTGCTAAAAGGCAAAATTCTGAAGTATAATTAGGCAATACCAGTCAAGAAAATCCTCCTCAGGAACAAGATATAAGTTAGAAGTAATTCATGACCTAAGATACTGTAAAGATAGCTGTTTATTTTCTCCTAGAAATCAATTTATGACTGGATTAGTGTCACAGTCATACAGAGACAATTATATTATCACTTCTATTAATGAGTCACATCCTTTATATTTTAATATCTTGCTCTAATTATTTTAAGAAAATGAAGGCTGTGTATTGGCCAGTTAGATTACTTACCTTATCTCTCATCAGTCTCTGCATCTCAGAAGATAAGGATAGAATAATGTAGTTACAGTGGTTATTTCTGAGTCAGAGGGAGGGTGTAGTCAAAAACTAAGCATCTAATCTTCATAGCTAGAAAAGTTAAGACGGGTAAAATCACTTATCTTGTTTTTCCCATGCTCAGTCTGGCTTTAAAACTGTGTGTATTAAGAGTGAAATAGTTCACTAGTCTGTGCTATTGTCTTGTCCTCAAAAAGCTGCACGTGCCTGCCTTTTGCTTCCTCAGTTGGCTCTAATCCATCATTTCATTGGAACCACGTAGGCTGGTGAGGTCCAGGAGTCAAAAATACTCAGTATCAGACCAAAATGTAAAGTTGCTCTCTCTGAGCAATATACCTTGGATTTCAAGCAAAAGATACATTTGACTGTACATATGAAGAAGATGTGCACTGCTGCCTTGGGAAATCCCTACTGACAGACTAGTCCTCAATTCCCAGCAAATCAGAACTCCATTTTATGTCTTTAAAGTGAGTCTTTCACAGTAGGGGCTACTGGCATTTCCTCTTATCTGCCCAAATTCAGATTTAGCTCTGATAAAAGATTCAGCGACAAGGATAAAAGATAGAATTTTCATGCCATACAAATGTAGGCACAGCTGGCTGAAGGTATAAGGCATATGTCTTATGAGGGAGACAGTACAGTCACAGCCAGTTTCTTGACCATTTCTGATGGATCACTGGAAATCATACACATAACAGATACTGTCATTTGAAGAGGGGTTGTGTTCTGATTGTTGCAAGGGAAGGGAGGGATATCCCAGAAACAATATATTTTGCTCCTGCTTCTCCCTTTGCTCCTTCACGGCACAAGAGCAGTGCACTGGCCATTGTAGAAGTATTCTCTTTGCCTCTTGGCTTTCTGTTGTGGACTCAGGACTCAGGCCCAGCCCTTTACCCTTGAATTAACAAGACTGAGGAGCTCTCAGGAGATTCTAGGATTGAAAATCATGCTAATATAAAGAATAACCCTCTGGGGATAAAATCTGAGATTTGTTCTGGCCTACAGAGATAGTTCAACAGCTCAAAAAAGCTACCCAGACAGAGCATGGATAAAAGAAATTTTTCAAATATCATATTTTTATGTAGAAATCAGAGAAGAATTCAAGCTGCAACAAGGAACCCCAGGCCTCTGTGTGAAATTTCAAAACTTCTGTGCTGTTTTGGTGGCTGAATTTTTATATATTTCACAATCAGCAGACAGAGTGAGTGGTGAGCCATGACATTTGAACATAAAGACATAGACTGGATACAGACCAATCCAAAATGCAGAGCATTCCATTAGAAAATAAATTCCCTCAATATAGTTTAAAATCATATTTGCTTCAGATTTTATACTGTCTTGAACTGATTGTGGCAATGTAGCTGCCCAGAGCTTGCTGACAAAATGGTTTAGTTTCAAACTAGAAAGGAACATTTCTGGGTAAAAAGAAAAAGCATTTTATTACATACTGTTGAACTGTTGCAGCCAGACTGAATGCTGATTAATTGCCCAAAATATTTTTTTCCTGTCTCTCCAATAAAGCACATTACAGTTGGCAGAGAGATGCAGGACCAGCCTGCTGGATGGAGTGAATGTAGACATTGACAGGTTCACATTTCTTCACTGGCATGACAAAATCAATATGCTATTTCCCATTCTTAAATATGACCCAGAAAGGGCAATGTATTATCAAGAAACTTCTAGATGCAGAGGGAAGTAAATAAAACAATCCTACCATATTTCACTATCCATAACCTTTACAGGCATTTCATGGTGTATGTGCACAGTACCAGGGCAGTGCCAGGCAGAGAGATGGCTCTGCTGCCTCTGGAAAACACTGTCAGGTATTGTCCACAGTGTACCATGGTAGTGTGGCTTGGCTAATGAACTGTGTGGAGAGGCTGGGTGTGTTTGCAGCACTATCCTGTCCCACAGCTGTCTGTGTGCTGCTCAGGGTACCCCAGCTAGCTCATTCAGACACCCTCTGAAACCTCCACAGCCATCAAAGGCAGTATTATTGGAGCTAATTACTTATGTTTGGGTGAAGCTCCCTGTAAACATCTCTGAAGGTTCATGATCCTCCTTCAAATCCCTCATTAAAGCTCTCCTTTACCATGATGTCTATAAAATACCCACAAAAAACTTGTCAACACTTAATCTCTGTGTGTGCTGAGATAGCTGCTTGTCATGCTGGCTCTGACATCCCACTGGCTCCAGCATTTTCCCTCTGCATCCCTTTCTTGGCCTGTGTTAAGACTCAAGACCTGTGGGTCTGAGGACCACCTTTAATTCACTGAATTAAACCCCCACAGGAAAATACTGTTTTTGAATTTCCCGAAAGACTGAAGATATGTAGGAGAGTGTCAGAAGAATGGTTCATAGATAGAAAGGATGCGTTAGAGAACTCACTTTGCTTAGTTAACCAAGAAAATGACTGAGAGACAACATAATTAGTGTAAATAAGGTTCCTTCGGGGGAAGGATATACAAAGGGCACTTTAATCTAGTAGAGAAAGACAGAAACAACAAATATTGGCTAGCAGTTAGAAACCAAATTCATGTTAGAAATAAACTACCCATTTTTAATAAGCAGGGTGGTCAACAAGTGGCACAAAGTGATGAAGAGATGAAGAGCTGCTGTCTCTTGATACCAGGAGAGGAATGCTGCTTAGAATTGTCTGCATTACCCTGCCCAGGACACACATTGCCAGACTTCAATGGAATACAACAGCTACTGATACACAGGAGGTCAGCCCAGACGATCTTCTCTGCTACCATCTAGTTTTATGAATCTGCAAAAAGTGGTTAACAGCAATGTGAGGACTTCAAAGATGCTAGATTCACCTAAATGGTTTGTCCTATCCATGAGTGGAAGAACAAGTGGTATGCCTGTGTGCAGTATTGCTTACCTATCTAAAATCAGTGGGTTTGCTTTCTGTCAGATTCCAGATGAAATATTGGCTGCATAATATAACCACCATATCTGCAATGAGGAGCGAGTAAGGTAAGAAAACTAGATTATTATTTTCCAAGGGGAAAATACACTACAAGTCTATATACCCAGTTTTACTCTAAATTATTTATAGCATCTATTAGTAGAGCAGAGGAAGCTTCATAAAGTGCAAATGAGCCAATTGATATGACTTTTATATGCAAAAGAAAACACCTAAAAGAGTAGTCAAATTCTAAATTTAAACAGTTTATACTCATGTTAGTTTGCACCAGCCTTCCTATGCAGATTTTTCAAATCTTTATATTTAAAGAAACTAAGACTAAAAATTTTTCGGAAAGCTCCTTTTTGTCCATTATGCATGTTGCTTATAGATAGTGCCAGTTTATTGCTTTAAATAGTCAACACCATAGATATGTAAAATGCCCAAGTTTTGTGTAGAGGACATCTTACCATGTTCTTCACACAGTTAACCCCTGATTGCGTGAAAGCTTAGATCACATCACTGAACTATTTAATAAAGCAGTGACCTTAGCAGTGGCATGTATTTACACTAAAAGTTCAGAATTAAAGGATCTACAAGGTAATGAGAAAATGGTTACTTCAGCTTACACACTGAAATCTCCAGGGACTTCTATGTGCAGCAGTAATATTGCAGATGGATAATTCCCTCATTTCTTCTTCGGAGTTTCTAATAAAGCCAAGGTTGAAAATAAGTGCTTCAAGAGAAGAAAGTATTAGTGAAATTTATCGGTTTTTATTAAAGAGCAGTATCCCTCAGTTTCTTGAAAGAAGCTTGTTCAGATACAGTGGAAGAAGAAAAAAAACATTTCCAGATCAACAGTACTCAATTTTTTTTTGTGGATGAGTGATGCCTTCTCTAAAGAACCACAGACATGAACCAGAATTTAAGAACAAAGCCGTGGGATGGAGACTAACAGAAATTGACAAAATTAAGTCAGTCCTGACATTATTTACTAGATTAAAAATGTCAAGACCATTTTCTCTGATTTATATCAGACTTGAAGTTCACTTAACTAGGTGGAGCTCTCCTCACCTCTGTTTCCAATCAGACTAATCTATTGTAATTGCTACTATTATTTTGATTATCCACTAGAATATATATAACTTGAATCATGCTCTAGTAGAACTGTAAATAAATGATAAAAATACTGGGCACATTTAAGGAAATTAATTGTATAAAAGCAATGGATTATAGACTGCAAAATAAAATAGGACTCTCAGTATGTGAAGTTTTTTTTAATTACTTCTTGCTGTTCAAGCAGAAGGCATAAGAATTTCCCTATAAACATGCTAATCAATATTTAGATAAAGCAGTGGATACAGTTTTATCAAACTTTATAGGGCTATAAAATGGGTTTGAGCAAAAAGTTGAGAAATGAAAATAGTAAACAAGAACTGTCACAATACTTACAGGCTTCCTTCCCTAACCCCCAAACTAATAAAAGACACTTTTGCACGGAATACAGAGTAGGGTTTGTATTGATTCATCTACTGCTACCTTCATTTGTCATTACAATTAAGCCTTTTCGATAAGCCAGCTCTGCTTTAAATAACATGAAATGGTGATAGGCCCCAAAAGATTGATTTCATGGAATTGGTTTACCTAAGCCTTTGCCTGATTGATCTGCCCACGGATCTAACCATGGCTCTCTGCTTTTCTTCCAGTCCAGACCACTTCTTGTAGATGAGATGAGAGCTACTCAATACCTGTGTCCCTTCAAATTCCACTTATAATGCTTTTGCCAGAAAGAAGGGAGCCTGGGAAGAAGCCATAAAACAGAGGCACCCTGTAGT
This sequence comes from Ptilonorhynchus violaceus, assembly GCA_013397565.1. Lineage (NCBI taxonomy): Eukaryota > Metazoa > Chordata > Aves > Passeriformes > Ptilonorhynchidae > Ptilonorhynchus > Ptilonorhynchus violaceus. The sequence continues at coordinate 63,781 of VZRJ01007103.1, forward strand.
TAGTGAAATAACTTATTTTCTGAATCTTCCCAAACCAATGCAGGTTTAAGGCAATCTGTAACTCTGGAAAATCAAAACTCCTGGGTTTCTGCAGGGACTGGGATTTAACTGCAAAAGACATGCCAAGAAGTAAATTGTGCAGGCATTTAATTTCTAGATCTTACTGCTATAGACTTTACCATCTGAAAACAATTTTTGCACCTCCTTGAAGGAATTCTGCCATTGTATTACATATAAATTTAACATTTAAAATATAGGAGACATCCAAAACCTTGTCTATTGCTGCTTGTCTCTTTGTGGACTTTATTTTCTTATCATGCAACTGTGTTTCTAGTTAAACTATCTCCCCTTATATTGACAGCTGTGTTCTTGTTCTCTGATAAATTTTTCCTTCCTTCAAAATACTCTTGTCAAGAACTTTCCTCCTTCCAAGTGATTCTTCTATAAAAAAAGGAGTAATATTTGTCACAGCTGACTTCAAGGGACTTTATTTGATATTTAGACAGAAAATTATCATTAACCTTTGGAAGTCTTAAAATTTTGATATTTGAAAAGTCAGATTTTACTGGTCTAAGAAGAAATCCAAATCTTAAGGACAGATAGGTAATGCAAGGCAAATCATAGACTGAGAGTAAGACTGATAAAGGAGAAAGCATAGGCTTAAAAGCAGGCTACGTGGTGTTGATAAAGCTATTCCTGAATTATCAATTTGTCTCCAGCAGTTAGTTTAAAATCGAATCTTTTAAGTAAGATGGGGTCAACTTCTAATCCTTCCTCTCTCAAATCTGAGCAATTCACATCGAAATCACCTCTCCCCATAGCTGGCAGAACTTGACACTTTCTTTTCAAGTGAAGCTGGGAATCCTACTTCACTGAAGGCAGGGATTCCTATTTAGAAAATAGGAATCTTTATCTTCCTTTCAACCAGTAATAGCTATAGGTAGCTCTCCCTGGTGTACCAGAGCACAGCATGAAATCCATTACATGTGTTAATATTGCTTTTTTTAAGCCTACTGGCGTTTCAGCAGCAAAGTCTAAACCATCCAGACTTAGGAGGTATTTGTATTATATCTATTTTATGCAAAAATAGAAATATTTTATTGTAATCCAGGAATATTGCCCTCTTTCTTTTAAATTACATATATATATATACACACACATATACACACATGCACATATATGTGTATGTATAAAATGAGCTTAAATTGAAATAACACACAGAGGGGGTTTTTTTATTTTTCACAATTTATCTATCATCACTGAAATAATTTCAAAAGACAGCTACTCTTGGCTCAAGTTTGTCTTTACTACTTTGGGTATCATCTGCTTCATTTGTGTTCTTCATCAGTTTAAATGACTGACATCTATCATCTATGTCCTCACTGTGCTTGACTGGCACAGATTGCACCTCTGAAAATATCTGCACATAGAATATTAAGTATGAGGAAACAAAGGAAACACCAACTACATGAATTGGAGAAAATAAATCCATAAAATGATGGCACCATAAAGTGAATTAAAAGGAATCATAACTTCACAACAAATGCAAAATTAATAGGGGCCATTTTAAAATTGACATGAGGGTGAAAAACAAATAAAAACTGAAGCCACATAAAGTATCAGGTTGTCTGCAGAGGGAATTCAAGCACTGCAGATAGGTAGAGTATTTTGAAGTGAAATTAGAGAGTCAAATTATAGAAATGAGTCAGACATACCTGGTTGTTGTAAGGCATGAAAACCCTGTCAGTGTGCCCCAGCCAAGTTATCTTCAGTACATTTATCAGGGCCTAAGGAATGCAAGCAATTCTAAACTAAAAACAAAAATATTTAAAAAAAATAACAAAAAAGTAAAAAAAAAACCAAATAAAGAAAAACTGTACCATCCTAAACTAAAACCAATCAAGTGTCCTAAAAAATGCATACAGAGCGTGTAAACAATGCAAAAAACCCAATCAAGTCGTACATAATCGTGTAAATAACAACTACAAAAAATGTATAAAAATAAAATAATGCAAACAATAAAGGAATTCTTGCGTAATCATATTGATTCGTTGTACGAGGGTCCCATACTCCCGCACCTGGTATGAGACAAGACAAACAATGACTGTTTGTGGTGTATGATTTCAAACACACAAACATTTGCTTCTTGGACTGCAGTCAGAAATATATTGCCATGATCACCTGTTAAGCTGTGTTTGTCATGAAAATCCCCACCCCATCATTCCAGTATGCAGCTGAGTGTAGATTTAAAGGGGAGAAGAGAAAATAAATCCAATCTTTCCTGTCAGGGTGTGTTGGTTTTGCAGGGCCTGGTTTTTGGTAGCAGGGGGGCCACAGAGGTGGCTTCTGTGAGAAGCTGCTGGAAGCTTCACCACGTCCAGCAGAGCCAACCTCTGGTGGCTCTGATGATGGACGTGTTGCTGGCCAAGGCTGGGCCAATTAGAGATGATGGTAACGCCTCTGTGATAACAGATTTAAGAAGAAATCACAACAAAGTTGGGGCATGCAGTTGTAATTATTCCAACTAGAGAAGAATAGGAGTGAGAACATGTGAGAGAAACAACAATGGAGGCACCAAGGTCAGTGCAGAAGGAGGGGGAGGAGGTGCTCCAGGCACCAGAGCTGAGATGTCCCTGCAGCCCGTGGTGAGGACCATGGTGAGGCAGGTTGTGCCCCTGCAGCCCATGGAGGGCCGTGGGGGATGCAGAGATCCACTCGCAGCCCGTGCAGGAGGTGCTCACCCCAGAGCAGGTGGGTGCCTGGAGGGGGTTGTGATCTGGTGGGAGTCCCATGGAGAGAGAGGCCTTGCATCCAGGCTGGAGCAGCCTCTCCTTGGAGGACTGCACCCCATGGCAGTGACCCACGCCGCAGCAGTTTTGGGAGGACTGTCTGCCCATGGGATGGACTCACGCTGCAGCAGTTTTGGGAGTGCTGCTGCTCGTGAGCATGGACCCACGCTGGGGAAGTTCACAGAGAACTGTCTCCGGTGGGAGGGACCCCACGGTGCCGCAGGGAAACGACTCCTCTCCCTGAGCAGTGGAAAGAAGATCTTGGGTGATGAACTGACCAAAACCCCCACCCCGTCTACCTGTGCTGTCGATGGGAAGGAGGGAGTGGTTGGGGGGAGAAAAGAGTGTTTTTAAGGGCTTATTTCACTTCTCATTCTCCTGCTCTGATTTTGGTAGTAATAAATCCACTTTATATCATTAAATTGAGCCTGTTTTGCTCTTGAAGTATTTTCTCCTGGTCCTTATCTCAACTCATGAATCCTTTCATTAAATTTTTCCTCTCCTCTGTCCAGCTGTGGAGCAGGGGAGGGTGAGTGAGAGGCTTTTTCGTGGGTGCCTGGCATCTGGCCAGCGTCAAACCACAACACAGAGTAATGCCATCTGTATGCTTTTCTAGCTGAAAACTGGTCCTGCTGTGTCATGGTTTTGCATAGAGTCATTGCTGGGCTTCATCATTGCTGCATCTGAGGTGAGATGCAAACACTAAATTAAATTAAATTAATGAGAAAAAAAATGAGTCAAAGGGATTACATTGTAGATTTTTAGAACAGAAGTGGCTGAAGAAATGTAAAAGGTTTATAGTAAAGTATACAAGTATTTCAAGTGCTTGAGCACAGCCAGCGTACTCCATAACCAATATCTCAACCATTGTTGGCAAAAATGACTGTTAATGCTTCTTTTCCAGGGCCTTAGGTGCTTCAAAAATCACCTAAGAAAGACCTCCTCTTACCAAAAAAAGGGCTTTGGTTATTTTGTTTGCATTTTTTTGGTTATTTTCTTCATCCTGTAGCTGACTCATACAGCATTTACACTATGAATTTTTCCATTTACAAAATCTGCAGCTAAAGGACATCTGAATCAACAAACAGATTTTCACAGCTATTGTTCCTTCTTATTTAATTTACTTCACGGTTTCACATTTGTAATTTCAAGAACTACAAGATGAAAGAAACTGCAGTCACACAATGAATATTTGAGCTGGACATTAGTAAGTGGTAGTATTATGTTCATACATCTTTGACATCTCCCAGTGTTACTGCAATCTCAGAGACAAATGTTAGCTTTTCCTACAGTGATAAGCTGATCATGGCTCTTTGATATAATAATGAAAACACTGCACTATAGGCAAATTGCTAACGTTTTCCACAAAAATGCATGTAATTGAGAAAACCTGATTCCATCTATCACTGCCTTTTTAGAATGAATAGCTCTATTCAATGTATTTTTAATGTGCTTTTACTAAACTTAAGACATTCAGACATTTCTATATTATTTTAATCTTTACATTGCTTGATGTATATTAGGGATGCAGCATGTGGCTTCCTGGAAATTCAGCTTCTGCCAAACAAGCCCTTCTGGAGCTCAGCTCACAAGGTTCATTGTAATGGTGTTGATTCATGTCATTCCTTCTGTTACTGACATTGAACATAGCAAGACTTTGAAATCACTGAATGATATTCCTGGGTGGAAAATCATCCCATCAGTCCAGTGGTGAATTTGCAGCATACCGTGTTTGGGAATGAAAGCAGTTGCTGAAACCATATGGTAATGTTCAGAACTGAAACACAGACAAAATGTGGTAGCTTTTCTGAGATGACAACAGAGCTGGGAAAATGATGAGTTTTCTTAGGTTTTGTGGGTTTTGTTTGGTTTGTTTCTATGTCATTTTTGGGGGTCCACTAGAAATCTCATTCTTTTGTTTGGTTTCAGTTCAAGTTGAACTCTTAAACTAAATTAATTTTTTTTTCTGAGGGAGGATCTATCAAAACAAAAAACTGAACAAAATTACTTTGCACATGGACGGAAGAGAAAATTGAATACCTACAGGGTTGTGGGATTTTTTGGCAAATATTTAAATTTTAAAAAAAAAATCCAAGCAACACTATTCATGAACTGGAAGAGGACCACTGAAAGCACATTTGTCTCTGTGATAAACCCTCTAGAGAAGAGTTTGGATGTGCTCCCAAAAGAGCATTTTTATTTTTATCCGAACATTACAGCCTAGAAAGAACATTAGAAAAAGAAGGGAAAGACTATAAATCTGTTTCAGATTAAATCTGGATATGGATACAGGGACTAGAAGTATAAACCTCTTCTGAGGTTAATAAAATTTATTTTGGGTCAAGGCTCTGGATTGAGAATGTCATTTAACCCTAAGAGCTGTGGTAATCCTTTGAATATTTGACCTGAACTTTCATGGTTCCTACTCCACGTCTATAGCTGAGGGTTCCTTACTGATAACACCAGGACATCAAACTTGCCCATGTTCAAGCAACTCTTTAAGGTCTTTGGAGCTTCAGATTTCCCTAGCAGGATGTGAAACGTTTTGACAGAAGAGCTTGTCTTTGGCTTAACAGAACTGAAAACTTTCATGTTTCTCTTCCCCATCTTTCTGTAGCTCTTTGTGTCTGTCTCTCTCAAAGCTTCTGAATTTCTGTCTTCCTTAAAGTATGGCTTCCCTTCTTCCTATCTCTTTTGTAGCTTTCTTTCATGAGTGCCTTTACATTACTTCCACATCGCTACATTTTTTCACAGAAAGGAGTATAAGAACCACCCTCTCGTTTTTTCAGTCTGTTTCTTAGCTTTAAGGTTTTGGCTGATACTGAGCAGTGTTGACAGCCTGAAATCAAGAGAGAGCCAGGTTTGACTGCCACTGGTGCAAGCAAGGGAAAGAGCTAGTGCAGGTGCAGGAGGGAGCACGGCACAGTGAAGATGTGACCACCCCCTGCTGCGATAGTCCTGGGGCAGTGTCTGGGAAGAGGGACTTTTGGTCTCAATTCTGTAAGACTTCCATAGGTAACCCTCAAGTCTCTTTCCTTGGAAACTGGGGTATGAGCTCCTCAAGCAAATTACATTGATTTTCTTTTTTTTTAATAACTTGTTAAGATTTAGATGAAATTTAGAATTATAATCTTACAGAGACCCTTGTGAATCAAGACAGATTCTGCTAGAAGCAGCAAGGCTCCGTAGTGTGAATGTAGTGTGGGCAGGAAGGCAGTCTGGTACAGTTGAGACACCATAAGATGGATTCATCTATAGCAGGAGGGGAACCAGGCCAGTAAATCAGAATTCCAGTCTCCAGGTGGAACAGCACAGATGTGTCAAGAATACATGAGGATGATTCTGGTCTAAAACTCTTTAACACTTCCCTTGTATTCCTACCAGTTAAAGCAATGTATAAATGCACGAAAACTTCTGCCTCATTGTCTCAACCAGTAGAATTGATGTAATGAACAAATACCTTTTTTAATTTTACATTTACCAGGATGAAAAAGAGAATAGAATGGTGAAAAGGAAGGAGAGCCTTTAATCTTATTTCCTCATTTCTGAGTTGACATTGGGAAAACAAAGAAATTGAATGATCTCTATAATCCAGCTGCAGAAAGTATCATCGAGACTGTAAATTTTAGTGACAGACAAGAGGGCGTTGAAAGAAAAGAAGCTTAACTACCAAAATGATAAATGCATTTTAAAATACATCTTTAAAAATGTAAGAGAAATAGAGAGGGGGAATGTAAAAGAAAAGCTGTGGGCATGGAAATATTTTTGTAATATTCATTTAATAAAAACATTCCTTGTAGCTTGCTTGTTAAACTTAGTTCCACTTTCTATTTGCAAAACTCAAACTCATCAGAAAGCTGAAGGGGAAAGAAGCATTTATAAATTAGTGTATGTCTCCAAATGATTAATGTAGCAGTCATGTTCTCTCTCATCATTTCAAGACCACTTGCACATCTATAGAAATTGGGCATGAGGTGTGCTGAAGCATATTAAAATCTCTTCTTCTACTACTTTTGTACTGAATAATTTTTCCTGCTCTTACTTTTGTACCACTTAAATGAGAAATAAGGCAATTTAGCTGCTAGCACATACAGCCTGAGGCAAAAGTGTCATATAGGCTTCATTCAGAGAGATCTTTTAAGATACTTATGTATTTTCCTTTAGTACAGGTTAAAGACAGCATTTAGGAAAATGCATTGTTTTCTCCATTTTTTTGCCTGCCTATCCTTAACTATTCTCTATATAAGATAAATAATACATTACCTATCCAAGAATCAAGGAGCTGGAGTTGAAAATTTCCTATTAGATGATATAGTTTATCTCTCTCAAATCAGGATTCTTTCTTGCAGCTCAGATTATAACCCGGTTTTGAGATGTTGCACAAAGGTAGAGTTGACTTTTTTGCCTCTTTCAGTTCATAAACCAGCCAGGTTCTCAACTTCTCTGCAGTACTTCTCACTAGAGGAACACCACTGACTTTCTAGCAACTTCAACCAGCTTCAGTTCAATTATGTTACATTGCCCTTGAAATACAAACAACTGGGAATTCTTTATTTTGTAAGAAGTGGGGGAGATACTATGTCTGTCACTCTTAAGTCTCACCCATGCTGCCAGAGTCCAGCTGTGCCTGAGAAAGACTGTCAGTAAAGGTGGGATTTAATGAAAATAAATAGTTTTTTCTTGACCTACATAGTGAATCTCTCCAATGACCTGTCCTAATGCCTGAGCAGGGGAACAAGAGTCTCACAGAATCACACAACAGCTGGGGCTGGAGATCATCCAGTCTGATGCTCTGCTCAAAGCAGGATCATCTAGATCAGGTTGCACCGAACTGTTTCCTGCCTGCGTTTGAATATCTTCAAGGACAGAGACTTCACAACCTCACTGAGAAACGTGTTCAAGTGCTTAACCACCCTCAGAGTGAAAAAATTTCTCCTAATATTTAAATTAAATTTCCTGTGTTTCAGTTTGTGGCCACTGCGTCCTGTCCTGTCACTGGGCACCAGTGAACAACACCTGGGGCCAGCTTCTTTATTCTCTGCCCCCATCAGGCATATATCCCCTGACACATGTCCCCAGCTCCACTCAGCAGCAAGCCCATGTTTCCCCTCTATCTTCTTTTTCTACTGATTGACCTGTAGAAGCCCTTCATGTCCCTTGCCACACTCCAATCCAGAATTTTCAGCTCCTGTTTAACCAAATGCAATTTGCCTAGTGGGATAACAGGTTGTGAAGATTCTGGCTAAACATGAAAAGACCTATGTCCTTAAAACTCAGTCTGCTTCCAAAAGAGAAAACAAAACCAACAACAGTTTAACTATCACATATTCTAGGCAGGAGGTTGAACTTTAATTCAAATTGGGACTTTTGTCCTCATAGTGCTATCAGAAATAGATCTACATTGTGTATTGCCCAAGCTGAGGTTCATCAAAGACAGATCAGAAGATAAAAGGTAGAAGAGATAAAAAGAATGTATTTTCTGTTGAGGTTTCTTTTTTGGCATTTTTCAGAAAAAAAAAAAAGTGAAAAAAGCTTTCTGCAGTGGGGCTATTTAAGGGTTGTATTACTACATTAAAGGAAGTGCTAGTTCCAGAACAACTCCCTCTTTTGAATGTAAAGGACGTTAAATAGTGAATTCTTAGCCAAGAATGGTATTTCTTTTTTTCATTAATTTACTTTTGTTAATAATTCCTTGAAAAGCAGCAATGAGTTATCTTAATTCTGTATAATTTTCCTGTTTACAATAACTGCTCTCCTTAGGAAGGATATTTTAGGAAGGATTTTTTGCCTCAATGCCTTGAGAAAAAAAGATAATTTCAACAAAATAAGAGAATAAATGTATCTACAGATAGAAGACGCATTATAGTACATATATACTCTTTCTTCTCCTCCTTTTTCCCCTGTCTATGCACTATATATAGCCTCACTAGATCACCCAGTTCAAAATTAGAATTTCAGTTTCAATTCTGCTTGCAGTTTTATGTAACAGTGATTTCTTTTATTTTTATGCATTTTTATATTTTACCTGCTGGAGATGGATTATTTGGATAAGTTTGACAGTAATCACCAAAGCCATTTTACATCTGTTTACACCAGCAGAAATGTTGGCCCTCACACTGCAAAATCTTCAATTAAATGGAAAGGCTGACTCTCAGCAATTTTTAGTTCTGATTACTTTTGTGGCTGCACCTGAACAACAAGTGACAAAAGGGGCCTTCTGGCAAAACTGCATGGACAGTGTTTTTGGATTTCTGTCTTTGGTACTTCTATAATACTATAGCTGGGTGAGATTAATTTCAAATTAATTCTTAGAGTAGCTAATAAGATTTTTTGACACAGAATATTCAAGCATAAACCTCTACCTCATTAAACATATAGCTGCACAGTGATGCAATGTAAAGCAAATGGATCTGAACAGAATGTCATGAAAACTGCAAAGCAGTGTTTGTAAGCACATCTAGCACTTCAGTTTTCATGTTCTACTGCTATTCCCTTTCCCAAAACATTTAGATGTGTAGGGTTTTTTGTGTGCTTGAATATTCTGGGATATTGGATTTTTTTTGTACTCCTCTAGCAGTGCTAACAAGGATGACCATACATGCAAAGGATTATTCATTTTTGCTATTCATGAGTCTCCTGGCTGAGAAAAGTCAATCATTGCAGCTGGCAGTAACTGAACCTGTATGTGATTCAGGGACCGATTGGACATTGTGAACATGGATTAAATAAAATGAAGAACTGATAAGCTATCTGTCCATAGTTTAAATACCTCTGTACAACCTTGGTTTTCCCAGTCTTTCTCCTTTGCATCTCATCTCTTGCATGTCTGTACAATCTTTACAAACCACAAAACATTAATTTTACTCTGCAAATATGCTCAAATGGAAGAGATCTTTTTGCAGACAAATAATATTTGTAGGGTCATTTGTCTTTTTTTTTTCTATATGGGGGTTTAACTTTTTATACAAGTCATGTATAAACCATAAGAATTAACTTAGGCATGGAGGTTCATTCAGAAGCTAGTAAATGGTTATGAGAGAAACAGCCTATGGATATGAAGCACGAAAAATTGAAAAAGAAATGAGGAATTAAACTCTATTATTTCCCTTATTCCTTGGGAGCACGAGTTGCAGCTATGCTAATGGTTAGATCAGCAGCATTTAGAGGAGCAAAATGATAATGGATCCACATGGCTGCTATGATAACACTCAGCATACTGAATAATTACAGAGACATTGGTAGCATGTCGAGCTTCCCAGTGAATGTAATTAATATGGTCAGGGCCTCATTTACTCACTGAAGCACACCAAAGCCTAAATCTGGAACAAGGGCTCCTTTTTCTGCAAGGTTCTACTGTGAAAATTGTGGTGATTGCACAGCCACTCCAGAAGAGAGGAACAAAATTAGAGAAAAGGAATTATGATGCAAAATCAGTGTTTAGGCAAAACACTTTCAAACCCCTTGTTCCACAAAATTGTGGGCTTAATGCTTGTAATCAAGGCTTATGCTTCCTTTTCTCCAAAGCTGCACTGATTTATCTTAGATATAGTCTGCAGCAGCCATGAGAAGTAGCAGCAGTGTGTGAATCGTTGCAACATTTAACGTGTAGTAAATACTCAAAGCCAGTCAGTAAATTTGGTGATTTTTTTTAAAATTTTTTTTTTAATGTGATGTCAAAGATGTGTTTCCTTCTATGTGCATTTTGTGCCAGTTCTGCTTACAGCTGGGGCAAAATTCAGTCCTGGCCATGAACTGAACTGATCTGAGTTCTGAATTTTTCAGTCCATCAGCTTATGGACAAAGAACTCCACAACTCTGGGTCTTTTTTTCCTCTGTGATTTCTGTGATTTTCCTTTCCCCCACAGCCCAATCCTGGCAGCTCCCTGTAGGCACAGCTGGCTACCTTCCCCCAGAACCTGCCAGTCTCTCCTGCAGTTCCGAAACCACTCTCCTCTCCCAGTAACCTCCTGCCAATGGATGTTCTTTATTAAACAGACACCAATTACAATTAGATTACATAAAACAGGGTTTATTTGACACAAGCAAGGGAAAATGGAGAGAAAATCGAAGTAACTAAATGTAAGCAAAATAAATCATAACCAACATCTAGACAGCCTAGCCAGTTAGACTAAAATTCATAATTGTAAGATATTGCTTGAGTAGGACTAAAAGTCTTATATCTCCTTGATATTTATGTGGCTATTTTCAACAGTAATTTGAATTTGACAGCTCAAAAGTCCTCTCAACAGAACTAAGGTGTTTCTCTTCCTCTGATGGTTATTTCTTCAGGGTTTTCCACCCTCTTTCAATACTCCTGGACCAGTATCTTTATTTTCTTGTCTGATAATGCTCACTTAGAGCATCACAGGCTTCAGATTGAAATGGATATGTTAAAATATATAATATTAATGTATTAGTTAATATTTTAGTATATATCAATATATTAATAAGACCATATATATAATATACTGTTAATATTTTAGTAACATTTATATCAGTGCCAGAGTTCATGCACAGCTCAAAGCAGTACAAAGGTAAGCCATGATGCAAGGGGACATTTCCCCTCCCCAGGGCTCTAGCAGGTGCGCATGCTGCTCTTATGGTAGAACAGTGTCAGCACATCTCAGAACAAAGCACAAGGAAAACCTCCTGAGGACAAATTTTCTATGTCTTATGTTATATTCTTGGATAGACTGACATGCCCTCTGTTACCCTAGTGGTATTAGACATTTTGGAGGTTAATAAACATGGATTCAGTTCCTCTTCTGCTGATGGTCTTCTACTTTGTCTTAGGGTGAAGGTGTCATTGTGAAGCCTAACCTATAGAGCACACCATGGTATGTGCAGAACTACAAAAAAACTATTTCAAAACCTTTCATGAGGGGTGAAATAGGAACATGTACAAAGGAGTTGATAGCAGCTCATGCTAAATGTTTTTTTTAAAGTATGGTTTTTTTAAAGTATATTTTTAAATGCTATCTTCCTATTCTGACGAAACAGCACAAAAAGTTTGGTTAATCACTTATAAGTTTTGGCAAGTAATGAGAAGATTTAGGTAATAGTCACCAGACACCATCTCCCAGTGAGAGAAAATTGAAATATTTTACACAATATGAATGTATCAAAAGTTTGTTTGTTATCAACTAATTCAAGGAGAGTAGACCACAATTAAAAGTATATTTTTTCTACACCACTTATCTTCTATGCAATTGCCTGTTGATTATTTGGATCAGTTAATCCTGGTGTACCATTTGCTTGTAATAAGCTTCACAGCATTTTTTCAATTAAGAAAAATAATCACTTCTGGTCCTTAATTTTAAATGCTATCTCTCAACAAATATATAATTTGTCTTACTCAGAACTAATATGTCACACAGTTTTGGATTCATAGAAATATCTGTTCTGATATTGATTTTTTTTTTTTTTTGCTACAATTTCCTAGTTGAATGCTTAGTTCAGAAAAATGAGAGTAAATACCTGAACTTGCAGTGAAGTTTCTTTCAGAATTCTTCTCACGGCTTTTTTTTCTTTTATTTTTTTTTCTTTTTTTAACTATAACAAACTGATTACTTGTCACAGCAAACTGAGTTTACCTTAAATGGGTATGTTGGAGTTGTATTCCAATTGCTATTCTCATAAAACTATTTTTTTTTCATTCTTTTTCCTGGCCACAACTTTAACATCGCTTGCTGGTAATCAGTTCAAGATCAATCAAATAATCTATTCTGGAATAAATTGGGCAGAATAACATTTACATAAAAATAACATATAAGGATGTTATTTTTTCAAAAATTTTAGATGTTGTTACTATATAACATTGAGATTGAAGTTTGGACAGTGTCGTTGATAAAATTTTTGACCTGTGCAAGGAGGGGATAGTTTTCATAAGAGAAGAGGCAAACTGGCATGTATTGCAAGTGATAATCATGGAAAAGAAGTTATGGAGGCAGGATTAGATGTACAGTTTTAGGGTTGAGCATCCATACAGTATTTTCTGAGGTCACAATGCTCTTCATTTCTGTTCATGTTAGTGGCAGATAGCAGACACGTAATAGAAGCTGTATGTGAAAACACAGCCTCTTGAGCGCTACGAAGGTATGAAGACATTGGTGCACCTTCATGTCTAACCCGTAGCTGCCTGTCTCTGGGACTCTCTGCATCTGTCTGCTCTGTTATTGCTTTCTGTAGTCTGCTTCAGCGCTCCCCTCACTGAGGGAGGCTGAGCCTCATTGCCCCCTGACAAAGATGATGCTATGAGCCCCCTCTCCTGTGTCTCACAGCCTGGTATAGTCTGGGGTACAGGGATCCATGAGGAATGATTCCTGGTTTATTTTCAGGCTGACACTTGCCCATTGCCAAGCTAGAAATGCAAAATGCCTAGCTCAAACTGCTTATTGGTTTCTCATTAGAGGAATATTGTCTTCAAGTGTGACGTTTACTTTTGTTTAGTGCCTATGTGGGTTGTTTAAACCATGATAATATCCTATTAACACCGTAGTTCCAAGTCATTAATGACTCCATGCACTTAAAGGCTGGTGGCAAAGCTGAAGGTGATCATTCAAGGAGGTCATTAACACCTGGACAAAACGGCCAACATTGTGTGAAACACTTTATCATTCCCATTTTTTTACAAGATAAAGATTACATTTATAAAATATATTCTTGCAATATTATACTCCTCTCTCCATTTAAAAATATTTTATTTTTTAATAATAGAATTAATTGACTGATTGAAAAACTTTTTTAATAGCCAGTATATTGCATTCAGTTGCATAGGAAATATTCTTTAGTTGTCTTTGTCTCTTTTTTAACCCAGCAGGGAAACTGACTTTTCATATGGGATCTATCAATATGTATATTTTTTAATAAATAGTAGAGTGAATCCTGGTCTTACAATGCTATAAGTAAGAGGCAACTTCACTGAATTCAGTGTCTACATTAGTATAATGTATCAAAGAAAAGTATGACTTAGGGACTCTTGGTGTTCTGGACTGAAGCATTTGAGATTCTGACCCTGTATTTAATCAACCACATTAACACAAGCAACAAGTAAAAGAAAAATGTCAGCCACCAAGTACAAAGGTAACTAACCTCCAATTCATAAAGTCCTCTAAAAAACTCTAAAACCAGAGAAAGTTTCAGTGTCACTTATTGCAGCAGAATAGTGTAGAAATACTCCAGCTGCTAAATGAGGGAGCTGGAAAGAAATGCATCCCAACGGCATGTGTGGAGCAGCCAACTCTGACAACTGGTGTAGATGTGGATCTCAGACTCCTGGCAGGAAAGCAAGATCCACCAAGATTTGGAGGTGAAGCAGTAGAAAGCTGATGCTCGTGTTTCTTCTGATCTTGCTCCACATCATTAAAACATTACAAATAAGGAAGTTGAGAACAAAAAGAGTTTTAAACAGCTTGGAAGTCAGAGAATATTTGGCCACATTCAGGCTTCGATGTTAGCATAAGTGATTTTTAATGAACCATAAAGGCTGTTTTTAATTTACATCTTTTAATTATACTCAGTGAATTTCCTTTGTGGATTCACGATGGGGGCAGGAGAGGCAGAGGGCTATCTTTTATTGATTGAAGTGACGTGTTTGCTCCTCATGCTGAGTAGAAGCCCATCAGAACCAGTCTGGCCAGAAAAGAACACTCTGATTTCTTCCTCTGGCTGCATGTAACACACTGTCTTCTCATTAAAGTTGGAATAGGAACATGCTTCAATTTGGATCTGACTTCATGGAGCTTTAAGTTTAATCTAGCGGAGTTTGGTATTCTTTTGTCCACTTCATGGAATTTTCCTGTTTTACTTTGCGTCCATTTTGTCTTGCCAGTGGGTACCACTGAGAAGAGTCCAACTCTGTTCTGTTACTCCCACTCCCACTTACTTACACACTTAAACAAGATTCCCTGAGCCTTCTCCTCTTCAGGCTGTTCCAGATCTCTCAGCCTTTTTTCATAGGAGAGATGCTCCAGTCCCTTAAACATCTTAGTGTCCTTTAGTTAGACTTCTTTCCATGTGTCTCTTGTGGCAAGGAGATGAGAACTGGACACAGTACTTCACATGTGGCCTCACCAGTGCTGAGAAAAGGGGAAGTATTCCCTCTCTGAACTTGCTGGGACCTCTCTTCCCAATGCAGCCCAGGAGGCTGTTGGCCGTCTTGGCCACAAGGACATATTGCTGGCTCGTGGTCCGCTTGTCTCTCAGGACACCCAGATCATTTTCTGCCAAGCTCCTTTCCAGCTTGTTAGCCCCCAGGTCAGGCTGGTGTCTGGGGTTATTCATCCCCAGGTGCTGAGCTTTGCATTTCTGGTTAATGAACTTGATTAAGTTCCTCTCAGCCCGTTTCTCCAGTCCGCTGTGGTCCCTCTAAATGGCAGCACAACCATGGGTACTTACTGCTAGCTCAACTTCTTTCCAATCAATCCAACTTTAAGTGATTTTTCCTGGTCACTATTTGTTATATAACCCCTCAGGCCTTGCTATTTAGGAACTTCACTAAGAGGATTCAATATATGTTTATTTTTTTCTTTTTTGTAGTTCACTGGTGAAAATACTGAGCAACACAGAAAATTTTCAGAAAATCTGGAGAATTGAGGGTTTAAAGATGACAAGTCTTATGGATGGATGTTTTGTTTTTTATCCTGTCCTCTCAAACCAATGTTGGAAGAGAGGGAAGTTTTCATTTCTGGATGGACAGAGATTCAAAAAGGAAAAAGAAATAATGGTAATATGATTGTTTCTGTGTGGGGTTCGTGTTTTTTCCCCTGCTGGTTTGGTTTTCCTCCCTTCAGATGTTTGCCTCCATCTTAATCCCCATCAGTGAAAGGTGAAGATGAACCAGAGCCACTTTATGTCACTGCATTTTCAAAGATCTGATTGTTCAGTTATGGGAAACTGTGTAGCATGAACATACTGGAAGGAGAATTGGAAACTGTGGTTACATTATTCTGGCATTACTCTGGTGTTTTTAAATAGCTAGAATTATTTTAGTTACTAGGTAATCTGGATATTAACACTCAAATAATTTCATTTTTCTTTATGACTTCTGTCAACTTCTTTCCTTATTAACTCAAGCTATTTTATGCTTCATTTTCCTTCCTAAGGCAATTCTCCCATGTCTCCAGAGGGCATATGGGAATGGGGAGAAAAGATTTACACATGGCACAGGACTGTTTCCACTTTAAATTATGTGGTTTTTTTCCAGGGTGTATTTGGTATTTGGCATGGATGCCAAATTATATTGTTCTCATAATACTTAGGAAGTTTTACTTGGGCGCTATAACACTATAGTCAGTAATTTCCCCTTACATTTAGGATCAAAGCACAGTATATAAAGTCTAGAAAGGGTACTCAAGGTTATGTTGCTTGACAAGTGAGTTGTTCTCCTATTTTGTTTGACTGCAGAGCTAAAATATACAGCTTAAAAGAGATAAATCCTCCTACGGTTTGCTTAAAACCTTATTCAACAAGAGTTCTTCTAAACCAGGAATATTGGCATGCAGAATACCCTGTCTATACTTCTCTTATCAGCACATATGGCTAATTTTCTATTTACTTTCAAAAGACGTTTTACATGTGCACATTTCTGTCTGTCTGTGTACATTTTTTATATGTGCATAAGTATTCATATATGTATGTACATATACGAATATAACCTAACTGACTTTTCAGACTTTGCATTTTAGTATTTAAAGTGGTTTTTGTTGATATGGATGACTATGGAATAGAAGCTGATCATTAATACTGCTACACTCTAAGAAGCTTTGCATGTCCAAGGAGCTCTTGCTTGTACTTTTTACAATTGGTTTTTTTTTGGTGTAGATTCGAACTTAAAATTTAGCTACTTAGTCTGTCACCTTCCTGTGTTTCCCTACTACACTTTAAATCTGTCAACCAAGATCCTGGACCAAGACCCATTAAAGGCCCTTGAAATTTAAGACCCAAGAATCATCTCTTCCATCTCCATGTCGTGGCCCTAACAACTACTCATCACTGATACATAGCATCCTTTTTCTCAGCAGCCTGGAGATATTTGAGTTCTCCGCCACATGCTGATCCAATTGCAAATACAGTGATAAAAAAAATGTGCCCCAAATCTGGTCTACAGCTTGGAGATTAAGATATTCCTCAGGAAGGTATGCTTCATGCTTTGCCGGCTAACGTGAAAGAATAATGCATTAAACAGCTCAGGATATAGGAGGGGTAGGGCTAGCAGCATGTCCAGCATTCACATTTTAAGGGAAAAGAGCAAACTCTTCCCAGATCATTATGGGGAAGAGCAAATTAAGAAGCGTGAGAAAAGGACTCTTCTTTCAGGCCAGAATAAGGTACCTCAAAGGCAAAATTTTTTATGTGTTCAAATGCACATTCTATTGAATCACTAGCTACGCAGGTTAAATTTCTTGGATCACCTTTCTGGATACTTTTTTTAAATTGAAAATCTAGGTGGTCAACAAATGTCTTAGACTGCATTCAAGATTTCACCTTCAATATTTGAGAAAACTCTTCCTATCAAATGTTTAGATTATAGGAAATTTAATCTAAAATGCTCACTGATCTTAGCAAGAAAAGCTTATAATATTTTAATAAATTTTTTAAGTGAAATGATTAAAATTTTTATCAAATACTATCTTGTCATGGTTAATTTGAACCTAACACAATTATGTCTCTGCTTGTAAAGAGAATCTGGTGCTGTTTTAAACAACCTTTTTCAGTAAAACAATTACATATGAAAGTTTTGCTTGAGAATGTAGAAATCAAATAAACAAATATACTACCAATTTAAATACATGTTGGAATATATTTTGATTCTAAAATCAGAGAATAAAAAGACTATATAAACCCAATACAAAATAGGATAAATTGCATTGAATGTTCTCATTTTTCTTCTGGATTTGGTTTTATATTTAACTTCTGTATACACTATAAATCATTCTACTTGTGGTATTCATAGCTTTGTCATAAATGGACAATACATTTGAAAGACAGACAATTCCACCTCTGATTAATTCACTGGCCAGTTTAGTCATTCAAAGGCAAACTTACTACATTCAAACAATTTCGTACTCTTCCCGTGAAATAATTTGTCACAGGGTCTGTACTGATTCTAAATGCAGCTTTTTTTTTTAAAATCCATACATTTTACTTAAGGGGGTTGGCAGATGAGCTAGACAACTTTTATAACGTATCCTTGGAAGTGATGAGCGTTCTGAGTCCTACAAAGCCCAGATGACAATGGAAATATGACTTGCAGATTTTGAGCCAATGCATCTGAAGTCACTGAGAGAGCTCCTGACTCAGCTCTGCTGTCAGCTTCAGAGTGATCAAGGCATCACCACCAAAGGGCAATTCAAAGACAGTACAAGCAGGACGCCTCCATGGGAAGTTGTTACATTGGAAACGGCCTCTGGGTTGAGATGCCTTACTTGTTGAGGGATTTGGTTTTGACTCAGGAGGTAAATCAGATCTACAGACTCACTGCTACTCCTCAGCTGGATTTCAGGTGGCGCTGTGCTTTTTGCACATTTGTAATGTGAGTATAAGCACTGTGAAATCACCTGCTGAGATGGCCTCCAATTGCAGTGAGTCTGAGGGGTGCTGTCATAGCTTTTTCACATCTCTGTTCAATGAAGCTACATGAAGTGCCATACAAGCTCTTGTACATGGCACTGCTCACACAATTATTATTCTGTGTTCACTACTGAGGAGTATGATCTGCATAAGTTACAGTAGGCTGAATCCCAATGATGTGCACAGTGTGTTGCCTTAAAAACATGGTGTGTTGAGTGTTTAGCACTGTAAACATATGATACTGCAGTTATTGCTGTGCCATATGGGGATGTGTAGAGCTCTCTTTCTTAGCAGGCAGTGCCAGGAACACATCTGTATGAACTCGTCATCAGTGGGCATTGTCAATTCTGTTTCTTTACACCTTTTCGAGCACCACTACTTTCTGTGCTTATTTTTCAGTTAAGATTGAATAGGAGAAGTTCACTGGAGATTTTCCAATTTCTAATTACTTAAGATAATTAGAAGAATTTTAGATTTGTCTTAGGTGGCACTTTCTTACCACGGATAATAGCTTTGCTTTTTCCATCAAAGTTTAAAACAATCTAGTGCAAGACACAAACAAGTCTTTGAACTGTGACTACCTCGTGTTTGTAATTATCAACAAAATAGAGAAAATCACAGATTCTCTATTTCCTGCAGTGTTACTAAAGAAACATCACAATCTTTTAAAGAACACAAAGATTTCTGAAATTTAAAGAAAAATTATAGATAAGACACCAAAACTAGGCATCTTCATGATAGCTTTTTACTCAAAAATAATTTTAAACTATACATTTTGTATTGTTGTGGTGAGATTTTTCACAACTGAACAATGTTTAAAACATTTTTCCAAAGCTGTTCTAAAGTGGCTGCAAAGGTCTGTGGCAACTTCTTTAGTACTTTCTGGCTGAGGAACAAAAAAGTGAAAAAATTAAACCTCCTCTGCTTTTACTGATTTGCAAAACTCTTTATATTCTATTTTACTACATGTCTACTGTATGTTAAACATTCCTGATACATTTGTTGCTTTACACTTCTTTTCCTCCTTATAATTAAACTAATTGGACAATTAATCAATGTCATCTGTAACCCTGAATGACAATTGACATTAATGAAGGAGATTGTTCATAGTCCAAGCTTGGCAGGGTAAGAAGAGAAGTCTATATTCTGCAGATGGAAAGCCAATTAAAACTGTGGAATCGGGGTGGTACAGATTGGAATGGAAATGAGCTTTGTGAAAAATGTGTATTCCTGGCTGTTTTTTGAAGGGTACAATGCCACCTTCAGTCTAGAAGTCATGGAAAAAAATGTTCCTTTTGTTGTTGCTTCACACCCCATTGCAATTAGATTGCTAAATTCATCAAGCCTTCCCTAAATTTTAGAGAAATAGTCTCTCTAGTCAAAATATTAACAGTAAAGTAAAGCTCAAAAAATGAAATTATTGTGGATCTGTGTTTCAACAGTTCCACTGCTGTGAGACATTCTGTTTTTTGCAATGAACATTATTGAGTTTTAGTAATTGTTAGTTTAGTTAATAAAACCTAAGTAAATCATATATAGCATATAAAGGGCCAATTTACCTCTGTTGGTGAAAATTACATCTCCTATGCCAGTAGGAAGCCATTCCTTAGGAGCAGGGGGTGAAGAATTCATTACCAGGGAATGGGGAACACCAACTGTTTTCATCTGTTGCCTCAGTGAGGATTTACAGGGTGGCAGCAAAATATGTGAGCTGGGACATTCACCCCACCCCAGGTCCACTTGTTTTTCAATGCACCATTTCTTTTTTCTGTCTCTACTTCGCTTCTATACTTTCTATAATATATACATATATGGCCTGACTCAAATGCCTCATACACCCACAGGTTTGTCCTTGCTTTACAAACAAGTACCTGATCTCATCTTACTTACCTGTTATCCCTCTTTCTTGTCCTCAACCTGTTCCTGTTGTGTGCACCAACATTAAAATAAATAAAAAGAGGGATTTTGTATCTGTTAAGTGCTTCATATAAGCATCCCTGTCTCTCCAAGGAAAGTGTTAATCCACTGTTTCTGCAGAAAACAGATGAGAGCCTTCACCAGCCACAGGTGAAGAGTCGATGTAATTTGAAATACTACTGTATTTGTGACTACTGTATTTGTATACTACTGTAATTGCCATTTATATCAGATTGTGCAGAGAGGTTTTGCATAACCCACATTTGAGCCAAGACTCTGAGTTATGAATCTTTTCCAGCATCTGAAGTATAATTTCAGGATGGTGTTCTTTAACAAGTGTGAAAGAAAAATACAAAAAGAAAAGCAGAAGACCATGCAGCTAAAATAATTCCTTTGTTAGCCTGAAGTAAATTTAAATTAAGAAGGATTAGCAAAATACATAAGATTAGGCTAGAGAGTGAAAATTAAGTGGGCTATCCCAATTCAGTACTGCGCAGATCTTCCAGAGTTATGGAAGAAGGATTCTTTTTCTTTCTGGAAGTTCTTGTAATAAGAAGAACTGAGTCATTAGGCACAAAATGCATAATTACCTTGCTCTGAGTGCTTATTGGTAACGGAAGGACTAGAGAACAAAAGCTGCTTCTTCTGCAGGTGCAAACTGACAGATTCCTCCCGGCTTCAGAGTATTTTTGCTGGTTTACATTTCCTGACAGTTCAGCTACTACAATTTCCTATGAGTAAGAGTTAAGCAGAACTCTGACAAAGTGTGTTAAGTTGCAGCTAAGTTACAGGGGAAAAAGACCCCAGATAGTATAGAAGTAAGAAGCTTAAATAAGAGGGTGATGGGAGTTGTATGTATATGTGTCAGGAAGATTAGCATTGTAGACTATGTCTTCTGTATTGCAAGCATCTTGTGGTTTCTAGGAACAAACTTTCAGCCTAGGAGCCTCCTGACTGTATCCTGGGGCAAACCTGGAGTGTATATTTTTGCTTACAGGCATGCTGGGGCAAGAACAAAGCGACTCCTGGGAGGTTCAGCAGACAGCTGGGAAGGCAGTAGCCTAGGATTTGACATAAGCTCCTTGCCAAAACACCACTGTGCCCCATAAGTGGGTTTCAATCAAATCTGTGATCTGGAGTCAGGCACCTCTGCATCCCTCTAGTTATATATCAGGAGCTGGACATCTCAGACTGGCACCAAAAATGTGACAAAAGCATTGACCTAAGTACTGAGGGGTTGGAGGAGACACTGCAAGGGTTAAGCTTTAGAGCTCCTGGAGCTTTGCTGAAAATTCACAAATTTGATGTATTTTCTGAAGGTAAGCAGGAAACTCACACAAAGGAAAAATATAAGGAATTGAAGGAAAAGAAGTGGGAGAAGATTTGCAGTCTCATTCTGAGTAGGAGTTTTAATGCAGATGTCTGACCTTAACAGAGAGTACACAGATTCCTTTATAGGGTGTTTCAGAGAGTTGGAGGGAGTGCAGCTGAATCTATTTCTCCTTGATTCTGCTACTCTAAATATTAAAAGAGACAAGTGGGTGGTGTTACTGAGCATGGTGATTAGGGTACTGAATACTCTCCCTGTGGGCTATCCTCCTGCAGTATATATGTAAGCATCTGGTACAACCTGCAATGCTGTGACAGCCTTTCAGTGGCTGTGAAAAAGTCAATTAACAGTTTTGAAGTTATAAACTGGGGTTAGATGCCTAAATAAAAGGTAGATGCCCAGGCTATTTTTTGTGTGTCTAGTGTTCACTACAACCTGTGACCTGTGCCAGGGGTAAAAACATGTTGAAAGGTATGAGCACTTGCACCTTTTATCTACAAAATGTTAGAAAGAAGTGAGATTAAAATAGGAAAAGATACCTCAAAATGAGAAAAGCATGAAAGGAAGAGCAAAGTGATGCTCTCACCATAAGCCAATTTTCATGCTATCTTGTACTGTGTATCACAAAATACAGTTAATGTCTTTGGCCCAATTCTTTGCCTTGAGGGGATGCCAGAAAGCTATTTGTACTGGCAGAATAGTTCTCACAGTCACTCCAAAGCATGTTTATTTCCATTGTACATGGGTTTTGATAAATTCTGAGCTTGGCATTCAGACGCCCACTAGGCAAAACGAATTGCTTCCTAGGTCTGGGAAGCATATCATACCAGTTATTGTAAAGCAGTTCATATCATATGCATTCTCAATTGTTCTCTGACTACTTCAGAGGAATTCTTTGTGTAGCAGTTGCAGTACTATTCAGATCCAGGACCAAAAACGTAAATTTAGTGCTAGTCCTTTGCCAAAGTTGCCACATATCACAACAAAATAGTCAAGGAGGAAGAACACATATGAAAATATGAATAAATATAGAAAGTGAGGGATGTAAGCAATTTTCCAAGATTACAATCGAAGTGTACATTTACCTTGATTCACATATTTATACTACAATAACTTTTACATTCTTGTTACATTATAGATCTGTTATAGGAGACAGAGTGCTACAGATGGTTTACAAAACAAACTATCGCTGACACTAGACCTCTGCCCAAGCAGAGACACATGAAAAACAATGGAGTTCCATCCTGAAGACAGATCTGCAGAATCAGGTTTAAATCAAGACCATGCTTAACAAGTAAATAAGTAGTAAGCGTAGAAAGTAGCGAAGGATGTCAGAGAAAGGAACAGACAGCAGCTACCTGGTTATAGTCAAACTTTTTAGGTCTGGTAAGTGTAAATATGGACTTGTATGTAAAAACTTAGAATTGAGTTATAGTATACTATATATGTATTTGAGATTATATCTCATATATTATATGAGATTTCTCACAGCACCTGAGCACTTACCTAGCCATCTGGCATGGTTTGACTCGGCAAATTTCTCTCTTCCCTTGTTTTCTAAAAGTTGCATTGAACTCTATCTTTCTTCTGTGGTGTTGTGCCTGATTTAGTTTCAAGCCAGATTACATTGTACTGAGCAACAAAGCAAAATAATGGAAATGTATTGGTACATGGTAGGAGTTTGATAGAGTCCATCTCATGTCTTTGACTAATGCATGTGATGAGATGAATTAAGGGTGGAAATAGAAAGGAAAAGGAGGATGAAGAAATATTCTGCTAATTCAAGTAAGTTCTGTGTAACAGTTGAAGAACATATTAATTCAATTTAAAACTAATTTAATGACTGCAGAACATCTGAAAATATAGTAATTTTATTATAAAACCATTTTACAGTTCCTTATAAATTCAGTGCATATATCCTTATAAACCAGTTCAGCTGTCTCAGAGTACACCAGTCAAAATTTTCATCTTGAAAGCTTGTAATTTTTTTGTAAAAATTTAGTTTTTTCTTAGCCAGTTTTGATCCTTCACAGTACTTTACAGCTTGATGTCCTTGAGAAAATTTGTCAAAAGATTTTAGAACATGCTATTAAAATAAGTTGCTTTTCCTTCATCCTCTATGCTATTGTCACACAAATTCTTAAAAACAGTGAAACACAGGCCTTTCTTATTCCTTATAGGGGCCACTGTAGTTCTATGTTTAGTTTTTACTCCTCGATTAATTTCCTAAGTGTATCTCTTACTGTGATTTCACATGGCTTTCACTCTGGAACTGAAGCGAGGTTATGATACTAGCAAATGCCAGACATAACTGTCGTAGCTATTTTCAAGGTAGGCAAAACTTTTCCTGAATTCCAGACATGGAGTAGAGAAGCTGACTCTGTGGCATTGTATATTCTTCCCAGTAGCTCATCTGTTTCATTCTCAAATTTCTTCAGAACTCTTAATTTAAGATTTTCCAGTAATAGCGAATAGTCAGCATTTAATATTCTAGTTTGTTTTAGCACCTCTTCTTTTGATACTCAATTTTGGACAGTTCTTTTTATATTGTGAAAATACAGGACTGTCATTGCCACATGCTTGTATGTGCGGTGACAAAAAAACTAAAGAACTAAAGGAATGACAGGGAGAATGGTTTAGTTTTTCTCCTCCTACCTTGTTGGGTAGTAGGTTTGGTTTTATTTTGCACAGTGAATGCTATGTTTTAGGTCTGTGTTTAAAAGCCAGCAACTTTCTAAATACTTTCTTTCATGATTAAATTAGCTTTACCTCTCCCCCCATTTCAAATAATTATGTTTGTATGGGCAATCAAAAACATTTTTAGGAAATTAATTTATGAACAACAGAAGCTGGTACCAGAAGCAACTTTCATCAATTTGTTAATCCAACAGACATAGATTGGCATTAATAATGGAGATACATATCTTTGGAGAGGACTGTTAACAACTTCAGGAAGTGTCCCCACACTGCTCCAGTTAGTTACGTACAATCAACTCTTTCCTTTGAGAGTCTTCATTTATCCTTTATTTAATACTGTTGAAATACTACAAAGTTACCAGGCTGAAATGACAAGACATGTAGAACAATCTGTTCTTGGAAACAGATTGCAGCATTTAATAATAATGCTACCTATGTCCATGATTTGTTAAGGGTTTTCTAGTTGAATGTATCTTCATTACCATAATTCAATGCACAGGAGTTAGAGCCCAAATAATTACAATTGAAGAGTGGGAGACAAAATATAAAAAGTGACATTCCCTCTGACAAGCAAATATTAGCTAAAAGTAAAGAAGAGATTGTATTTTGAAGTTTCTAATTTTGTTACAAAAGGAAAAGTAAAAGAAAAACTAATGAACCAGTTCACCTTCACTATCTTTACTTCGGGCTCTTCGAATGTATAGATTTTATAGCAAAGTTCAGAAAACAGTTCAGTCTAAATCCATTTTATATTAAAACAGCAACCTAGTCTGTATTGTTGTGTTATGAATGAATCACTTCAAAAGGATAATTTAGTATAAAAGGACAATTTAAAAGAAAGAAACAGTTGCTTTCTTTACACCTTCAGGGATATTTTTGAATATATTATTTTCTTTCTCTGTCTCAGATTGTCTGGTTGGCATTGACAGGGATCAAAGATACCATATACAAAAGGAGAAAAGATTAGTGAGGTATTTAGCCTAGAAAACTCCATTTGTCATAATTCTCAGGCTATTTTTTTGATCAAAGAAATTGCAGAAATCAATCTGCTATGACCCTTACAGGGTCCTAAAAAAATGTGTTTTAAACCCTCTGTGGTTTGAAGCAAAAGTGTAGTACAACAATAGTGTCCCTTGTTAACAAAATCCTCCAAACACTGGGCAGCCATCCAGCAGTGCATACTGATTTGTGTCTGGAGTAAACTATTCTACTAATCACATAATGCTATTATTAGCCCAACTATACTCCTATGAGTAAGCAAAAAACATTCTTTATTTTTTCCTTTTCCTCTGAGTGTGTCACAATGATCCAGAAGTCTTCCTACTGCCAGGTCATGTTTTCACTTCTTTTACTCAGTGCATATATTAGGTATCTGGCAAATACTAAGGGACTTTTTAGACTGCAGTCTTATTAGATTCCTTGTATTCCCACTCCCTGAACTAACTAAATCTTTCTTTGAAATAAAGTGCTTGCAATGTGGGCAGGGCAGAACTACACACATACACACACAAAAAATATAATGAGAAATGTTTGGAGGATTAACTGTGATAATTTTTTTTCCCTAAAAAGGAAACACATTAATTTATTGTCAAGAAAATTTTCAGTCACATTCTTTTTGCACTTAATGCTGCTTGAGCTCTCTGTTGAGGCAGTAATTGGATGTATGTTTCCCATTTGAATCTGGTCAACAGGCAACCTGTGGTTTGTCTGTCTTTTAAGGTGGAAACCTTATATTAATATATCTGCTGGGAATACTGCAATTTAAGATTGCCACTTTTTGATAGACAATAATGGTGTAATCAATACAGAACAAATAACATTGTTGCTTTTCTGGTGTCCCTTCTGATTTTTGGAGCAATTGAATGTAAATACTTAAAATCTAAAAAGCTCTATTAATTTATTTTTCATTTTTATAAGTACTAGATACACATCTAGAGTTTTATTGTTCAAGGAGATGGTCAGAGGACATGTCGATTAGCTGGTAGGACACAGTGGTGCTGCATCATTGAATTGTTATTGGCCGAGGACCTGATATTCACACAGAATTTGTTTCAGTCACTTGCCTCAGGCTAGCTTTAGTCTAAACCTGTGGCCTGAGTGTCCATCAGCAGCTGGAGCATATTCCACGTGCCACGCAGGAGCGTCTTTCTGGCTTTGTTTTGGTCAAAAGTGGTTTCTGCATGCTGTGCACTTTTCTGTGATGTGAGCCCAAGGGTGGGAAGTCGCGCTGACTGATCCACTCCAGTGAGCAGTCTTGACTTGAAACCAAAAAACAGATCAGCACCCTAGGCAGGAGTATAACTTTATAATATGTTTCAATTTCCTCCAGAGTTTATGTTAAAAAGGGATTTGGGCTAAAAATATGTTCATTGGCAGTGCCTGGTAAACTGTATTCAAACTCTATGCACTGACATGGGAAAAGTTGCAAATATTTCAGGATTAGTTAGTGTGAGGCAAGTTGCAGTAAGAGCCACAGTCCTCAACTTTCCTCACTCAGAAACAGAAGAACTATTGTTCTGGGAGTATGCAGCTTTAACAACATTTTCATGTTCCTTTCAGATGTTTACATTTTAGAGAAAATGTTTTTTGTTTGGTTTTTTTTTGTTGTTATTTTGTGGTATTGTATAAAATGTAGTGTCAGCATAAAATGCTTTTTTTTTTCTCAGAGAA
This sequence comes from Ptilonorhynchus violaceus, assembly GCA_013397565.1. Taxonomy (NCBI): domain Eukaryota; kingdom Metazoa; phylum Chordata; class Aves; order Passeriformes; family Ptilonorhynchidae; genus Ptilonorhynchus; species Ptilonorhynchus violaceus. The sequence goes on from VZRJ01007103.1 coordinate 90,754, forward strand.
GTTCCCACAATTTTCATGTCCCAAGCTTAATACCTCAGAGCCACTTAGCTAGAAAAATAAACTGGAAAAAGGATTAGAAAAGATTAGTCAGATGTGTATAGTGAACTGATATCAAAAGTGAGCTTTTCTTCTTGTTGTGTGCCATGACTAGGTGATGAAATTCACAGCTTTTTCATACTGTTGTCAGCATGCAGGAGAAAGCTGCAATCAATATTTTCCTATATGTCATTATAGGGAGACAAGTCATTCAAAGAACGTAATTAGCCGGTAATTATCAGGTGATAATGAATACCACATCCAATATCTTGCCTCCTTTGAAAGTTACAGTTATGCTGTGAAAGAAAATGAGACAAGAAACAGCATTTCGTACTTTGTTGTCAAAATGGGTGACTAAGATTCTAAATACTTCATGAAGTAGTTGTTGACAGCTAAAAATAATTGACAAGTATTGAATTAGCAACTCATTGAAAGGTCTTCATAAGCAGAGGAATGAAGAATATTAGTGATCACTTAATTACAAATCCAAAAAGCAGATGAGATGAAGGGAGCAGTTAGTTAGAGGGATTAATAAGGAATGAAAATACAGATTTAGGTGATGAGAGAGTATACTGGATCTTAGAAATGAGAAAATTCAAGGAAGGCTCTATCCTTTTGAAATCAGTCAGTCTTTTGCATATAAAGCATGTATTCATGCAGTGCAAATTATGGCCAGAGGAAGTAACTGAGGCCAGGAATTAATAGGATTTGAACGCAATTTGACAGGTCTGTTGATATGACGAATATCCCATTATCCCTGTTAATGCTAATTAAATTATGAGGAAGTGTTATTAAACCTCATGCTTGGAGCCCACCTTTAATTATTTTTGATCAGGAGGAGACTTGTGCAGCAGCAAATTAACCTTAAATTGGCTTACTTAGAGGTCTTTGAACTCTTCTTTGCAACACCTTTTTGCAGTGCCCTTTCAGAATCTTGGTGAGTGAAATTTGAATTCTCAGCCAGCGGGTGGTTCTGGTGATCCTTGTTCTTTCTACTGGTTCCTCTTCATAGGTTTAGGATAAAGTCCTTGAGAAACCATGTGTGCTAGGATGGATTTTTAAGATTAGTATTAGATAAAATATGCCCTAGTGCTCTCACAAAGACAGAGCGTGTAAATCACCTGCTACATGAATTGAATGCTTCACATTTTAATGGGTGTTGCCTGAGGTCTAAGCTATTCACCAAAGTACCTAATAAGGAGGTAGAAAGTGCTGTGATCTTGTTACACCAGCTACTATAAGCATTAGAATTAATGTCATTAAAGATATTATTACCATTGCTACAGAGCAGCCAATACAAATGGAAACTAAAGTGATTTTACAAGCGGGGGAAGGACCTTCCTCCTAGCACCTAGTTTCCTATGTTCCTTGTGTTCTAAAAAAACTTGTCTCTGTTTATGTAATATTTTCTATGCTTAGTCTTATACTTTTGAATGCTGAAGGCAAAGACTATTAAGTTGTTCTGGGAGAAAACAAATGTGTGTGTTTGGGAGAACACAATAAAAGTTCACTGTTAAATTGTCTATTCCTTACAATGTGTAGTTTTTCAAACTCTCTGTGGGGAGGCTAACAACTCTGATTTTAATTTTGACATCAAATTCTTATGCAACTTTCTTTTCTTACTGAATTTTACACAAAATCTTCTGATTTGTATTATTTATTAACCTATTTGAAAACAAGATGATAAAATGCACACATTAGCATAATTTAAAAAATAATTTCTACATGCACATACCATCCGTTCCTGATATTTTGGCTGTATGCCACAGTGCTGGTGGTGTCAGTTAGTATTTAAATAGCAATGTGGAAAATCTTTGAATAGGGATGACTTTGTCCAGATGCAGAAGTGACAGAAGCACTCGCCTTCTTGCTGTACTCCACTCTATTGTGTTATCATAAAATAGAATAATAGGATAGTTTAGGTCAGAAAAGACCTTTAAGATCATAAAGTCCAACTGTTAACACAGCACTGTTATGTTCACTGCTAAACTGTGTCCCTAAGTTCCACATCTAGATGTTTTTTTAACATTTCCAGCAATGGTGACTCAAACATTTTCCTGGACAGCCTGTTCAAATGCTTGACAACTTTTTATGAAGAAATTTTTCCCATTATTTAATCTAAACCTGCTCTGTCCTGATGCCATTTCCACTTGTCCTATTGCTTGTTACCTGGGATAAGAGACTGACACGTACCTGGCTACAATCTAGTTTCAGGGAGTTTTAGAGAATTATAAGGTGCCCTTGAGCCTCCTTTCCTCCAGACTAAACAACTCCAGCTCTCTCAGCTGCTCTCCATCTGATTTGTGCTCCAGACTCTTCACCAGCTCCATTGCCCTTCTCTGGAAACAGTCCAGCAACTCCATGTTTTTTTTTGTAGTGAGTGGCCCAAAACCGAACACAGAATTCAAGGTGCAGAGTACGGGGGAACAATCATTACCATGGTCTACTGGCCACACTATTGCTGACACTGTCCCAGATGCCATTGGCCTTCTTGGCCACCTGGGCATACACTGGGTCATGTTCAGCTGCTGTTGATCAGCACCCCCAGATCCTTTTCCTCTGGGCAGCTTCCCAGGCACAATGCCCCAGGCCTGTAGCTCTGCGTGTGGTTGTTGTGACCCAAGTGCTGGACCTGGCACCGGGCCTTGTTAAACCTCATACTGCTGTCCTCAGCCCATAGACCCAGCCTGTCCAGATGCCTCTGCAGAGCCTTCCAACCCTCCAGGAGATCAGCACTCCCATTCAGCTTACTGTCATCTGCAAAATTACTACTGAAGATGCACTCAAGCTCCTTGTCAAGACCATCAGTAAAGATGGTAAACAGGACTGACCCCAATACTAAGCCCTGGGAAGCACCTCTAGTGATGGATCACCAACTGTGTGTCACTCTATTCATCACTACTTTCTAGGCCCAGCTGCCCAGCCATCCAGCCAGTTTTTACCACAGTGAACAGAGCACCTGTCCAAGCCACGAGCAACTAGGTCCTCAGGAGAATGTTGTGGGAAATGGTGTCAAAAGTCCAGGCTGACATCCACAGCCTTTTCCTCATCCATTCTGTAAGTCACCTTGTCATAGAAAGTGATCAGACGCGTCAAGCAGGACGTGCCTTTCATACACCCGTGCTGGCTGGGCCCGACCCCCTGGTTTGTCCTCTACGTTACATGTGATGGCACTCAGGATGATCTGCTCCATGACCTTCCCCGGCATTGAGGTCAGGCTGACACACCTGTAGTTCTGTGGATGCTTCTTGTGGTCCTTCTTGTAGATGGGCATCACATTTGTGAACATCCAGGCAGCTTTGACCTCCCTGGTTAGCCAGGACAGCTGCTTAATGATTGAGTGGTTTGATGAGCACCTCTGCCAGCTCCTTCACTTCCCAAGCAGTACCTTTGATTATCCCATTGTTACAAAAAGCAGATGTAGCTGTAGAGAACCTTTTGGACTCGCTGCACTCCTGAAGGAGGAGCAGAAGTAATTAGTTTCTCTCTACTCCATGTGAAACCACAGGCAATCTTCAGCTGCTGATGTAGTGTGACTCGACTTCATCCCCAGCGTACAGCAGGACTTAATAGATCCAAATGAACTATAAATGATAGTGGTAGACAACAACTATTACTCCCTTTATCAGAGTAATTACCACTATGTGTGAAAATCTAAATTAGGAACCAGATCCTGAATTGCAGCTCAGCTGTGCAAGATTCAGCACAGAAAACATAAAAAATTATATAAAGCCATTTGTATTTTCCCCATATTCAGGGCCATCCGTATTCTTGTTAGGCATCACAATCTGAGTTGTGTTCAATGAAATTTAGAAACGCAGCTTGATATTTTGACAATGAATCATTTCAGCAAGCTTTTCAGCTATAATCTATGGCCTAAATGTTATTTTAAAAAAAGCCTTTTTTTTTTGGTGAATATTCCATTTTTAAAAACAAGTCTAAACTTGCCTATGGACAGGAACAACTACAATAGAATGAATTTTCATTAACTGCTCTCTATGAATATGTCTTCTATATTAGTTGTGTTAGACATCATTTGTGGATGCAGTCTGGAAATATCTGTGATTAAAGCATTCACACTATGACAAAGGATTTAGGAAGACATATTGGAAATTTACCCAAATCCCTTTGTGATGCTTGTAATATCATGCACCCATCTTAAGACAAATCATAGAATCACAGAATGGTTTGTGTTGGAAGAGATTTAAAGATCATCTTGTTCCAACCTCTTGCCATGGACAGGGACATCTTTCACTTGACCAGGTTGCTCAGAATCCCATCCAACCTGGCCTTGAACACTTCCAGGAATGGGGCAGCCACAACTTCTCTGGGAAACCTGTTATAGTGTCTCACCAACCTCACAATGAAGAATTTCTTACTAATATCTAGTCTAAACCTACTCTCTTTTAAGTTTGAAACCATTTCCCCTTGTCCTGTCACTACATGCTCTTGTAAATGGTCTCTCTCCATCTTCCTTGTAGGCTCCCTTCTGGTGTTGAAAGGCCATGATTCCAAAGCTTTCTTTTCCATGCTGAACAATCTCAATTCCTTATAGGAGAGGTGCTCCGTTCCTCTAATCATCTTAGTGACCCTCCTCTGGACTTGCTCCAACAGGTCACTCCATGGGTCCTTCCTTTGCTGGGGACCTCAGAGCTGGATGCAGCACTCCAAGTGGAGTCTCACCAGAGCAGAGTAGAGGAGCAGAATCCCCTCCCTTGCCCTGCTGGTCACACTGCTTTGGATGCAGCCCAGGACACGTTTGGCTTTCTCAGCTGTGAGTGTACACCGCCAGATCATGTCCAGTCTCTCATCCAGCAGCACCCCCAAGTCCTTCTTGGCAGGGCTGCTCTCGATCTGTTCATCCCCCATCTTGTATTGATACTGAAGGTTACTCCGATACAAGTTCAGCACCTTGGATTTGGTCTTGTTAAACCTCATGAGATTCCCAGGGGGCCACATGTTGAGTTTGTCCTGGTGCCTCTGAGTGGCATCCCATCTTTCAGGTGTGTCAACCACACATCTTGGGATGTGTGTTGAATGTTCATCTTGGGACACTGGTCCCAGTACAGACCTTAATACTTTGCTTAATGCTTTGAATAGATTTCTGCTGAGGGAAGTTTTGGTCTTCTTCTGGACTTCTGTAAAGCCTTTGAAAGTGTCCCTCACTACATCTTTCTCTCTAAATTGCAGAGAGATGGATTCAATGGGTGGACCAATAGGTGGATAAGGAATTGGTTTAATAGGCACATCCAGAGAGTAATGGTCAATGGGTCAGAGTCCTGATGGATATCAGGGAAAGTGGTGCCCCTCAGGGGTTTGTATTGCTACCAGTGCTATTTAATATCTTCATAAATGACATGAAAAGATTGAGTGCCCCCCCCAGCAAATTTGCAGATGACTTCAAGCTGAGTGATGTGGTATTTTATTGCAGAATCATGGAGTGGTTGAGGTTGGAAGGGACCTCTGGAGACCATATGGTCCAACCTCCCTGATAAAGCAGCAGGTTGTACAGGACTGAGTTCAGGTAGGTTTTTTAATATTTCCACAGGAGACTCCATAACATGTCCAGAGGTTTTTCGTTGTACTCAGATGGAACTTCCTATGTTTCAGTTTGCACCTGTTGCCCCTCTTCCTGTTGCTGGGTAGCACTGAAAAGACTATGGCTCCTTTCTCTTGATGCCCATCCTTATGATAACTTGTTCATCCCTTCACATAAAATGCTTCGTTTTGTAATCTCTTTCCAGTATTCCTACAAACCTTCAAATTTTAACTGTAACAAAAATACCACAAAGGACTGTTAACTAACTAGAAAGCAGTGGAAACCCTGTGTAGCACTCAAAACACAACTGTTCACATAGATTGTCCTACTGCACAGGGCTTTTGTGTTATGTATAATTACCTTATTGTGTTAGACAATCTTCTGTCTCTGAAAAAAAAGTCAATTTTTTTTTTTTTCTGGATATAACTTAGTTAAAGAAAAGAAGAAAAACATTCTATGTATTCTATTCAATTTTTTATTTGGAAATATTAGGACAAATTGCTATTATTTTCTCTTAAACAAGACGTTTATTCTTGAAATCTTGTCTGTATATATGCTGTTGTTAGCTCAATATATTAATCAATGGAGTGTCAGAAGATTGTCCATATCCACTTAGCTCACATCCCATGAGACAATATTTCCTTAATATTGTATCACAGGGATGCTATGCAGGAGTAGAAAGATGAAAGGTGTATCTGTTTTTGGAAGTGGAGCAGTAGCCATGCCTGTACCTACTAGACAATTTAGAAGGAAATGGATGGCTGCCCAGTGGCTCCTGGGCCTTGCGAATGGGGCCAAGTAGGGTTCCCAGCACAGTGTGCATGAAGAGGGGAGACTTCTCCTTACATGCATGCTGCATGGTGAATTGACTTGAATTTAAAGGTACTGACAGATATATGATATTGACCTATATTTCTTTAAGATTCTTTCTTTTGTGGTATTTCTTGCAACACAGCCTGAGTGAAAATTAGAATGAGAAGAAAGTCTTCAGTTTCCTTCAGGCCAAATGAAAATGTAAAGGGTCACATCTATATATGAGAAAAACTCATAAAATAATACAACAAAAGTGAACATTTTTACCCCTCTGTTGTTCTTCTGATAAATATTTAAAGGAAAATTTTGAGCAATGCATCTATTTTTTACTTTCAACTTATTCTTGAATTTCAAGATTGAAATAGTTTTCCATTTCAGAAGAAAAGAGAAGTTTAAAAAAGAAATCAGCAATAATTGGAAGACCTAAAGATAGTCTTACATAACTAATTTAAGGTTGTCTTCCAATGTGATACCATGTCTAAGAGGAAGAATTCTTTATTTCTTTTGTAGAGCCCTTTAGAGTCACAGATGGAAAAAGAAGGATATGAAAACTGTTTAGCTGTAAAAGTAAGTGAATATCTAGCAGGAAGATTCAGCCTCTTTTACAGCAGCATGTGCCTGATTTTTTAAAAGTATCGTGAGGTAAAGACGACCTTCCAAGAAGATCTGAGAAATGTATAATGCAATGAACATTTCAATAATCTCTGTCTGATATTTAATTTCTTCCAGAGGAGGCTAATAGGTGACTTGATCACTGTTCAGAGATATTTATCTGGACAACAATATTCTTTCTAAAGTAATAAAAGGCATTGTTGGAAGCCTGAAGCTAGATGAATTGTGACTAAAGTTATGGTAATTGACATATTTATCTTTTAAAAAAGAAGGTAATAATTGCATGAGTATTTTCCAGAAGTTATTCTGTTGTGGTGCTTTTGTTTATTTATTTATTTATTTATTTATTTTTATTGAAAGTTCTTGTATAGAGGTTTCTACCAGTTTTTCCATTCAGTGCACAGCACTCAAGAATAAGGTGTCAAGTTCATCTCATGTTCTCTTGTATGTAATGCAAATAAGCCATCCAGGTCATTCACAAAAAGACTTAAATAGCCTGCCAATATTTCACTTGAAAGACTGAAAAGATGAAAATTATTCAGTTATAAACCCTTACAGGAACCAAATTACTTGGGGCCTCTTACTTTGTGGTATAAGTGTATTTACTTTGTTTTATCACCAGAACTGGCTATTAAATCATTAAACTATTTTTGTCATCTTCCAGTGCTGATGGAGCAGCCCCAGAAATGTCGGGTGTCCTGATATTTGAGTGATATCTGGATTGTGGAATTTTGGAATATTAAACTTTACCATGATGTCCACACAAAAAAATGGCTAAACAGAAACTTCTCTTCTGATTAGAAAAGTTGACACAGGTGCATTATCTAACACTGGAAATGGAGAGTTGTTCTCCTAGCAGTACAGGGCTATGCTAGCTCCTGAGCAGATTGCTGGGATCTAAATTTCAATTATATTGTCTTTATGTCTTGATTTGTTTTTAAATTAACTTATATGTTAAACAGTCATGGAGAAAATATTTGCCTCAGAGAGCACAGTTGTATGCAGCATAGCAAAATCTTGAATGTGTTCTGGACCTGTAAAATTAACCACCAGAAATACTAATTATTGATGATGTTACAATGCTTGCTAAAGTGAATACGTCCCTCTGCTTTCATAGCCTATTTTATCCATGGTTCTTGCCTAAAATATTCTCCATGACAGCAAAGACTCATTTCTCTTTCACAAAATGTCTCCTGTTCTTTATTTCTGTTATAGCTGTGTCCAGATCATCCATCCTCAACAGTTTTAGAAAGCCAAGAGAAATGCACAGCTATTAGCAACTCTAGTGAAAATTCATTTGAAAGGGAATGAGCTGCGTTCTGATACAGTTGTGGTGAAAAACAGTTCAGATAGTAGATCTGGCTGTAATAATATTTTTTATAAAATCCAGTTACAAAATGAACATATATGATGTCTGGACTATCTGAAACTTTGATCATGTTTCATAACTCTTAGATTAAAATATTCACATACAGACAGCAAAGGATATAGAACAGTAGCATGTTATAAAATCTCCTTGCTTTGATGTTTTGGAATTTCTTTTACTGCTTAGTTTAAATGCCCTAAAACTCCTAATATCATCTTATAAGCATTTTGATTTTGAGACTTATTTTAATGTGATGACACTTTGCAAAATTGTTCGATATAGCAAAGTACAGATAAGTTTATTTCTTTGCAAGTATTGAGATTTTTTTCTGCATATATTTTTTTCACTGTGAGACAAAGCAGTTACAAATTTTCTTATGCTAATGTGTGAGAATTCATGCTTACCACTGATTGCAGAAAATTACGTCTTTCATTAATAAAACTCAGTAAATTCTGAGTGATGAAACTAGACTTTCATCCTTTCAATCTGTAATGGTGTGCAAAATTATTCGTTTAATCTCTTAGTATTTTTTTTCATTAGCTTAATAAAAATTGAGAAGGAAAGGTGGTATTCTTTTAAAAAGGATGGAATGAAATATTTTCATATCATGGTGTAACAAGGTGTAAATTGTTTTTACTCAGTCTTACAGATGAAAACCTATCATCTTTAATACTTTTGTAAGAAAAAAGACACAATATGGAATGATTCTATATATCGCAAGTGAAACACCTACCACAACATATGGATGGGTCTTTTGTCTTATGTGCAATATCATTTTAAGGAACTTGCTCAACCCAAGGTGCAAAATTCCTACACCTTCTAACAGGAATTTTTAAGAACTTCAAATTGCCTGTGGAAGAACTTACAGTTTGCCAAAAGGCTCTTTTGACAACAATTCCTGTTAAGGAAGACAGCACAATGCATCTCCCTGGAAATAAAAGAATTTAGGAATGTGCAAGTATAAACGTCTAAAGAAACTGAAATTGTTGTTTTTTCTGTCTAACTTCAGTTACGTGTCATTATCTTTACTTTCCTCTTTCTGAACCATCTATGCCTTTAAATTCAACAGTGGAAAAGAAAAGTTGGTATTTACAGAAGAGCAGAGGAACCCCTTCCAGTAGAGAGTTGATGAAGGGTATAAATGGTTCTCTTCCACGGTCCTAACAGGCAAAGTGAGGCCGCCCATGTGGTGAACATATTTATAACTTTTCTATGATCTATTACATAGTGTCTGTAAACCCAAATCTACCAAAATGTTATAATGTATGTGTAATTATAGGTTAATTCAATGTGCAAGGTTGGAAAGCACTCCCAAGACAAAGGCAAAGAGTTAATTGACATCAAATCTAGAAGAGTCTGCAGAAAGTACACTGTATGCCCCTACATAGTTTCCTAAGTTTTGCACAGATAACATCAAAAGTAGCAGTGTCTGCAAAAGTGGTTGTAATCTACCTGGCAGTAGGAGAAAATATCTTGGAAGCAGAAATCCTCACATTCCTACACACAACTAAAATACTTACACCAACCGTGACTGCAATTTAATTGGAAATCAAACTGTGTCCATAACAAAGGAGAACAATTATAGGTAATCTGGCCCTGTAGGCAAACAGAAATCAAGTGTAATGATATTATAGGCTAATTATTTGTTCTGATGTTTCTAGCTGGCCATTTCGTTCAGAATTGACTAAGACAGAACTTCTAGAAGACGAATTTTTGTAACAAATTTATGGGAGAGATTATTTCAGCAAAACGATGAGGTTTTCTTTAAAAAACATTTTTCCTAAGAATCTTTAATAGATACAAACTGTTTCTCCACCTATCTTGGCTTCAATCTAAGAGCCATGATGAAGCAACTCTTTTAGAACCCAGACTCTTAGTCTGGCATTTTGACTCTCTCATTTCTGTCCAGAAAAGACATGAGCATGGTTTTATGAGTAATGAATAAAACCAGAGTGGGGGGTGAAATTCTGCACTGAGGTATCTAACTCTAGATGTCTAGAGGTTGACTAGGTGTCCAGGCTTTCCTTATAGTCATTGAAGACTTGGGTCTTTATTTGGGGGTGGCATATAGACATCTAATAGTATTTGTGAAGTTTGAAATATATGAGATATCTGTATAGGGCTGACAGATATGACATAGGAACCATAGTACCCAACGCCCTTGTGGACTTGCAGCATAAGGACAGCTGATACAGCCTAGGGAAACTTCAGATGGACTAAGGCTTTCTTGTGAAAATCTGAATGGAGCCAATGTCAGGTGATACAATCAAAATCCTATATAAAGCTGTTTTGCAAACCTTTATGTAGACCTACAGTTGATTATATTGGGCACAACGCACAGGTTTCATCCACAGGTCCACACAGACCTTTTGAGTGGATTAATACAAAGACTACAGTTCACAAACGCAAGAATTAGCTGCCTGATTTTTCTAAAAAAAGCAACACCAAATTCTGTGGTTTGATTCTTTTGATAAGTGATTTTAGGAGCTGACATATAGAAGAGGAATCAATTTGCCCTAATTTTACATGTCTATGCACCAGTTGAGAGTATAGTCTTCATTATGTTTAATAGAGAGCTAGGGTTTCAGTACAGGAATTGTTTACCTCATCATCAGATCCTCGTGCCACATGGGACCAGGCAAGGTATCTGAGAGGTCTAAAGGGCCTCCAAGAAACTTATGTCCTTTTAGACTGACAGGTGAGTCTTGGTGGAATGTCCTAAGCAATCTAACAGAGTGCTAAGTGTCCATTTGTGGGCAACTTAATTATCCTTCTAGTTGACTCAGTAAGTGTCTTCCCTGAGATGAGTTATTTTTAGATAGACATATAATTTTGATAAAATGTAGACTTACAGCTGTTATTTGATTTTGCTGTAAAAAGCATGATTATGCACTGAAATACAAGTTTTGCACATTGTCCCTCTTTGAATTCTTGGCTTTTGATTTTGACTTTGGTGACATTATGATTCAAACAGAATGAACAAGAAAATCATGAATGTTAAAGTTGTTCAAAGCTCTCCTTGAGCTCTAACATAATAATCAATCAGACCTCAGTTTTGGCAAGCCATATCTGTGCAATACTCACATCTTGGTGAGTGTTGCTCATTTTTGCACTGAGTTGGTCATTAGCCATGTTTGATTATGCTCTTATTTAGATTCAGTCAACTACAGCTGGGGGTCCCAGCTTTGGTAGCCAACTTTGCTTCTAGAGCCAGGCAGTGCCTTTCTTTTCCCTAAGGTGTTTTAAGTCTGAATACACAGGACAGACAAAAGAGGGCAGAGGAGAAGCACATGCAAAATGACTCTCCTGCTTCCAGGCACAGATGTGAAAGTCTGTTTCATCTGTGCTCTGCTTCAAGACACAGGTTCATGGCAAGACCAAATACTCCTCAATCTGTGGTAGATTACAGAAGCAGCAGCAGGAAAAAGTTGTCCAAATCGTACTGTAACGTGTAGCTCTTCTTGCCTGGAGTCTTACAACTGCTAAGGATTACACCACATTGTTGATGTCCAGTCCTAGTGGAAAAACAAGTAAAAAATTACTAATCCTAATAGAAAACTTCACATTCATTGTACATTAAAAGAGATGGTGTAAACTTCAATGCTTTCTTTGCTTCTAGAGCTCAAATGATAACTTTGTTTATGCAGCTGTAACAAGAACTCCTCTCAGATGAGAGTAAATGATTCTGGCTACTCTGAAATAATAAAACTATGATGTATCCAGAGCCACCATAAAATATTTATTGAAAATATTCCATTAAATTTCTTGGAAGTATGAGAAATGAACATTTATTTTTAATGTTTATTATTCAAAATTTTACTATTTTTATTATTATTTTTCCTGATACTGCTAAATAAATAAATGGAACTAAATGGAAAGAATAACAAACAATGAGGTAAAATATTTTCAATATGTAGTCACCAAATCCTCATTAATATTTGTATTAGCTTGTAAAACATATATAAGATAAAATGTAAGAAAAATGCTTTTTTCATGTACTCATCATTTCTTATAGTCCCCCTTTATGTTGGGTGCATGGTGTAAAAAGCTATCTTGAATCCAAGAGAGTAAATTTCTGGAATGTTCAACTGTTTTACCTGCCTTACTAATCCTGCTACATTTTAAGTTTTGTCAGCATTTCTGTGATAGTCTCTGTTTTCCAGGGGTTTACAACACAGATGTAAAAATTTATTCCATGCTGAAAACATATTTTATAATTTTGTACAGATAAGTGTGTTAGTTAAAGATTACTCTATGCTTTATGGTATATAAAAATGCAGTAAAAAGTCAATAAAAAATAATAAGGTATTTGTTCCTAAGTGTAGATTTTTAAAAGTTCACAAAGAATTATGACAAATACTTAAACCAGATGTATAAATGGATATTTTCACCAGATTCAAAACCATCAGTTTTTTAGAGAATTTTGGCCCGCACTTTATGCATTGTAAACTAGTAACTCAAACTAACTGAGCTTGGGCTAGTCTGAGGATAGGTGTGTGTGTGGCTATGTGGTGGTGAGTGAAGATAAGAAAACGTATCACAAGACTAAGGAGTGTAAATAGCATCATATTCTATATCATTTACTCCCACTGCAAGTCAGGAGGGTGTACTTGGGAGTAGACTCAGGTCTCCAAGATTTGGCCAAGAATTTTTCATGCTGAAAAGAGAAAGAGATATTGGAGCTGCCACCTAGGGACTGGATTTTGTATTCTTGGCACAATCACAGTCCACATTATATCTTTGCTTTAGTTGTGCAAAGAATGCAAGATTTATGTCCTAAAAGCAGACATTAAATTTAGCATAGAAAGCTAAATAAATTTAGCATAGGAAGCTAAATAAATTTAGCATATGCTATATTCCAGCATAATAGTAAGCAGATGGAACTTGGAGTATGGAGGAGAGTTTCAGAAGTCAGATGAACTAATTATCAAGAAAGAACAGAGGAACTGATTTGATTCACCAAGATGACTTGCTATTGTAAGTTAACGAAGGATCCAAAGAGGAGAAAAACTGACCTATCTAAATTGATGAGATAGTCTATTTTAGTTCTTTACGTAGAGACATCACTGTCAAAAGAGAGGAGGTAGGCATGGAGGGAGAGCCACAGCAGATTTAACAATAGGATTCTTCTATTGTATGTGACTTCAATACAGACTCAATTCAGCCAGTCAACTACATTATGATATGTACTGGTTCCTTCCATAATATAATTAAAAATACTTCTCATTGACATTGAAGATTGTAAGAGCAGGGGAAAGAGCAGTATGAAAGGGAGATCAGTCCTCCAATAACAAGTGTCAAGGGGAAATAAAAAACACTCCTCACATTTATTATTCCAAGAAAAAAAAGTCCCAAATTAAACATTCCAAGTGAGACATCCCATGAAGTTTCCCTTTTCTAATTCTTTGATAGCTGCAGAGTTCAGCTTTACACAAGTAAATTCCACTAGATTAATTATCAGGAAGAAAAGAAAGGTACGAATTCCCCAGTTGTTACTCTTTTTATTCATTTGCAGTTGGTGGTAACCTGATACAATTCTCTTACCAGGAATACAACACCAAAAAGTTCTGTAATGTAAAATAAAAAACTCCCAATAGAGAGTATTGTTGAGTTTGTTGCCCACGTTCTTCATCCAAGAGATGCCTAGGAAAAGTCCTAAGACACAGCAGGATGGGAGAGTGCTATAATGTTTATTCTGTGTGTGTTCTCTTAGAATTGTGTTTCCACATTTGCAAAGACTATTTGATTAAGTAAAATACTAGCCATAAGTCTTTAAAAAGAATAGTGTTGGGCTTTTATAGTATTTAAGAATTTCAATGCATCCAGTCCAGGATTTTCTCTGCTCTGGTTGGAAAAATTCCAATAGAGGTGGATTACAAATGGAAGTTTAGGATTCTCACAAAAAAAGATGAATTTGGAAATCCTAACACTGAGGTGTTTTTATTCTAGCAAGCTACATATGTCCACATAGGGTATTCTAGTACAAGACTTGTCAATGGAGAGACAGACCACAAAATCATTAATAATACTGTATTGACAAAGTTTTATTCTGTCCCGATGTTGCAGGAGTTGCAGGAGAACACATTGTAGGAGGCTTGCATTGAAAGGACACCCTCTAAATGGAAAGAACAAAAAGAACACCAGTTATATATTATGCTGTTAGACAAAAGCATCAAAATAATCACCTCAGGTCTGAGCTTCCCAGTGATTAGTTTTTCAAACATCCAGTCGCTGGTCAAATTTCTGCATTTGTTCCCTTGTTATCACCAATGCATTGCTTCCCTGTCTGTTAAAGTGCCAAAAGATAGTTTCAGCCATCTTGTCTAACGGAGGTAATCTCAGCAACACAGTATTTTTCAAAGCATATAACTTCCATAGGGATTTTTGTGTATTTTAAACTGGCATGCTGCATGCACAAAGGGTTATAGTGAATAGGGTAACATCAGACTGATAACCTGTCACTAGTGGGGTTCTGCAGTTCTCCATCTTGGGTCCTGTGCTCTTCAACATCTTCATAAATGATGTGGAAGCAGGACTGGAAGGGATACTGAGTGAGTTTGCATATGATGCAAGAACTGGGAGGACTGTTGACTCTCTCAAAGGCAAGAAGGCCTTGCAGAGAGACTTCAACAAATCAGAGGGCTGGGCAATCACCAACCATATGAAGTTCAACAAGGGAAAGTGCCGGATTCTGCACCTGGAATGGGGCAACCCTGGATGTACGGACAGACTGGGGAACGAGATGCTGGAAAGCAGTGCCACAGGAAAGGGACCTGTCGATGTCCTGGTCGATGTCCTGGCAAGTTGAACATGAGTCAGCAGAGCCCTGGCAGCCAGGAGGGCCAACCGTGTCCTGGGGCGCATCAGGCACAGCATCGCCAGCCAGGCAAGGGAGGGGATTGTCCTGCTCTGCACTGGGGTGGCCTCACCTCAAGTCCTGTGTGCAGTTTTGGGGGCCACAATATAAGGAAGATATTAAACTATTAGAGAGTCCAAAAGAGGGCAACAAAGATGGTGAAGGACCTTGAGGGGAAGACATGTGAGGAATGGCTGAGGTCACTTGGTCTGTCCAGCCTGGAAAAGAGGAGACTGAGGAGAGACCTAATTGCAGCTACAACTTCCTTGTGAGGGGAAGAGGAGGGGCAGACACTGATCTCTTCTCTGTGGTGACCACTGACAAGACTGGAGGGAATGGCCTGAAGTTGTGTCAGGGGAGGTTTAGGTTGGATATCCATAAAATGTTCTTCCCCCAGAGGGTGGTCATGCATTGGAACAGGCTCCCCAGGGGAGTGGTTACAGCGCCAAGCCTGAGAGAGTTCAAGAAGAATTTGGACAATACTCTCTGGCAAATAGTGTGACTCTTGGGAATGGTCCTGTGCAGGGCCGGGAGCTGGACTCAATGATCCTTGTGGGTCCCTTCCAAGTCCGCTTATTCTGTGATTCGCTCACAGGGAAGTGCTCTGCTGGTTGTACAATCCACAATCCCTTTCTTAACCCAAGTAACCTCCCTGAGATAAGTACCTACTTTCACAGTAGTTTGTTTTGACAAAATGTGAAAAAAATGCCAATCGAAATAGTGATGTTTAGGAGGCTATTTTATTAAAGTTTTCATTGTAGGTCACAGCTGCATCAGGATGGTGAGAAAAACACAGCACTGAGTATTTTCCAAGAGGAAGAAAGGTGGAGAGAAATTATTTCTAACTGATGGAAGAAAAACAGTGGGTTTGCAACCTGTATTTTGACAATATGAGTGAAATGTACTCATTTGCTTTGAGCAAGAGGTAGTGCCAGTGTAATTTTCAAACTGTCACTTTTATTCTGTTCTGATTGGCGTTTTTTGAGCTTCTGTCATGTAAGCTTTCCTACTGACAGTTTGTCGCAGGAAAAAAGGGGAGAGCATAGACTTCTGCTATGTCTAAATGTGTCTCATCTGGAAATTGAACACATTTGTACATTATTTGAGAAAAAGACATGGATGGTCCAAGAATATCACCTCTGACTTTTCAACATGTATATTTTTAGATGCTATATATTTCTGATAATGTGAAAATTCAGTGAATTATAAATTTAGTTTGCCAAGCTTATTTTTTTTTTAATTCTTGCAATTAATTTCTATAAAACAGAAGCAGTAGGATTTCAGTTAGATCCTTGGATGCTGAAAATTGATAAAGATCTGTTGAATTCAGTGACAGTAAGTTGATTTACCTCATCAGAAGTGCTGGCCACAGTTTACAGCATGAAAAGCTGGAAGACTGTTCTCCCTCTGGGTTGCATGGGGAGAGGTACAGTTTAAGCAATCAGTGATTTACTGAAAGCAATGCTACAGGCTCTGTCTTTGACATATGTTAGCTGTGAGGTCACAGGGATAGTGAAACCTGCAAGCAGTGCCAAACAGGAGAGTTTCTGTCTTCCATAATACTTGGTGGTATATTTCTCACCCCTTACCTGTTTTGCATTCTATACTAAGACGACCTCCAGACCTTTTGTGACAGTTTGTGAGAAATGTATGAAATACCAACTGACCATAATACCTTTGGAAGTCTGAGAAGATGCACCACAGGTATGGAAGATACAGTTGTGAAATCATTTTTAAAATCTTCTCAAAGAACAACCTTGCTAGTTCATTCTGGAATTTTGCACTGTATCAGAACGAGCTTTCGCTGAGGTACAATGAAAGCACCTCAGGTGTGGCTCCGCAACACTCAGGAAGTTATTTAGTACAATCTTCTAATAAAAGGAATGTCCACTATGGCAGGTTGCTTAGAGCTGTTTCCAGTTGGGTTTTGAGTATTTCTAAGCATAGACACGTCACAGCCTCTTGGTAACCTGTTGTCAGAATGAAAAAATATTATTCTTATGTTTAAATAGAATTTTCCATATTTCACTTTGTGCCCGCTGTGTCTTGTCCTGTTACCGGGCACCACTGAGAAGAGTCTGATTCTGCCCCATTTACTTCCCTCTATCAGTCACTTAAAAACATCTACAAGATCCCTCTAAGCTTTCTTCTCTTCAGACTGAACAGTTCCAAATCTCTCAGCCTTTTCTCACAGGAGAGATGCTTCAGCCACTGAACTTCTTAGTGGCCTTTTGTTTGACAGATTCCATGTCTCTCTTGCAGCGAGGAGACCAGAACTGGACACAGTACTTCACATGTGGCCTCACCACTGTCAAAAAAAGGTGAAGTATCCCGTCCCTGAACTTGCTGGGACCTCTCTTCCCAATGCAGCCCAGGAGGCTGTTGGCCTTCTTGGCCACAAGGGCATGTTGCTGTCTCATGGTCAGCTTGTCTCTCAGGACACCCAGATCCTTTTCTGCCAAGCTGCTTTTCATGTGGTCATTCCTCAGCTTGGGCTAGTGCCTGGGGTTATTACTCCCCAGGTGCTGAGCTTTGCATTTCTTGTTGATGAACTTAAGTTCCTGTAGACCCATTTCTCCAGCCTGTCCTTGCATGGAAGCACAACAGTCTAGTGCATCAGCCACTGCTCCCAGTTTTGTCTAGGTTTCAAGCTTACGATGTTCTGTTCACTAATGAAGGTGTTATTTTTAAACTATTGGACCCAGTGTTGATATTGGAGTACACTATTGGCAAGTGGCTGCCAGATGGACTACATACCACTAATCACAGCGTTTTGAGCCCAGCAGTTCAGCCAGTTTTCTGATCACCTCACTGTCCACTTTTCTAGTCTGTGCTTCATAAGATTCAAGATGATGTTGTAGGAATCATCCCCCTTTCCAGGAAAGGAGACGTCCAGTTTTGAAAGATGCCAAATATATGTTAACCATGGTTATCTGTCGATCACTGCAATAGTATTTCTATGAAAACGGGAATGTTAAGCTTACTTACCTTTCTATCCAATCTTCTGTGTGCTACTCAATTAATGAAAGCAAAACATATCCACTCGTAATACTTAAAAGAAACATTTAAAAACCTGTGCAGTACTTGGGAGGCCAGAAATAGCACTGTAAATCTCTAAGATAATTTCCCAGTTCAGGATCACTGCTTGTCAAATGACAAATGTATTCATACCCTGGTATCAAAGAACTTCACTTTCAATAGTGACGAAAGAATGAAACCAAATGTAATAAAATTTTTCTTTTCCATGATTTCTAATTATGATGTGATAACATGGTTATTTCAAACCAATCTTAAGCACACTTTCTCTAAAAAAAATTGGTCTCAGAAGAGGAAACATCATGTTCTTAATATAGACCTGGAAAAACATGAGAGCAAGTGCAGAATTCCATAAAGGAAGTTATTGCTTTTTTAAGTATGGAGCAACACCTCAGAATGCCAAGGATGTTTGTAAGACCTCTTGTAGTTAGTTCTCCAAGCAGCTCTGAATTGCACCCTTATAATGTGATTGTATTATTCCGCTCGTTAAAAATAAGCCTATGTAATCCCATAACCATGATGGACCACTGTCCTAATAGGACAGTTAGTCAGCATTGCAAAGCATCATAACCTTGCTGCTGGCTTTTGTAGGAATATAGACACATTTTTAGACTACACTGTAAATTATAACGTCTCATTCATTTCCATAGAAACAGATATTGTCTACATTTGACTACTATGAAAGTTGGTGACTCATTTGCTTGTCAAATTTCAGTGCTTCCATGTCTCAAAAATGTTGGTTTTTTCATAGAATCATCAAGGTTGGAAGAGACCTTTAAGATCATCAAGTTTTGCTACTTCTGTGCAGGGATGCTGTGGGTGTTAGTACTAGGAAGTGAAATCTGTACACAATTAACTTCTAAGCTACTCAAGCTGCACTTCCAAGGGTTCAGACATCCTAAATTCCCTGAGTGATATTGCTCAGTATTACACTGAGGGCAAAAGCAACATATGAGGTGAAAAGCCAATTGGAATTGGGTTTATTAACATGAAAACATACTCTTTTAACATGAAGGGCTTTCAAATCTGTTTAAAATGAAAGTGATCCTAAAGCAGTAACACAACAAATGAAACAAGTGCATTGCAAAATAAACCCTGAGACTATAAACGACAAACTGAAAAAAATGAGCAACAGCCACAAGAGAATTCCACTAATTCCAATTCCTGAGAAGAAATACTGAAAGTATGAAATTGAAATTAGTCATCCATCCATCAGAGAGTTGGAATTAAAAAAAAGAAAGCAATGTAAATTTGTTTTTAAATGTCATATTTAGGCTTATATATTTTGCTGTGATGTAAATAGGACTTCAGAGAAGAATTTCTGTCAGTGACTAGAGACGCAAGCTTGCAGGATTCAAATAATTTAATTTAAATGTATTAAATATACATTAATTTCATGAGTCTCTGCTATCAGAAATGAATAAAGGCAATAGAATAGAATGGAATAGAATAGAACAGAAATGTTATAGAAGCCTGTTTGTCCACTGAGGGAGCAGCCAGATAAGGTTAAACAGCAGATACCTAGCATCAGGTGAGATGAATTCTTATGTATCATGTAGCCTCCCTGTACTATCCAGTAAGATTTCTGCAGATATCCTTTTGGTTCCTTTTATTTGTTTTGGTTATTTTTTTTATCAAACTGTTAATCAGACAGAAGTCATCCTCACTCACTGAGAACCCCAATGAGAAACTAACTCTTTGAGGTCAGTTAAAGTGAAAGGTAATCTCTCAAAATGACAGATCTCTGCATCACAAAAGTCCTCTAATGGGAATGAAAGTAGACAGACTATTGAATTAACCTAAACCTTTCCAGCAAAGTCAATTAATTATATATTATCCATTCAAAATTACATGTGAAGGATACCTAAACACAATCTGAAGGCGTTGATTCAATTAGTTCTTGCAATCAAGCTGCAAAGCAATTCTAGTAATTACGTTCTCATTCAAATTATAATCTTAATATATAAATTTTTCTTTCCAGCACCCCTTTTTATTTTTTTTCCTTTGGGACCAGGGTGAACAGCAGCTGCTAGTCATATAGCATTCAGAAAAAAACCCATATAGGAGCTTAAAGAAAAGATCAGTAATTGTCTGATCTGCTATTGAAGCTGCCCAATTACATATACTTGTATGTATATTCATCTCACTGTTTCAGGATGATTTTGACCAGTCTTCTCCTAAATAGATATTGTAATTTTTGACTCTGGGCATACATGTTCTGATGTTGTCCAATGTTCCTCTTTATGATCCTTGACAAAGTTTTAAGCTTCTGATTCTTCCGAAATTACCAGAATTTCTGTTCAATTGAATTGACAGTTTCTGATGTAAGTTCTCGTCTCTGAAAACTAATATCTGCCCTTTATTACTAGTTTCTCAGTTTCATTATTAACGAGCAGCAAAAAATCCAGGGATCATTTATTTAAAATTTGTTCCTACTCCTGTTTGAAAACCTCATTTTTGAAAGCCAAAGGTGGGAACATTTCTGCAGTCTTTCAATCCTCTTGAGGTCCTTTGTTCTCTCTGTAGTACATTGACGAGGGAACTCTGTGCCAAGTAAATCTAATTTTCTCTCCTCAAATGTTCTAAATGGTTATAATATTCCTTTCACATTTTTTTAATTGATTTAGCTCCAAAAAGATCAGTTGAAGGCTGTGTGGGTCTCTACAGCATTATTAGTTTCTTCCTTAAGAAAGTAAGAAGTGCATTCATTCTGTTTGTACTTTTTCTAGCATTTTTTCCTTCCCATCCTTCTACCAGACTCTTCCTTACTAATCATTTTGTTTCTGATGATGCTATCAGCACATCACTGCAGAGAAAAAAGCATTTGAAGGCTCCTGAAATAACTTCATAGAAAGAAACCTACTTAGTAGCAAGAAATGCAGCTTTTCATTACATAACATCATTCAGATTATTATTCTCGTGTCCACTATTCTCATATCCAGAAAAAGGACTATGTCATTAAAAAAGAAAAAAGGACACTTTCCATTATGAACAATGTGCATTCAAAGTTCATAGCAAGCCTGCTTCAGAACAAGATAAAGCCAAAAGGAAGGAGATGGATGAAAATGACATCGATATTACATGGTTAGCATACCTTAGCTTCATTAGAGATTATCAGAGCCAGGATGGACAAGAGGAGAGGGGAGGATTGTGGCAATTGGTTTTTTTTAATAGCGTTTGTGGGAATTGTCTTCTTGATTGTTTAATTTCCAGGAGTTGTCTTCATCCTTACCACAAGCCACAGATTCTGTGATTTTTAGCAGCAGACCCAGGACATCCATGACAACATTTCTGCCTTCTTATTAAAGCAAATATCACTATTTTTCATTACTCTGTAAAAGAGAAAAACCGTCTGTCAATGTGATTTAATCTCCAGCTCCTTCAGCTCAAGTAAACATTGGCTTCTTTCCAGGTGGTGCCAAAGCTCAGGAAGATTTTTCAGTGCTAAAGTTAGGCTAAACCCCATTGTTTCCAGAAGAAAAATATATTCTAAATTCAGTGCCTATATTTGCTGGAAATATCCAGCCAAGGTAAAATTGACTAGTCTCTGCAGAAGATTCATGAAACAGATTCAGCTTTGGTGAAGATGCCAGCTGTTTCCCTGAGCAGCTATGTGAGACTTACAGGTTTCCAACTGTGGGACAATTCAGCCTGCACCTCTTCCCTAGGGCTGGACTCTCATGGTGGTTCCTGGTTGCCTGTCTCTGTGTGGACCCGCCAGAAATCCAATCATCAGACTTACCATCTGCTTTAGACCTGTCTAAATCTTATTTAATTAAACTTTTAAAGCCTAACCAGTCGGCATTAAAAAAAACCCACAACCCAACATAAAAACCACAAAACCAAACAACAAACAAAGAAACCAAAAAGAACTTTACCAATGCTGTCAACAGGATCTCTGAGTGGAAGTGTGAAATCTAAAATAAACATCACTTATTTGTTGGTTTTGACACTGGTGTACAAAAATTGCAGAAAGGACTCTAATCTTTTCCAAGAAAGTGGAAAGCTACAAGTCTAACACACTACCAAACATACAGAAATAGGCTTATTATTTTCAAGGATAGAACCTCTACTCTCACAACAACGTCAGGAGTCAGGACAAAAAAAATGGGAGATTTTAATACGAATGGAGGGAGTCAGCCTGAAGAAGTAACAGATATGCAAATATAAAGGTAAATGTATGACACCTATGAAATTACAAAAAAGTCATATGCTTGCAAGGTCCCCAAGCTTCTATTGTTGTTGTCAAGCAGCTCTCTTGAATTCTTTACTTTTTATTTGTACCAGATATGTTATCACTACAGTCCAGGTAGTGGAGATACAACTTTTCTTTTTCTCTGAGTTTGTTTTCATTAGAGAAATCCAGTATACTAAAAAAAAATTCCTGAAATATAGTTTTGTTTTCTTAATTTTATGCAATTAAAATTCAGAATATTTTGTTTAGAATAACATCTGACATATAGAAAAGGGGACTTGATTTGTGCTTGTCTTCTTTCATGTCCTTTGTACAAATATTGTGATAGAAAAACATGACACCAGACAATTCATAGATATTTTGTAATTCTCTAAGCAAATTAATTAAAAGAAGCTCATAATCTCTAACCTCATTTTAGAAACAAACACAAATAAACAAAACTAATCAAGAAGTTTGTCACAGAGTAATAAACCAGCTGAAAACAGGACAACCAGTAGCTTGGTGGCTGTGGTTGTCTGGGAGAAACAACTTCTGTTTCCCTCACATTTGTTGTAGTGGCAGCTGAAATTGACAGTCAATTGTCTTAGTGTACCATAGACCCAAAATGCTGCTGAGCTGATGAAGGTACCAAAATTGCCTTATAACTCTTAACTACTAAAGACTCTCTGAAGTACATGTCAGAAAATTATTTAGGAAAAAGAAAGAAAAAATCCCAGAGGAACTATGACTAATCATTAAGGTTAAAGTAACATAAATTCTAACAGAAGTCAGGGGTATTTTGAAGGCACAAGGCTTATACTGCCGTAGAATTAAAGTATAGAATCATAGACTGGCCTTGAGTTGTAAGGGACCCACAAGGATCCTTGAAGACCAACTCCTGGCTTTGCACAGGATCACCCCAAGAATCAGACCATGTGTCTGAGAGTTGTCCAAGCTCTTCTTGACCTCTGGCAGACTTGGTGCCGTGATGAATTCCCTGGGGATGCTGGGAAGTAATCTTCCAGCCTACAAAAGAGATTTAGCTATATCTGAAATAAGAATTAAAAATGGAGAAACAAAAGACAGCTCAAACTGATAACACAGATTCGTAAAACAGAATAAAGACATCCAATAATTACTTGGATGAAGGGCCAGAGGCCTCCTCAGCAAGTTCGCTGATGACACAAAGCTGTGAGGAGTGGCTGATACCCCAGAGGGCTGTGAGCCCTTCAGAAGGACCTTGACAGGTTGGAGAGATGGGCAGAGAAGAAATATCTGAAATTCAACAAAGGCAAATGCAGGGCCCTGGACCTGGAGAAGAATAATCCCATGAACCAATTCAGGCTGGGGCCTGATCTGCTGGAAAGCAACTCTGTGGAGCAGGATCTGGGGGTCCTGGTGGACCGTGAGCCAGCAGTGTGTGCTTGTGGCCAAGAAGGTCAATGGTATCCTGGAAGATCATTGCCAGCAGGTCAAGGGAGGTGATCCTGCCCCTCTACTCAGCACTAGCAAGGCCATGCCTGCAGTGCTGTGCCCAGTCCTGGGCAGAGAGACATGGACCTCCTGAAGCAGGTCCAGGGAAGGGTGACAAAGATGATTAGGGGACTGGAGCACCTCTCTTACAAGGAAAGGCTGAGAGAACTGGGCCTGTTCAGCCTCCAGAAGAGATGACTGAGAGATGACCTCATCAATGTCTGTAAGTATCTGAGGGGAGGGTGTCAAGAGGATGGAGCCAGACCCTTCTCAGTGGTGCCAAGCAGTAGGACGTGAGGCAATGGAGAGAGACTGATGCACAGGAAGCTCCACTTGAATATGAGGAAGAACCTTACTGTGTGAGTGACTGAGCACAGGAACAGATTGCCCAGAGAGGTTGTGGAGTCTCTCTCACTGGAGAGTTTCAAGAACTGGATGCAATCCTGTTCCATGTGCTCTGGGATGATGCTGCTTGAGCAGGAAGGTTGGCCCAGATGACCCACTGTGGTCCTTTCCAACCTGACCATCCTGTGATTCTATGTGTTTAGAAGAACAGGCATGAAAGAATGCCTAGTATGGCCAGGCTCTGTTACTGTTACATACCTTGAGTAAGTCTGCTTTGATTCTATGACAATATAAATATGCATACTTAAAATGTAATTACTGTGAGTGGTTTGCCCGAATTGAACAGGGCTACCCACTATAGCACAGAGTATAAGGCTGAGGGACATACTGGTGTCTTGGCAGATCTCAGGTTTTCTAGTGTAAACAGCTACGTGGATTTCAGTAAAGCCAAACTTGAAATAAAAATCTATTGAGTAAAAGCAGAAAAAAATAATCTCTAAATATGGAATTCAGCCCTAAGGATAGATATTCTGTCTCACTATGTGAATACAAACTTGTAAGATAATGTGTGCCAGAAGATTATCTGGCCTTATGGTGCTGCAGATGGAATAACTCTGAAGTTCTCCTAGCTGTCGAGCTGAACCTGCAGACTCTCTGCGACATCTCTTCTCTGACTCAATGGGGCTTGGAACAACATTTGCTCCTTGCATAATGGCTTTATGTGATGGAAATGGTGCAGTTAGGAGTAAGCCACATTTCTGAGAAGCTAACACAATGGTTATGAGGTTCTGTTACTCTCCAGACTCTTGAGGGTAAGGGCAGTCATCCTTCTGAGATGCTTGTGCTGACATGCAATGTTTTCCTCAGAGCATCCATATGTAGGATGACAATCTAAATTGTTTCAGCAGTCTGGTGGTGTCAAACACAGACCTGCTTTCTCCTTTGTTAGCTCTTCCCCCTGGTATTGATGAGTTTGCATGTTGCATCTCATAGCTAAAAGTCTAGACTTTTAGCCAGTAATAAGCAAGGAATTCAGCAAATGCGCTAGGGAGCTGTGGCTGGTGCCTTGATGTCCTTTATTCCTAACAACTCCAGTGAGGGCTCTGCCAGGGGTTGTGGAGGAACAACCAAGCTCTTTCCTTTCCAAAGACATTAATAGGGGGTGGCTATGAGTATGCTGCTTTTTATGTTTTGTTCTTTAATGAATCATTAAGTAATGGCTCACACAGGTCTAAAAATTCAAGCTGATGGCTTTCTAATTCAGAAAAGTAATTTTAAATCTCATTTGGAGCTTTTCACAGTGTCTATCATTGGTGAATTGTAGCAATTCAATGTATTCTGCAGCCTGGCCACAGTACTGGAAATTAATA
This sequence comes from Ptilonorhynchus violaceus, assembly GCA_013397565.1. Classification (NCBI taxonomy): domain Eukaryota; kingdom Metazoa; phylum Chordata; class Aves; order Passeriformes; family Ptilonorhynchidae; genus Ptilonorhynchus; species Ptilonorhynchus violaceus. The sequence goes on from VZRJ01007103.1 coordinate 116,374, forward strand.
TTTTCTTCCAACTGTCTTCTAATAGAGGCACAATCAAGGTTCCGGATACATAATACATGCTTGGTCTTTTCTCTGAGGTGATCTGAGTTACTCTTCTTCTACCAGATGACTTCCACTAAATAACATGAGATGAAGCATAAATCAATGATTTTCAAAAGCATGAACTTAAGTAGATTTTTTTTCAAACACCTCTTATGTCACAGCTCCTGATCCTTTGAAGAAGACTAAAGGTGTATTGTATCCCAGTAGTGCTGTGAGGGAAAAGACTGTCTAGCTTTGTTTCTAGTAAAAGAAACACTTTAATGCAACTGGGACTTTGTAGCATTATTAGTGAAATAGGTTAGGGCATCTGGAGCCTGAGAATTCTAAATAGGAGGAAAGGAAGAAAAGTAGTCCAAGTCCTAGAGGTACGATAGACTAAAACTTAATATTATGTATGTTTATTCTATCAGATTCATTACTTCTGCAATGCAAATAAAGAATTTGGAGTGTCTCATTCATTATTTGCTTTAGCCAGATGGTACTTTTTGTAATACTTCTGACCGTGTCTACTGTGTTCTGTGTGGGAAAGAAGACACAGCTTATCAGAGTGTGAACTTAGGACCAGACTCAGGAAAAAAAGAAATCTCTTTTTTGCATCTGGGGCTTAATAATTAACTTGGCTATCAGTTAAACAATAAATTTTCTCTAGTACTTGATTGGCTAAGATCCCTTTCCCAGCTTTTTGAAAGTCAGAAATGTGCATTAGCCTAACTAGCTCGACATTTTCCATGTGTAATTAAACACTCCTTTGATACATGTAGAGAAAATGTCATAACCATACTTAGGATTATAGGTTAACAGCCTGTACAATTTCATTTAAAAAAATGAAGGTGTATTACTCTGTCTAAAAAATTGGTCCCAGGTTGGAACTTTATATATACCAACTTTCATGCCAGAGCAATTTTTTTTTTTAAAGAGGCAAGATAACAGTCCCTCAGAAATATTGTTTAAAACTGGACTCCTTTCAGAGCTTTGAAATTCTGGTTGACTTGCAAATACAGCTGTAGGGAAGAGTGTCTGTTGTGCACTCTGTTAACTGGAATTTCGTGTTTACAGCTGCTTGTATGTTCAAAGGTACACACATATCAGCACTTTCCTGTAAATCCTTCCCTCTCCCAGGATATGTCTCCCCAGGAAATAAACTTCTAACCTAACATTGTTACATTATATGCTTATTAAATTGAAAAAATAAATCCTTCCTTTAAACCTTCCATTCATCTTACATTTCAAAGTAAAATTGTACTTTGGACATTTTATTCTGCTTCACTTTTTTAGCCGAAATTTTCTGTAACCCCCATAAAAGCTTGAAAATTAAACAGTGAGTTCATAGAAAATACAGATATGGGTCAATGAAGGGCTAAATCCAGAGCATGTTACTATTGTTCTGCCTTTTTTGTGCAGCTAAGGAGACATGGCAGCCTAAGCAAACTCTAAAATGTCACAGTGAGTGGCATACAGAGCCATGATACTACCCCAAGATTAGAAGGAATTTTATGTGTCTGAACTGCTGCAACACGGGGTCTTGGATGTATGAAGAGAGGATTCATTAGCTATTCTGTTCTGAGTTAAGTGTTAAAACCTATCTGTCTTAGTGTGTTTTGTATTTCTCAGCATTTTTAAATCTCTGCCATTGGCACCTAGCTGGAAAGTAAAAACTGAGGAGCTGCAATCTCTAAAAAAGGCTCTCATTAACCGCTCTCACACTGTCGGACAAGGTAATTCACAAATGATGATGAGTTAAAACCAAGACAGTGGTTTGTCCCGAAAATCTGTATGGAAACCGAGAACAGTTTTCCTTCATTTTCTCACACCACAGTAACCCCTGGTGGCCTGTGCATTTTCAGTGCATATGACAAACAAGATAAGCAAGAAAACAGGATCTCTTTAGGAAAATATTGATGTCTAAAAACAAATAATATTTCTAAACTGTGACTTAGCCAAAGGCCATGCTGCAACACGTGAAAAATCTGTGAACAGGCAGACCAGTTTAATACTGGATTACTGGAAAATTAATTACTGTGATGGACAGTGATTCCTGTGTGGTATGCACAGGAGTCCTCTCTATCCCTCTCCCTGCTAATATTTGATATTTAGAAAATACAGCCAGTCAAAAATGACCACTACTGTAATTGAGTAATACTGCTAGATTGGGAAGTCTTGCTACTAACAGGTTTGCATTTGTTTAACATACGGCTGGATCGTGTCAAGAAACAATCCATCAAGTGACAAGCATTGTCTTGTTGCAAAGCATTCTGTGCTTTGTAATGATTTAGCAGAACAGGAAGTAATTTAATGATAATATATTGTATTGCATAATGGCATGACAGTCAGATCACTTGGGGGTAGAGAAAAATTTCAGGTTACTTGCATTCTTATGCTAGCAATTGGAAATATTAATTATCTTCTGCTGTTAATGCTAAATATGCATGTATGGCTCATTGTAAAAGTTGTATTTTCATTTTTAATCTGCTATGATTATGTGAAATCAATTTGGACCAGGTACTAATAAATAATTGTGTAGAAGAACTGCAGAACAGAGGAAGCCTCACAATTAAAATCTATAAAATGAAGACGGGTAAAATTAATGTCATTTATAATCTTGCTTGTAATCTTTACTATGCTATGTCATTTTCAAGAATTATAGCAATTTTTAATGTGAAAATTAGGTGTTGTGGTTTTTTGCTCTTTAGTTTTTTTAATCCTGGCTATCCTAAAAATAGCTTGTGATGTAAATTAGATTTCCCCAAACATTCATTTTCTGTTATTCAAACCAACACATAAATTAAAAAATAATAATTAAAAATCTAGTGAAGTAGACCTGCCATATGAGAGGAACCAGAGGCACGCTAAGACTGCAGTACAGATAATCGAGTACAACTGTCTAAAATTATTTGAGTGACAGAAAAGAGTGCTTCTGGAAGAACAATGTTAGAAGTCAGTATTCTCAATGGGGCAAAGAATGTGTGAATGACTTACATACTTCTGCCCTAAAACTGGAAATATGAGAGAGGTTTCAGAAGAGAATGGGATCCAATTAAAGCTCACCCTTTGCAATGAAGAAGTATGGATGCCTAGGGGAGTGGTGTGTGTTGGCAAGGCAAAGAGAAGACAGTTTAGAAAGAGCCTTCAGTGCTCAAAGAAAGGCACAGTTTTGATTCGGGATTGAGTCCTAAATTATAGTTTGGGACCTTATTCAGGCTGATATATAAAGAGAATCACAGAATGGGTCAGGTTGGAAAGGACCACAGTGGGTCATCTGGGCCGACCTCCCTGCTCAAGCAGTGTCATCCCAGAGCACATGGAACAGGATTGCATCCAGTTCTTGAAACTCTCCAGTGAGAGAGACTCCACAACCTCTCTGGGCAATCTGTTCCTGTGCTCAGTCACTCACACAGTAAGGTTCTTCCTCATATTCAAGTGGAGCTTCCTGTGCATCAGTCTCTCTCCATTGCCTCACGTCCTACTGCTTGGCACCACTGAGAAGGGTCTGGCTCCATCCTCTCGACACCCTCCCCTCAGATACTTATAGACATTGATGAGGTCATCTCTCAGTCATCTCTTCTGGAGGCTGAACAGGCCCAGTTCTCTCAGCCTTTCCTTGTAAGAGAGGTGCTCCAGTCCCCTAATCATCTTTGTCACCCTTCCCTGGACCTGCTTCAGGAGGTCCATGTCTCTCTGCCCAGGACTGGGCACAGCACTGCAGGCATGGCCTTGCTAGTGCTGAGTAGAGGGGCAGGATCACCTCCCTTGACCTGCGGGCAATGCTCTTCCTACTGTACTTTCTAAGGCTATCAGCTTTCAGAAAAATGTGCTGGAAGAAATCTGCTATCAGTCATGGCCAATGGCACATAATGAATGGGACTACTCTTTTCATATCACAGAAACTCTTGCAGGAGTAATATATTGAATTATTTTCATTCCTGGAATATGTCAATTATACTGGTGGGCTGTTTGCTCAAATCTTCATAACAAATATGTGTGAACATCAACACAGATTGAATAGACACTTTTGCAGCCAATAATGTTCTGTGACTGACTAATTGCATGATAGTAAATATGACGAATTCCCATGACTGTATCATTAAAAAAGTCTCTTGACTATCTAATTTGATGAGTAAATATGTAGTTAATCTACTTGGGGAAAAATATCCTTTTTTATTATTATTTCCTATTGAAGGTACCTAAAATTCAGGAAATTGCTTAAGGAAAGTTTATTTTTAACAGGAAAACAGTATGTATGTTTCTCAGAATTTCAGTCCTGGAACCTCATGGTAGCCAGTGAAATCCTCGCTTCTCTTAGAGTTGTCTAGATCACCTCTTTTGCAAATGCAGTCCTTTTCTCACAACATTTTTTGACTGCACCACCACTTCGACAGTGCTCAGTTGTGGTATTCTTATTTTCTCAGCCACTGCAAAGCAGCAGGCAGGGGGAAAGTTCAGTGCAGCACTCTCCTGTGTGCTTGACAGAGCCTGGAGTGAGAAATCCTCCCTATGAAAGAGTGGATCTCATCCTGGCCAGATCAAAGGTCCACTTGAGCCTTCAAGTCTATTGTCAGAGAACAGCCTGTAACAAATGCCTTGGGAAGAGTGAGACAGGGCAAACACACAGCAGGAATTGCACTGTATGTCCTCCTACCAGCCAAAGCCGGGGGACTTCCTGAGTAAGGATTGATATTTTTGTACTTAGTAGCCCTCAAGCATGCTTAATAAGTCTTCAGATCACAAAATAGCTGTATTGGCCACATGATCAATATTCTAGGCAAACTCACACAATGTCCTCCATAATCCATTGCTTATTGTTTCTCTAACATCAGAACTTTTTTACACTCTTATTTTGTAAGAAAAATAAGAATTTGTTTAAAATAAATATTAAAAATAATTGTCCTACTATAGATACTTTTTCAATCTGTCCAAAATACTGAGTAATGATATTTCACAGGCGTGCCTTAGATGTGAAGGTAAAATATCTTTCTACCCACAGTACTGAACTAAAAGAGAGGTTATCGATTCTTAGTTTGGGCTGTTGAATCTTCTGGGTAGGATCCTTTTTAATGTGTGTATGAACAGAAGGGTCCAGTATAAAAAGCGAAAAATGAAGAAGGAACAAAAAAGTCACTCTAAGGATTTCGGGTAGAACTCAAAATAGCCTAATAAACAATCACAGCATTCTCTAATTTTTTCTGTTCCTTTGAGATTTTTTTTTTCAATTAATTTGTAACATAACTCATAATTTTCTTTGTTAAAATTGGATGCCTAAATTTTCAGTGGTTTTGGTTTTTTTTCCACTGAAGAACTCTGAGGCTGAAGCAGGAATCTTTCTTTGTTCCATAAGTGCAACTCTTTGCACTGCTGGATTTCAGGACAATTCTGTTAGTGAAGTCCCTGTTGCCAGTCACATCTTGTGTCACAGCTGAATTCTCCTTTGTCTTAATGATGGCTCTTGACTTTAAAGCATCAGTAAATTTCAAGAGCGTACTCTAGTTTTGGTGACAAGCAAATTAATGAAAACTTTTAAAAGTTCTCTCTTGGTAGCTGGATGGAACTTTTCTGAGAAGGTTGATAGATTGCAACATATTCTCAATGTGCCATTTACTGCACTTCAAGGGAAAAAGAGAAGAAGTGGATGCTTGGGATGACTGAAAATATTTTATTTATTTTCCTATTGCATCCATGGCTCATCTGAGAATCTTTGTTTTAAATATACAGTGTAGTGCTGGCCCTTAAACTTGGTTCTTGATCTATAGAATTTCATGCATTACCATGGGAACTGAGCTCAGGGTATTGCACATACTATGCCCTTCTAGGAAGAATGCAGTTTTTCAAAGGAGCATAAGTTGTTGTGTGAAAATCTGACAGAGCAATAATTTTTACTGTATAAATGATCTCTTGGAGTACTACTGAAATCTGTAAAACAGTTCCTGTTGTATGAAAGTTGACCAGGTGTCAAATTTTTCTTACCTGGGTTTTTCTTCTTCAGGTGTGCTATTTTATCTTTCAAAATATATGGAAATTTCTCATTAAATTGTAAAAAAATTGTGTTAGCTGACCCAGCTTTTGACTTTCACAGTACCATTCAATGTGGATGTTGTTTATGAGGGGGTTAGTGAAAAATTTAGCCCTACAGCTCCCAAGGGTATTAGCAATCCATCAGTCTGTGCATTATGTCCCAGTGCGTCTCAGTTAAAACTTTAGGTATGAAGTTCAAACCACCTGGAGCTAACTCTGCTCTATTTTGATTTTGTTCCCTTTACATTTCATAGTGCCAGGGTCTCATTTGTGATATGCAGAGTGTGGCTTCTAAGTGTCTCTTTTGGTGTAATGCTTCCTCCCTGTTGCCTATTTGGGAGATGTATTTGGGTTTTTCACCTGACACAGCAACCTCTTATTAGCGGGGTTGTAACTAGTCATGCGAGGAATAACTGTACACAGCAGGAGAAGAGGATGGCAGATTAGCAACCCTGTCCTGCATTTAGTGAAGAGACAAACCCAAGTATAAACAGGGAAAGCTTCTACATTCAGAAATAGACAGATCAGAGCATTTCCTTATAGAATTTCCTTTCATTTTGGACCCATTGTTAAGACTGTGGTAATAGAGTTTCTTCTCCTTGGTGCTAACCTTGGCTAGCAGTGAATTTTTCTAGATGCCAAGGAATTTGTCCAACTTCTGACATAAATAAGAGCTGCTTAATTTCTTCCTGTTTTTTATTTAGCTTCCTGCAGCACCATCCTGCCTTGATTCTGAGCTTTTCTTGGACAAGGGAGACTGCCAGCGGCAACTGAGCTGCATCCTGATATTAAATATCCAGTATTAAGAGAAAGGGAAACTAATTATTTCCCATAAAAAAAAAATTTCATTTTCCCTTTGGTGTTGGTTCAGCTACATGAGTCTGTGGGGCCTCTTGAATGCCTGCCTTTTATTCTGTGTCACAAACCATCCTCACTTGCATCCATGGTGCAGCACTGTCATTTCTCTGAGTACAGTCTACTGACCTGCACCAGTGAAAAGAGGCTCAAACTTTCAGCATTACTCATTGTATTAATAGAATTATTACATTCATTTGGCATCTCTATGCAACCTTATGTCAGGAACCAGCATTTTGCTTCTTGAAGATAAGTGAAATAAGTTAAGAGAACAACATTTTTATATTGGGCTCAAGACAAAAGATAGGTTTAATTAGTCCCTGAAAGCTAGGTCTAACTCTGCAAGCCCTTTGTCCTTCAAGAGACTGACTACCAGCAATTGTTCCATTGCCTACATTGTCTCAGTTGACAGTACAATGACCTAAATCATGAAGGGTTTTATGCAATTAAATATATATTTAAATTGCTACCCATTCAGATTAGCAAGTAGCTTTTCTTACAAAACAAATCTTCTTGGTCAAAACAGAAAAAAACCCCAACAAGTTAATGAACACTTGGTACTGTGTCGTGGAGTCTTATGGATGAGGAATAGGATAACCAGTAAAGGCAAGGCAAGTAAAATGTAGCTTTAGTAACCCCATTAGCTTTTACATATGTAGAAGTTTAGCAAAACCCCTTCCTTCTGTAGAGTTACAACTCTCTTTCTGAAGTGAGAGTCAATAACCTGTTCTAATTGAAAACTGAGCCTGGCATATCCATGCCAGCTGTAAAATGCTGCTTTACAGAGTCAAGTCAAATTAATCAGACTTATGTGGCTTTGAACACCTACACAGTAGACACTAAAGCAGAATTAGTAATCAAATTCTCAACTGCAGGCAATGGAGAGTGGTGGGTACATTTAGAAAACAGTTTATCTGGACTATTGTAGGTGTTTAGCTTAGGATAAAATTAATCATTCCTTAACTATCCCTATATCTTCTCAGTGATTATAAAGTGAAATGAGTCACACTCATCATGCCTGCTTATTTGAAGTTCATTACTGATTTCTTGGTTTATAAACACTTCAAACCTCCTTCACTCTGCCACTGCATTATAAAAATGATGACCCGAACAACCAACTGACTGAAATAATTTATCAATACTGATAAAATAAGGTATCAATAATGCAGCATGAAGGTTAAAAACATGTCTAATTGTCTCAAAATTTCCTTTTTCCTTCTTCCTTATATTTTATGGTTCTCAGTGAATATTCACTGAATATCTGATAATTGCGTCAAACATAACACCTTGCCTCTCAAAATAAAAAAATACGTACAGAGAAACACTGAAGCGTTATGCTTATTACTATTATTAAAGTCCAGATTCGAGATATTCCTAGAATCTTAGAATGGTTTGAGCTGGAAGGGGACCTCGAAGATCATCTAGTTCCAATACCCCTACCATGGGCAGGGACACCTTCCACTTGACCAGGTTGCTCAAAGCCCCATCCAATCTGGCCTTGAACACCTTCAGAGATGGGGCATCCACCACTTCTCTGGGCAACCTGTTCCAGTGCCTCAACACCCTCAGAATAAAGAATTTTTTCCTAATATCTAGTCTAAACGTACCATCTTCAAACTGAATCCATTCCCCCTTGATCCTGATTTACATGATCTTGTAAATAGTCTTGCTCCCTCTTTCCTCTAAGTTTCCTTCAGGTACTGGAAGGCTGCAATTAGGTTACCCCAAAGCTTACTCTTTTCAAGGCTGAACATATTGGACATAGCATTTTTGGAGGTGAAAATGAAGTATCAAGTATCTATGGCCAGTCTCTTGAATGAGCTACAAGAAAGCTGTTGTTGAAAAAGACACAATTTCTGTCCTATTGCCCAAAGTAGAAACTATCACGATAACAATTATTCAGAGAGAGAAACAATTTGATTTTACTTCATACAAAAGGATATATGACCCGGAATGATGGTTTGGCTTGCTACATTTGAGAAGAATATCCAGTCTAATGAACACACTGCCATGCTATTTATATACAGAGTGGCAGCTCTTCAGGCACCACACTGATGTAAAAGACCACTAGATAGAAAACTGGAGGTTGATTTGCTTATCTTATGGATTATGGTCTTTGAAGGTGTGCTTCACAGCTTTATGATGTCAAAATGTCATTCAGCTTTGGATCAAAGAGATTCAAACACTTTTTTTGATAGTTGCATTGGGCTAAATTTTGCTCTTGGAAACTGTGTATGTTTAGTTATGGTTGACTTCAGTTTCAAAGGCAAAATAGCCAATTTGTGGCCATGGAGTTACATATGGCAGTTAAGCAGGTGAAATATGGCTTATATGCTGGAACCATATCCTGCAACTGCAGCATTCTGTACCGACATGCAATCTGCTGCTTACACTACAGCCTGGCTGGAGGAGGAAGCAAGTCAGAAAGGTAGCTCCAGAAGTCACTGCTAGCTCCCAGGGGTCCCTAGGACCACCTGTACACTCAGTCCACATCTATACTACCTGAAGTAGTAGGGAACTATTATTACAGTCAGCAGTGATCCTCCCTCAGATCTTCTTTTCCCCTCAGATTACCGAAAATAGAAGCTGCTGCAATTAAGAACTAGGATGTGGAGTGATGTTTTAATCTGATTATAACCAGGATAGCTGGTGTTAGTTTTTTAAAAATTAATTTCATAAAGAGAGGCCATGAAAGTAACAAAAATTCGAAATTGACAGCATTTTTTCAAAAACTGGAACAAGTTTGTAGGAATGTTGTCAATTTTCCAGTTTTCTTATCAGGAAAAAAAATTAAATTCATTTATTCTTCTGTTATGATTCTAAATATCTGTGAAAGATATACAATTATAAATGAGTCAAGTAAGTAGATATAACCTGATTCCAGAAAGTTTTATCATCCCACTTTCCTACACTGTAATTTTTAATACATGATGATAATTAGTGTTTCTGTTGATCATCAGCTCACTGAACAACAGATGCATCTTTTGCTTACAAAATTAAAGTGCAGAAGATAATGAGGAAAATATCTTTAAGAACTGTATCTCTGTTCAAAATAGAGACAAGTTCACCTTTGGGCATCAAACTCAATAGGTTTTCTAATGTTAGAAATATTTCTGTATATTTAATTCTTGCAAATACAGGAGCGTATCAACTGCTCATCCAAGCTGTTTTCAGAGAAATTCAAAGACAAGGCAGTCAGCCCACTTCTTTGTGCTGAATGCAGTTTCTTACCCACCCAGATTTAGTAAAATAAAAAACCATTTTACTCACCTCTTTCATATCTAGATACCACTGTCTACTTGCTGTGCAGTGTTCTTGAAAAGGTGGTCTGTACATTCTAGTTCCAGGGTTTTAATTGCTGAGAGTCTGCAGATTCTCACAGTCCAATAAAGATCCCTTGGACTTGCCTAAATTTTATTGGAATGGCTCACAATATAACTGAAATATGTCTGTTCCACCTGCATTCCCCTTATTTAGGTGATATTCCAGAATATTTTAAAAGTGTGTTGTTTTTGTTCAATTCAATTTGCTTAACAGTGTCAAATTGAGATAAAAATGGGACAAAAAATAAAAGATCATGCAGAACAAAAAATCTCATTTATCAAGTTAGAAAATCCAGTCCTCCTAAAGCTGGTATTATCCCATTTCTAAGCTAGTTCTCATACTTAAGAACCAAAAGGTCATTTTCTTGAGTACTACCTGAAGTCTCATCTTTTAATCTTGACTGTAAATTTTTATGAGTATTTAACCTGTGCCAAGAATGTGACATTTAAATCAGCAGAGGTTTCCTATTTTGATCCCCTTCTTGTACAGCTTTTACAAGAAGTACCTTAAAGCATTAGTGTCACACATTCCTCATGTGAGAGAGAGACTGGCAAATTTATGAGGACATATACACTCTCAGTCAGCAATTGATTGCGATTAAAATGGTTGAAGTATGTTCACACAGATGTGGAATTCAGACTAAGCAGACTGTACAGCTGAACTGCTCTACCAGATAGTTCATTTTAAAGCTGTTATTATACATTCTTTCTCTGATTTCAAAGCATTTGATATACAGCAGCAAATTTATTGTGTTTGGTGGTTTTGTAAATCTTACACATGTAGCAACTCCACATGTAGCTCTACTTTAATATAGCTAGGAAGAAAGAAACAGGAAAAAAACCCCTTTGTCTTTTTTTTTATAATTTTCTTATTTCAAAATATCTTCAAGCATTTTATAAACATAAAACCACACTGAGAAAACTGGTTTAAAGCTGGCATATTTTAACCATTCTACAGGAAGAGAAATGCAGACACAAGAAATTCCATAATTTTTTTCAGGAGCAGAGAAGACACGGCAGCTCCTCTTTCACTGTAGTCTAGCAAGTTGAGAGTACACCTCTTCTCTGGCACGCCTGAGAAGTCTATGAGAGAGCCAAGAAGCCCCTGGCTTTTTTTCACGCCTACAGCTGCTAGTTCAAGCTACATTAACACCCTCTCCTCTATGCGTATATCCATATGTGTAACAACCATCCTCCAAACCCCATATAAACAGTTACATAGAAGGATGCACAGGGGAGGATTTCGGACAGGCCAGTATCACAAAGCAGAACAATTTCTACTGTATGATGAGCTTATGCCTTTCCTTTCCACACAGATTCCCAGATTTTAAACTAGCAGGTGCCCTCTGATAATCTGGCTTGATTTTTTACTCAGACGTTCCAGCTCATCAATAGGAATTTTAGGGCTGGAGTAATGATCTAAGCCGGAGCTGGAATCGTCCTAAACCATCTGTGTCAGAGACTGCTGGATCAGAACATAACGCTTAGAGATCTGATGAATGCATAAGCACGTCATCTCACAATATGGCACCCCCAAGGACCATACGGAGTACCCAGCGACTAGGCAAAAGAAGACATTCTGGCTTAAAAACCACTTTTTGTTGTTCTTCTGTTTTGTTTTGTTTTGATTTGATATTTTCCTTCAACTCCACCTGGCACTGTGATTGCTGAGTGCCCTACAAGGAGAAATCTTCGAACTTGAATCGAGAAACTTAAGGTAAGATTCTTCGTACATGTCTATATCTGGGCAGGTCACCTAAGCTCCCTTTATAATCAATGAAGAGACATAAGCACTTGCATGATGTGACTGATTACAGCATGAAGCTGATGTCTGAAATATGTCAGATGAATCACTGTTTTTTTCTTTTCCCTGATTATAACAGGAACATGAGTCACCTAGATTCAGACATCTGCATTGGAGATTTTTGGTTAGGTGGGTTGAATCCCACTCAGAGCTTCTTCTGAGGCTGTCAGACTACTTTCTGACAAATTTAATACCTGAAGACGAGCAGAACTGTCACCTTCCATGTACTGGAGCAGAGGAACCTATCCCTGAGCACAGTCAACAGACATGGGCAGTTGTCTTTTGCATTTAGTGAAGAAGATGATTGACAGGTCAAAGTAAAACATTTGGAAAGCCAGTTCTCCCAATGTTACTGTCGCAGGGACACAACAGCCTGCATTTTATCTGTGAAGACTGACATGTGTCGACACTCATTCATTGCCAGAAATAAGAAGCACACAAAAGTGTTTCCATATATGACAGACACAAACCCCCTGAATTCCTATGGAAAAAGAATCCTGATTTCCTTGAGATCTAAACAAACAATATTTTTATAAAAATTAACTGCACAAAATGGAGCTCCTAAAACATGTAACGTTTCTTTTACTATAAATTGGTGCCTATATAAATTAAATATATATTCATGACTTAATGCTTCTGTGGAATTCACTAGAAGTTTTTGCACCTATTCCAGAACTCTGGCTAGTAGAAATGTTTTCCAATATTGCAAGCATTTCAGCACTGACTTTGCTGGTTTACCTCCCATTTGTTTCCATTCCTGTGTTTTGTCACAAATTTATAGCATCTGTATGACTGTAAATTTTTCAGCACTGGGTAATATGAGGTTGCTTTTAGCACATCTATTAATTTTCTGCCATCTTCTTCATTTCCTATATTTTATTTGACATATTAGATTATTTATGAACTGCTTCTTATTGACATTTACTTTAATCTTGTTTATTTCTCTGTTTTACTTTAATTTAGGAAAGAGCTCAGCTGGTCGGGTCTAAAGGGTACCTATGCCAAATACTTATGAACATACATCAACACCAAGACAGCTGCTTTTCAGTCACTGAGTAATAGATGCGAGAAAATGGATCACAACAAATAATCTAGTCAATAGGATAGATTCTTTTTTTCCTCACATTTATTGAACAAATAGCATGTCAAAACCATGATATCCTGCAGATTGATGGGTTTGGAAATTTGAACAGTGGTGCTTGACCAATAGTGCCTATGTTAAGTTATTCCTGTTCCTTTACTTAACAAGCCAGCCCACTTTTCCATAAGCCTGCATTTCCCCTCTTGTCCCCAGTGTGCAGGGAGCAAGGCTGCACTGTAGTCTGGACAGATGGCTGCCGCACAGGTTGCTGCAGTTCATACCTTTAGCTCCAGACACTCTTATTCAATAACTGAGGTGCTGTTTTATATAAACACAATGCAGCACAGAGGTTTCTAAGTGCAAAGCTGAGGCTTGATTTCAATTATTCCTCAAGAGATGCTGCTCTGAAAATTGTTTTCCATGTACTTTTCTGGAAATGAAGTGGAGCCTTTGTGAAGAAACAGTGCAATACAGAAGGAAAGTGGCTAAAGTAGATCAACTTATTGTTTAAAGAAATCTTCACAGTCAATTTTTTGCACAATTGAAGAAATTCTAATTTGGGTCTTGTTCCGTAATGGAATTAATTTCTTCAAAAAAGGCCCAAATATCTGTTTTATAAAAAAATTTAAAACTCCACATTTCTTTGTAAGGATTAAAATACAGCCACCATCCTATTTTCTGTGTCAATTGATAAGGCTGATTGAAGGGTGTCTTGGAGCTGCTTTGGATAGATGTGCTTTCTAATTAAAGTCTAAGGGATGGACTGTGCCAGCTTAAGAAAAGGCTGATGTTTTCTGTCAGACGTCCAGTGGGTAACAAAAAGAAAGAACTACACATGATGTGACAGTTTTTATGTTCCATGTTTCAGTGCTGTGTCCTATAGATTGTGCTAACAGAGGGACTGGCTGGGAGACTTTGAGCACTTTGGGCTGAGATGATCCATGTGGTCATGATACTTGAAAACATGGTACCAAGTGTGGTTGTGTGTTTGTAAATATAAGGGAAGGAGTTGTGATATTTACAGCGTGCATCTGGTGGAATAAGCTTTGTCACTGATGGACTGACAAAGGTGTAGGTACTCCAGTCAAAAACTGTTCAAAGACAAAAGGATTGAATACATGCTATTGCTGTTTTACAGCACAGATCAAAGAAGGCATAGATTTCACAGCTTTCAGAGGTCTGAACTCTGCTGCACTCTGCAATTCTACATTTGTATAAACAAAGTTTTTGCCATTTAATTTCTAGGTTCCCCTTTTTTTTTTAATTTACTCTTTATTTTCCAAATAAAAGTAAGAAGAAATAGTAAAGAGACATTTCTACTCTCTCATTATTTACTTTCTAAATTCTAGTTTTCACATTTGTTTCATTTTGGGTGGTGTTGTGGCCAAACAAATGGTGCTGTCTGAGTGGGCATTTTCCTGGCTATATAACTTCATTACCTCTCTGTTCATTACCTTCCTTCACAACAAGCAGCACTAGATGCCCTGCTTTAGCCGGGTGTCTCCAGCTTTGTGCCTGCCTGCTCAGCCCCAGTCCTGGTATGCCCTACTACCCTGCCCTCGAGACACAGCTCTTCATTATGATTGTTAATCCCAGATAATAGATACCAGCCTTGAAACAATAATTTGCTGGTTTTCTCATGCCAGATGTTCTCATCTTCTATCTGGTGTGCCAGTGCCTGAAAATGCATGCCATGTGTGCTAATCTACCCCAGAAAGGATTTTTGGAGGTAATATATTTTACAAGATGGAAAGCAAAACTCAGATAACAGCAGAATTGCAACACTTACAAAAGCTTTTGAAGTACGAATATTGATTTGATCTGCACTTTTCTTGTTCTCATGCAAAGATTGCAGCATCTATCATGGCACGAAATTTAAACAGGGAGCCTCATCTCAGGGAAACCCTATTTATATGGCATCAGAATATGAACTGGAAACATTCCAGGTGATTTGTCCTCTCAAAGTCTCCAAATTTCATGGGAAGCCAGTAAGTACGGGATTTTGGAACATATAAAACATCAGCCTTTAAACGAAGAGGATTTGCTAATGTAACTGGCTTTGCTAAAATTTCAGCTGGCCCATATCCAGCTGACTCACCTCTCCGGGCAAACATACTGTCTTGGGGTGACTTTATGATGCTATATATCCCAATCACCTGCTTAATGCAAAATATTAACTCTGTGCCTTTAAGCTGTCTGTGTTTTGACTTCTTCAAGGACATTTACATTCCTAGCTTGTCATCCGCTGCTCCTGCAGCAGCCGTGGATTTCAGCAGCCGAGTTCAGAAAAGGAACTTTTACTTTATTTTTCTTAGCTCTCTCGGCCCTGTGTTTTCTTGAGAGAGAGAGAGAGAGGGAGAAGGAGAGTTGGGGACTTTTCTTTTTGTTTTTTTTCTTTTTGCTTTTTTTCCGGCTAGTCTCCTAGCCTTGGACTGTGGTTTTTTTCTCCTTCTTCCTCTGGAACTGTACAACAGACAACTGAACTCAGTTCTACATAACATCACTGGGAGGCCTACACCATCCTGGGCCCGGAGAGGGGTCTACACCATATCCTAGCAGCTAGCTGGAGACAGAACTGAGCTACACCAAAAAGGGCTCTGAATTCACCCAGGTTCCTCCACCACAAGAGGTTTATTATCTAACATTATTCATTTCTTGTTTTTCTTCCCTTCCTCTGTTGCCTGCGTTGCACCCCCCAGCACCCTGGTTCATTAAATAAACAGTTTTTTTCACTTTCCTCTGAGAAATTCCTAAGGTGGGGCGAAGGGAGTTTTGGACCCTATTGTTTGCAGAGGAGACTTCTCTAGTCTTCCTCCTAAGTTTGTCTAAACTGTGACACATACCCTATTAATGATTATCTGTTTCAATGCTGTAAAGTTGTGGACATCTATCTAGGGTAATTAAGCTTTGGTTGTTCACAGCATTATCTACAGCTATTGAAAATTTAGAGGCATATCGTAAGAAATAATGTGTCATTCTGAGCCTACACAACCTAAAAGGGAAGGTTTTGCACTCATGAACAATTCCTTAGTACTGAAGTCTTTATTATCCTTTGAATATGTTCCATGTTTAGGCCCACAGAACCCTTTCCTGAAATGAGGGCTATAGAAATGCCATCACCTTTGTGCTTGGAGTATAACTGTCACTGCTCATTGGCATGAGGAAAGCTTCAATTAGTTTATGCCACATCTATAATAGAAGCAGAAGCATGGGCTTTAGATCCAAAGTAAAATTGACCTATAAAATCGCATAATAATATTGAAATTATAGTAAAACTAATTGAATAATATAGACTACTGATAAAATCTGATTTAATATACCTTATTCAATTAATTTTGCTGTTCCTATGTCAGTCTCATTTAGAATATTTGTTGTATTCTATTCCATTATTGCTATTATTTGCTATCTAATTATTTAGTTCTTTATGATCTGCAAGAAACTTCAGAGTTGTAAAAAGCTGTTCACTGAATAATTCACCACTTTTATGAATATCAATTTCTTCAAAGAATCATATGATTTCTTATTAAATCACTTAGGTAATGACTTTCTTTTCATTTGTTACCACTTATCATCAGACTACAGCAGCATCTTGCTGGATAAAGAAAATTTCTTCCAGAAATACCCCTACTTAGGTTGTAGAAAAGTAAAAAGATCATGCCAGTTTTCAGAGAGTGAGCTTAATTTAAATGAAACTTGAAACAAAGTTCTTAACAGCTCTGCTTAATTGCTATCCAGGCATATATTTTCCATTTCCACTGCCAGAAAGACTCTGGAAAATACAGGTAAGTAATATATGCAAGCCATCTTCATGTTTTCCTTACAGTAGGGAAAGTGAATCCTCAACAGCCTCCAGTGTGAGCAAAATCAAAAAGTGAAGGGAAATAGTGCAGCAATTGCACTATCAAATGTTTTACGTCTTTGACACCAAAGTAGCTCTATGATCTTTGCACCTCATCTGGAGGGTTGAGTGCTACCAAAGATACTGAGGGTTGTGACTACTGGAATTTGTTTGGAGAAAACAATTTCTGTTTTAAGGTTATTTAATGTTTCATTAACATTTATCAAAGCAAATAAGTTATGGCAAAGGAGAGGATCAAACTTACATTCCTGCATTAACAGCTGCAGTCAGAATCAAAATTAGAATTAAAGTTTCTTATATTTTCTTTTTGTGTTTATGTGTCTCCCTGCTTTTTCATGAACACATCATGCCTGGAAGATACTCTGTGTAGATAAAAATGCCTGGAAATGAAATTCAGAACTAATCAACCTGCTGAGCAGCACCTTAAACCAGCACATGCCCAACCAAGGAGGCTGGCTGGAGGCAGCCAGCAGGAAATACTGAGCAAAAGCAGAGGGTTGAAGTTGTCCCTGCTTGCAGACCTCAGGAGGGAAATGCAATAGATTTTGGATACTTGTAGACACTGGTTGCTCCCTGGCTGAGCAAGAAATCACTCTTGTCTCTTAACTATGGCTGAGAGAAACCTTTGAGCAACTGGAGAGCGAGGGCCAATTTCAGCCTATGAATAAAGCAAAGCTTGTGTGTTTTCCCATGCCACCAGCAAGTGCCCTAAGCATTGCTGCACAGGGAAGGGATCAGGAATAGTTCAGGTGTGTTACTGCACCTTCCAATCTAGCTGTTGTTCTGTTGTACAGGAAAGTGTCCTAGCCGTTTTAAAACCAGAAAAAGAAAAATATCAAGAGGATGATTACTGCACATCTGCTGGTTAAGATGTGTTAATAGAAGGTGCAGTTCTGGGTTTGGGCTCTCCAAGAAGCATGTATGCATTTTCCACTGACTTACCATGTTTAGACAGTCATTTAGAAATACTTTTGGACAATGAAACCAAAACACAGATCTTCCAGCTCCCAACCAAGTGTCCTACTTCCCAAAATAAGTAGCGTCTGAGTTTTACATTCAGGGTACAGCAAAGCATCTCAAGCAGGACACTGCAGTCATCTGAGAGCAAAATAAGTGGTTCAGTGATTGTTTGTCCCCCCTCAGTGCAACACCATGAACTACAGCTTCCTCATGCATTCCTGAAGCATGTCATGAATGCATGTCATGAACGGTAAAATTGTTTCAAAAGGACAGACTTGACAGTGGGACATTCTCTCCATCATGTGGGATTCGCCCCTAAGCTTGATAGGGCATATAAGGCATTTTCCCATTTGCAGCTCACTCTAGCAGCAGTCAGGTGAGTGTTTTTTGGATCACGTCTTTTTGCATTAGCACCTTAACTGCCCTCAAAGAAGGTTGATCTTAGCAAAGCTCAGCTATAGCTCAGCTCCAGACCTGTTTCTTAAAGGTACACTTGCACCTAAATACAGTGCCCCACTTTTCAAAAAACTGAATGGGTTTTGGTTAATAGTTGCTAGCTGGATTTTGAGAGAGCTTGCGTACAAGTCTAAATAGAGGAGATTTGAATTTCATAGTACTTTATGTAAAACAATCTGCAAAAGCTGAGATTCTGTGGTCAAACTGATCCATATTAAGTGTTTCCTCTGCCAACTTGGTAAATATTCATCCAAGTAAATAGCTTGGAAAAATTAATTGGCCCATGAGGAGTTGTCATGTAAAATTTGTATGCTAGATTCAGAGTAAGAAACTGTGAAATAGAGAGTTTTCTCTTCCTTTTTAAGGGCAAATCTAATGTATTCAGGAGTCAATGAAGTGCCAGAACAATAAACCAGTTGTCAAAAAAGTAATATTACTTATTTGGATTGGGAAGCTGCAGGTTGTTTTTCTTAATCTAAAATTCCTAACAGCACCTGACCATTAATTGAGGACATGGAACATGTACAAGTTAAAATGAAATGAAACTGCTATTTAAAAAACTTTTGCACAAACTTGTGCTACTGTTGAAAGTGGAGTTGAGCGAATGATTGGTTTTTTGTCAATGAATGAAAAGAATGGAAAAATGAGCCCCATTTAGATCAACAAGATATTGATCTTTGTAATCCCACTCCATTTTTGCCTTACTAGAGAAAGTGAAAAGGAAAGCTCAGTCTCAGTGCTATCTTACCACACAATTTGGGAAACCTCACTAAAATGAATACACTATTTAAAAGAAATAGGAATAGCATCAGAAGCGGAGGTTATTATAATTTGAAAATAATCCATAGTATATCAATAGTTACTTTACAGGGCAGGGCTGAATAGCCATTTTAGGAAGAAGAGGGAGCCAGCCACATATTGATCTTACTGTTCATGCTCCAGCTAAGGTGAAATCTTATCACAGATTTTGACTGGGAAAATATTTTTTTAATAAAATGAAAAAGAAATTTAAAAAATAGCTATAATGAAAACTGAAAGTTATCAGATATCTCCCACAAAACAAAAATCTGATAATATTGGAAAGTGAGTCTGGCATGCTCAGACAAGGTCCTTAAAGAGGTGTCAGACCACATTGCTGGATACACTGATCCCATAGTCCAGAAGTTTGGTTCATAGTTTGGGCCAAACTCTGATTTCCTCCTATTTGATGGGTTGTCAGAACCTTGGCAAACATGACAGCTAGGAGCAATTATCCTTGCATTTTTAAAGAAATAAGATGTGACAGTTCCTTTTACCACATTGATTATATTTTTTGCTTTTTCTCTAACAAAAGGAAGTGCTTTTAATTTCAGACCTGATGGCGTCAAAATAATCTTGGATGCCTTAGTTAATTTAAAGAGGAAAAAGGCTCAAAGATGAGTGCATAATATCTCTGGGAAAAGAAAAGTTTTTTACAAACTTTGCATATATCTTTCATTAAATATTGCAGTAAAAAGTCTTTCAAGCGATAGAGTAAATTATACAGACTCACAGACTCTCATAATGTATGGTACACAGTTACACACCTGTACCTAATTTTAAATTTATTTGAATCACCACAAAAATCCTTTGCTAACACTTAATTAAGTTTTAATAGAGTTTTTATTAAAATAGGTCTGCAAATTCTGTCATTTTATAAGAAGCTTAAATCAAGGCCATTGAAGGAGAGGGAAATTATTGTATTGCTCTGGGATATATGCTGCTTTGGGAGATGATTTGTTCTCTAGTGATATCTTATGCTTGTCTCACTGCACATACTCAGCTACTGCACTTCATCCCCTGAGGATGCTAGAGTTACTCATTCACATCCATCCAATGTCCTCTGTGGTCTGGTACTGGTCACCAAGAGTAACTAATGTTAGCTACTTCATTGAAGCGTGTATGTTGCCACTGTCAGCCTATCTGGCTATTCATCAGAAACTTTTCTGACCACATCTTCTAGTTAACAAGGATCTGTAAAATGAAGACTGCTAATTGCTGTTAGGTATAGAAGCTAACTCCCTGCCAGATGCTATCAGGTACCAAAATGAGCAGGTTCAAACAATAATCTCTTGAAATTGATTATTGAAATTCTTCTGATTTATGCTTTAAAAAAGGGAAATATACTAACCTTTCTTAATAAGTAGTATTTGCACCTTATAAGCACCATGTTCCTGTATCCACAAAGGAAAAGAAAAGAATATGGCCCATGGTACCATTTAGGAAAACCCCTAGCTTCTGCATGAATGTATATTTAAGTAAAACATTCTTCTTTGTGGGAAAATTTGGAAAGCTCTGTTATGTGGGTTACAACACTTAGTACTTGGAATTCGTATTCTGTATCACTCCCACTTGTTGTCCACTGTCTGTTGCTGGTACTCAGGAGGTGTCACAAGATCTAGAGGTGCATTTTGACAGAGATGCTTCCAGTACGGTCAGAAGTACCAAAGGATTTCAGTTTATTTATTCCTTTGAAAAATTTACTAATTTCAGCCTTCATTACTAAATAGGTACAGATAATCTCTTTAGAGTCTACTATAGTTCAAATCACTGTTGCCACTGGCCATAGACAGCTCATAAATTCTTGAGGAGTGGCTGAGGGAGCTGGGTGCATTTGGTCTGCAGAAAAGGAGGCTCTGGGAGAACTCACCGCTCTCTGCAACTACCTCAAAGGAGGTTGTAGCCAGGTGGGGGTCGGGCACTTCTCCCATGTACCACGGGAAATGACAAGAGGAATTGACCTCAATTTGTACCACAGGAGATTTAGATCAGATATTAAGAAAAAATTCTTCACCAAAAGGATGATCAGGCATTGGAATGGACTGCCCAGGGAAGTGGCTGAGTCGCCATCCCTGGAGGTATTTAAAATATGTGTAGATGTGGCACTTGGGGACATGGTTTAGCATGGTTTAGATTTGGCTGTTAATTGCTATATTAAACGTCATCTGGAGGTTACCATATTTCTCTGAAAAGGACTTTTAAAAGAATTTTTGAAAAACATTTTAAAAGCCTGCAAAAAAATTACAAATACTTCCCACCTTGTCTATTTATAGCATTTTGTTGACTCTTTCAAACATAGTTTAATAGACAAGGTGCAATTTGCTGTTAAAATACACACTAATTTTTGCTATTAAAGCAAAGAACATTTAAGCCCCACATTCACCTTGCTTCTCGCCAACCATAACCTCCACCCTTTTCCTGTATCTTCTTTGTGCTCTCTTTTCTGGCTTCTCAGAGCAGGTAGTCCACTATGGGAATGTTTGCCCAGGTAGCACTTCTTACTGCAGTGGTTTAGGAAAGCCAGAAGGAGCATGGGGACAAAGGATTATGCAGCTTGCTGAACCAAATAGTTGGTGTGGCAAGGGAAACTGCCAAGATGAGGAGAATGGTCTGGTCTCAGAGAAAGTTATAATGGTTCTAATGAGATCTAACGATCTAACAATCTAACCATCTAACTGTTTGATCTAACCAGATCTAACAGTCCTGTTTTGACTAATTTCTGGATTTTGGTTTTACCTCTAAAGTCTTTTTACCCCTCTCTTATTGTGTTTTGTAAAATTTAAAACAGCGTATTTTCAAATCTGCCTTCTATTTTCAAACTTTTGCAAAAAATTTTAAGGAAAATCTGTGCACTAAATGATCTCTGCAGTCAATAGTAAGTTACATAAATAAACTATGGAACATTGTCTTTATTAGGAGTCATTTTGAAAGTTGTTTCTGTGCTAGAATATGGTTCTTATATAATCTGACCTCTGCACTTTAGAAGTTAAAGTTGTCATTTCAAACTGCAGTGGATTATATATAGTCATTTGGAATCAATAAAACATAAGTCTTCTGACATGTTCTATCCCTTTAATGATTTCCCTCACATAAGTTAATTTTGTATAAAAGAAGCAGAATGTCTTAACTACTTATGTCTCTAGGTTTTGTGTTGTTTAGATTACAAAATCATCTATATATAGAACAGTAATTTTGCATTTTGTACTACTCTTTTCATTTTGCTCACTTAGTCTTAGATGTCATGGACATTTTATTCAGGCAATAAAACTCCTGCTACTCACTTCCAAAGATAAAATAATTTCAGCTTGAACTTTATGCAAACCTAGACACATGAACCAGGAGATTATATTCAAGGTTAAAAATGTGAGTATGGAATTCATAATTATCTCCAGAGATATAATTACGTGATGAGGAGAGGTGTTTTAATTGCTGTCCTAGATAAGGACTGCATATAACTACTGTGTTCAAAGCTGCATGAGAAACAGTGAAGTTGTACAAACTAAAGAAAAAGAACTACCCTATCCCCTGAACAATTTCAGAAATTCTTTTTATATACATAGCACATGATTCTCTTTCACATCCTTTGGCTTAAAAGTAGTTTTTAGAAAATGCCATGTGCCACCCAACATTTAATTTTCTTGTTTATGTTTCCAAACTGAACAACTCTTTCAGTGTAACACATTGCTATGAGGCCTTATGCAACTGGGATTCAGTATAGGAAATTTTGTTAAATGAAAAATATAATTTGCTTTAATGGTTTTCCTGTTTTAAACCTTGTCTGCATTCACATATTTCTCCTTTGTCAATATGCTCTGTTTCAACAGGATACCCAGGGAAGCTCTTTCAGGGGTTCTTTTTTTTTTTTCCCTTTCACAAGTTCCATGACCTAAAATTATGAAATCTATTGTTTGGGAAGGCCCATGCATTCTGGAAGCCATAAATGTGCTTGTGCTCCTTTTTCTGCAACGAGTATTAAAAGTAAAAAATAGTCAGTCTTCTGAAAATTTCTTCTTCTCTGCTTCAGCAGTCACAACAGAACATAATAATTTGATACCAATATTTTCAGTTGTTTTCAATTATTTTGCAAAATACTAGTGAAATGTCCAACCAAACGAAAAGGGCAGCTAAAGGGAGGACAACAGAAA
Organism: Ptilonorhynchus violaceus; assembly: GCA_013397565.1. Taxonomy (NCBI): domain Eukaryota; kingdom Metazoa; phylum Chordata; class Aves; order Passeriformes; family Ptilonorhynchidae; genus Ptilonorhynchus; species Ptilonorhynchus violaceus. The sequence continues at coordinate 139,703 of VZRJ01007103.1, forward strand.
ATGTATAGAAAAATCAGTGGTATGTTTAAGCTAGTTTTTTTCTATCCTGGTTTTATCTGCCTTTTTCCTAGATTCAAAGTACATTGATTATAAACCCTTTCATATCTATTTCCTTAGATAAACAATTTCATTAATCAGTATAGCCAATTATGCCCATTAGCTTCAGTGATTAATGAATGGGTGATGCCAAGCAATAGGACAAGAGGCAACGGGCAGAAAGTGATGCACGGGAAGTTCCACCTGAACAAGAGCAGATTTCCCAGAGAGGTTGTGGACTCTCCCTCACATTCAGGAACCTGGTCACAATTCTGTGCCATGTGCTCTAGGATGACCCTGCTTGAGCAGGGAGGTTGGACCAGCTGACCCACTGCAATCCCTTTCAACCTGACACATTCTGTGATTCTGTGATCCTGTGATGTCAGTTAAAATTTATAGGGTTTGGCAGGGACATACTTTGGCTCTCCAACGTAAGAGATATGGATGGAGTCACGGATATGCAACTTCATTTCCTGTTTTCTACCTTCAGATCAGGACTGAGTTTATTTCTGTATCTAAATCCACTGCTGGTCAGAATCCACTATTGGTTGGAGTCCACTATATATTTTTTTACATGAAGCTGCAATTGTTATTAGAAAGCAAAGGAAAAAAGTTTTAAAGGATTTGATACTATTTATGTCTATATTTTTAGGGAGGACTTAGGTTCAGCAATAGAAATTTAAATCTCAGATTTCATCTTTTCCAGTGTTTCCTTTCCTAAAATATCTTGATGTTTTGAAAATATGAAAATCAAAAGTATGTTGGCCTAAATCCAAAATTTTAATGAATTAAAAATAATGGATTTTTCCCTGTATGTCATTAACCATTTTTCTATCACAAATAAAAATAAATACTTGCCATAGTGCAACAACTAATTCAATTTTTTAGCTGTATATTTAGATTTACATTTTGCCCTTCAAATTAGTTTCTCTTTATTCTTTTCATTTGGAAAAGGGAGAATGGAAAATTTTTGTTCCGTTTTTCTGGAACAATATTTAGTCGCTTATTACAGTTCTTACAGTCTCAGTCTTTCAAAACCTTTTAACATTTTATGGAACAATAAAGAATCTGTAGCTTCAGTTTCAACTGAAAAATGACAATGAAAAACTATTTTCTCTACCTTTGTTTTACTGTGTTGCCTTCTAACACTGTTTCTTGGTTTGTTACTCTTTTAGAATCCTTGAAAATACTATTGTATGCATCTATGGTCACCTGTGCTTTATCTATAATGCTGAATAGGAGAGGTCCAGGGGTTGATTTCTGCCCTCAACAGCAAGTGTAATATGTGAGCTGATATCCAAGTGTCTTGCAGGCTTGTCACCTCTGTAGTATATTCATCCTGTAGTGAAATAGGTAAAGGGGTCCAAAACACAGTGAAAGAGGGAGCTAAAAAATTAAATAGTGCAGATGATTGTGGGTTCCATATGCAATCTCAGTTCCAGGACCTGTTATTTATCTTTACAGTCATTGCCATGTACTTATGTAATGGAAAGCTTGAAGTGTACATCTGGGAGCCTACACACTGACAGATGAATGCTGAATGTCAATCTGTGGTGGAAAGCACTTGAAAAAGAGACGGGAAGTAAATGAAGATTTGTCTTTATAAAGTCATTTCCAGCAGAGATCTTCATAGCTAATGCACTACTGCCCACAATAAATACCTAACCAGGAGGATAACTGGGAACTTAGAAGGCATGCTACTGTACCACAAGATGGATAATAATTATACTATTCATTAAATTATTAAAAACAATTGCATAATTAAATCAAACCAACAATTTATATGACTAAAATGTAGGTCGGCCCAAGGGAAGGGATGAAATCCAGCTTTTTAAGGGAATTTTGCACATGTAGTTTAATCATTATGTACTTAGAAGCAGTGCATCTGAATACCAGAATAATACTCTATGCATATTGTGTGTTAATGTGTATGTGATAGGAATACGGGAAGAGTGTGAAGGATTTTTTTTTCACAGTGCAAGATTTTAAATAGCTTCTTTGTAAAACCTGCAAAGCTCGGGATAGAAAGACAGTAACATGTAAAAGTTACCCTTAGGAAATTATTCATTAAAGGGCTTCTCTGTCCTGGGTGTTTATGATAATGAAAACATAACAGTGACAATTAATCGTGAAAGCTACTACTGAGATGTCACCACTGGATATAGAAACAAACAAAGAAAAGAAAAAGCAAGCTTGAAGTTAACCAAGAGAAGACAGAAAAATAAATGAACTGTGAGACATATTTAAGTATCATAAACATTTTCCATAGTGTTGATTTGCTAGGAAAACTTAATCATTACTGGGGCTACACCCCAGGCATACACTTGAGACTAAATAATGAGCACATTTAGTCAATGAAAGAAGTGAAAATAAGGTTTCCTCAAGAGAAGAGACAGGAAATCTATTGCTTCCCAACAAAATGATAAATAACCTACCATTAATATCTCAATGGAAAATGCTACAGAAAGGTCATAATGTAATAGCTTATTCCTGGCTTTCCAATGAATGGCAAAAGAAAAATTATATATCTATATCTAGATCTATATAGATATATACAGAACCTAGGCCAAAACAAGCTAAAAAAAATAGAAGACCAGAAAGGAAAAAGAAAAGCTGTGTGTACAAGATTTTATAATAATCCCTTGCCATAAAAGCATAGCACCTCAGTGAAATTGTTGGCACTGCCATTCTGCCCTCTGCGGAAGTACAATTGCTTCTTATTTCAAAAAGAAATGGTTATTACTTCAATAAAACTAGGCTGAACATTAGAAGTCTTTCCTGTACCTTAAAACAAGTTTGATTATAGAATAGCCTTCCCAATGAAGCAATGAGAACAGCCAGCTTCATTGGTTTTCAGAGGTATGCAATCATGTTTCTGAACAGGACTGGTTACAGGGTTCCTCAACCCAGAGGATACTTTCTTCTCTTTTTAAGAAGTTTTTGCACCAATGGTGGGGCCATCTGCCACATTGTCTGTAGCCATTGTTCCTACTAACTATAACACCCTGTCAGTACCTTAAAAATATAGTCCCGTGTACAAAGAGGGAAAATAGAGAAGGCAGAAGGTCTTGAGTTTAGCTTTACAGAAATGCAGATGGTACACATAGTCACTAGAGAATTCACATTTTCAGATTTGAAAGAAGAAGGAAGACATCATTACTAGAGGGGCAGAAGGCAGTACGGGGAGTTTAATTTTCAGAGAAGTATGGTGGTAATTGTAATGGCCAGAACATGGTGAAGCTGACCTCATAGACAATGCTCTTGCTAATTATATCACTTGCAACAGCGTTACAAGAATGATGATAATTCACTCAGCATTATGCAGTCAAGAGGATTTTTTTCTAACTTTACAGTGTACCAGCTGTAATGTGAGGAAAAGGGACATTTTTGCAGTTAAAGTGAACTGCCCTCTGAAACTGGAATGTCTAATTTCTCTATAATTATCAGCAAAAGTCTCTGCTAAAAGATTTTATTTTAATTTTGGTAGATATAGGTACATGTGGCTTCTACAAAGAGAGTTTTCCATCCCAGTATCCAATAATTTCAGGCATTTAACAGCATACTTTCACAAGAGGTGTCTGTGATTACTTTGTTGAGTAAAGGAAATTAGCCATTTAGCTAGGAACAAACAAGCAAAAAGAAGGGAACCTTTTCATCACATAAAAACTTGACATTCCTGCTTTGTCATTGGTACACATAGACAAGCTGATAGCTTTTTGTTTTCCAAAGTATCATCAGCCATTCATGTTTGCCAGAAAGGTTCTGAAATATGTGAAGACTATCCAGTGATGACAGGAACACTGAAAATTTATTTTCTGTATTGAAGAACTTTATTCCCACCAAGTATTAAAAGAACCCTACTGAGAGCAACCAAAAGTCCACATAATCTTCAGGCAGGTGCTTATGAAAAGAGAGTAAGACTAAGCTAAGGTGGAACAACATTTCACAAAATATTTGCTCTCAGCTTCCAGCTATCAGCTTACCTAGCTGAGACACAGGTTGTACTTTTGTGCTTGCCTGGGTGTGTTTAGCAGCTCTTGAAAGGCGCGTCCTCCATGAGGGACATTTTTAGTAGTTTATGAAACTATTTACTCTTGTGTTGCATAAAGCATTGAATGGCAATGAACTCCCAAATTAAATTTGCTGTGTATGAAAAATTCTGAATCAATTGCTGATTTTTTGTACCGTGCGGAATACCTACCAATATTTTCTAATACCTTCTCTGTGTCATCCATGATTTTATAACCTTCTTCAGTATCCCTCTCACCAACTGGCTCTTCTTCAGCTGATAAGTCCTTACCAAACTGACTTCTTCTCCTGTAGAAGTGTCTCCATCCAATGCTCCTTTTCTCCTTATTTCATACCTTTCTGTGACTGGTTGCAACAGGCTGTAATGGAGGATACCTCAAATCATGGAACCATGTACAGAAAGAAGCAGAAGAACAATCTTTATTATATGTCCAGAAGGTAGACTTCTTTGCCACCAGTTTTGAAGATGCAACTTGTCTACCCATCCATAATATATCAACAGAAACCACACCTACTTTATCATTGCATTATTTGCCTGTGGAGTACACTCTCTGCATCTTATCTAGCCAAATTAAATAACAGCAGAATTTGTGGTTGAGGAAAACTACAGTATTCTGACATTTTGCTTCAATTGAGTGGAAATAAAAGTAGGAATTAAAGTGAATATTTTCTGATCAAGGAATTTCCTTTTACATTATTTCAGAACTCTTGAAGAGTTTTATGATTGTGCTTCACTTTGATAAGATTAAAGCACTTCTTTGATGCAAGGTAGTACTTCCTTTTGACTGCAACACTTCAGCTTTTATTTCTCTTCAGGCTAATTAGACATAACAATGTTAAGATCAAAATGCAAATGAGGAGAGTATCTTGACCTTGTCAGAAATTTTTCAATGCTATCTAAAAAATTATCAACATTTTATTAAAATTTTCCAATAAAATTGATTTCCACAAGATACTTGGACTTCCATGGATCAATGTACATTTAAAGAATGCAGTACTCACATCAAATGTTTGACCAGGACTAATTGTTATTCTCTCTCTCCTACACATAGGTGTTGTCAAGAAAAAGCATATTTCCTGTTTAATAAGATGCAGAGAGACTGAAGCACTTGAGGACCTTATGCTCAAAATATAGATGCTAAAATCTTCATCCCACCGTCTGTCCAAAGCTTAAAGTGCCCGAAAACTCCAAGAAGCAGCATAGGAAAACTTTGTTTACAAGTTTTAGATACTATATTATTGGTATATAATTTGACCCCTAACCAGCAATGACTGCTCTACAATGAAACTGGTAGAAGGAAAGGCAGATCCTTAACATGACTACTTAAACTCTCCATTGTTTATATTAGTTTGAAACGATGTAGGAAATGAGCAGCAGTGTTTAATGTTAATTACCTTTAACACAGGGCTGGTGTAAGCCACTCCAGTCCTCCCTTGCTCCTTTGTGTAGGATCTCGCTCTATTGCTGAGGCTCACAGCTTGCCCTGAACTATGCAGACCAGCACCTCTTTGAAACTGGACTGTGAAATGAATGACCTAAACTGTCTCTTGGAAGTTAAAAGTAGCAGACTGGGACGGTGGGAGTACTATCAAAATCTGACATTCATATAACTTTATCCTACAACACCAGATTGAAAAATCCATGGCTTTAGGGGCTATTTTTAACCATGGTCTGGTATGTGCAAAGCTGCACAGACTGCTTGTAGTAGTGCACCTGATGCGACAACTTTAGACTTATAGAATCACAGAATGGTTTGGGTAGGAAGGGACTTTAAAGATCATCTAGTTCTAACCACTCCACAATGGGCAGGGATGTCACCTACTGGATCAGGCTGCTCAGGGCCTCACCCAGTCTGGTCTTGGGGATACTTCCAGGGATGGGTTATCCACAACTTCCCTGGGAAACTGGTTCTTGTGCCTCACCACTCTCTGAGTAAAGAACTTCCTCCTAACTTCTAATCTAAATGTTCCCTCTTTTAGTGTAAAACCATTTCCCCTTGTCCTATCACTATCTGCCCATGTAAAAAGTTGCTCTCCCTCTTTTTATAAGCTCCCTTTAAGTACTGGAAGGCTCCTAAAAGTTTCCTTGGAGTCTTCTCTTCTCCAGGCTGAAAACCCTGAGCTCTCTAAGTCTGTCTTCATGGGAGAGGTGCTGAAAAATCTAAGATGTCAGAAAAAAAGGTGGGGCAGAGTTTTAGCACATTGAAAAGCTCAGGAAAACTCAGTGTAGAAAGGGTAGGCAAGGAGGTGGTGGGTTGGACCATAGCAGTCCCATGGCACCCTCCCTGCCAGCCCCACAGTTGATCTCACGGGTAGACCAGAAACGTCCTAATCTGCAGCTGGTAGTATGCTCATAGTGTGCGAGCAACATACTCTGAAAAGCATTTCTGTAAATGTCATAACACGATCTGTTCACTTGCTTTAGCTCCACATCACTCATTGCCCAGGTCAGAGCTTTGATGAAGGATCAGCCTAAAGGTCGTAGGATGATCACATTGCCCTTTTTATAGCCAAGTGGGAGAAGATATCTAGTAGCCTGAATAAAATATATTAATACTTTTTTCCCAGTGTAACATGATATTATAATATAAAAAAGCTGAACAACGAAGCTTTAGATGGTGCTGATAATATTTTTTTTGGTTTTCTTAATTAACTTTTCCTGCTGTACTGCACAGCAAGAAACAACATATGCTCTATGAGCTCCAACTGTTCTCCACCTACCTTCTTTCCCACAACAAAAACAAAGGGGGAAAAATGTAGAGCTATTTCACTTATGCACACCACATATATTGGATATTGACCTAATCTTAGTCATGAAAGTTTCCAAAGTGTAGTGTTGAAGTTTTTGTTGAATTCTGGAACCTTTAGTGAATGATTTCCTTCTTCCTTCTGAGGTTATCTGGTGCATACATCTTGTCCCACTTTATTCATAAAAGAGTAGAATATTCTAAGTATAATTTGAGCACCAAAACATTTTGTATCTCTGAGGTAAATAAAAGTCTCCTAATGCTATCAAAAAAGATGGAGATATATCAGAAATTATTGGATCTATTCCACCTAAAGTTGCTTTACTAGCAGCTTTGCCAAATAAGGTTTCACTGAGCTAGATAGCTTTTTTCTGTGGTGACAGAAGACTGGGTCTTCTCTAGTGTTGACTGATGCAAAAGAAGAAAAGAACTAGTGCTTTGGGACTTGACTGGACCTCACACATTATTTATAACCTGTCTGCATATAACTGTGTCTGCAGTTGGATAAAATTCTCACATAGAGAGTAGATTTGCATTCTCCTGCTCAGACATGACTAGTTCAGAATTGCTCTTGGTTTCTATCGTGTTGTGATTATTACTTTCAGTCAGTGTAAACTTCCAGGGCAAAAAGTCTAGCTAGAACAATTGCTAAAAAAGTATTTATTACAATTTGAAGTTTTCCTTACTGGGGGAGGTGGGGGAAGAAAAAAGGTGATAATACATCATAAAAAGTTCATCAAGTTGTACATTAAGTATCAGGTCTCGAAAATTAGAAAGAAACTCTTCCCTGTTTAAAGACAATAATTTTCACACGATGAGAAATCTGTCTTACAGACACTCAACCAAGCATTTATGCAGAGAGAAAGACAAGATTTCCCCCTGGTTAGTGAGATCTTTAAGAGTCTCTGCATTGTATTGCAGTTCTCATTTTGCACTGACACAGTCACTGAAACACATTTTTCCAAGGAAATTACAAACATAATGAAACTCTTTAGAAAAAAAAAAAATCTCTTGATACTTCACTTATCCTCTCTAATTCTTTCATGTTTGTTGCATGTGTTTGCTTCCCAAGATGAATAGAAATAAATTGAAATATTTGTCTATTATTTTAGTACCACCAGTGTTTCTCAACTATCTCAGCTCTACATGCATGTCATATATTACCTGTCTCTGCACATAACTTTATCATTAACCGCAACCCTTAGGTTCTTTCACCACATCTTAGAGTAAGGGTCTGAATTATTTTTCTTCATATTTCTCTAGTTCTACTTTGACTGCTAAGACATGTTTATGGTGTTTGTTTGTATTGCTTTTTTAATTTTTTGTCTAAAATTTTGAACGCACCTCTTTATCATGTTACGAAATGCTCTTTTCATTAGAAAATACCTATCATGCTTATGTTATCATTAATGATAATCTCAAGTTGGAAAAGGCTTTTGTATAAAAGTTGGTAGGTGCATTTAAAAAACTCTAGCTATTCAAATTGCAGTCCCTAAACCACAATTTCTAAACTCTTGTTATACTTTAAGCTTATTAAAAAATAAAATGTGCAAAACTGCCAAACTTACATGCCTTGTCTTCCAAATAGAAGAAAGTTATTTGATGCTTACTTGATAGACAGTACAATTTAAAGGTCTCCAAAATCCAAATATTTATTCATCTTCCATTGGATTTTATCAATATGGCACAAATATATTTCAATTAAGGAAGTATATTTATGTGAGTAAGCATATGTAAGATACTGTACCACTAGAAATATCTGATGAAGGGCATTTAGGCTTGTCTGTAATATAATGAATACATCTTGTCATTATAAAATGTTCAATGGATACCTTTATGCATTATAATTATAGGTTTACTTTGCCATTGGACAACTCATATAGAAATGATTCTTGGATATAAGTGGCTGCTATATAGAAGTGAAATGTAGGCACGATTCAGAAATAGCAAGATTTATAGGAGGCGATGGTAAAGTTACAGCCATAATATGTTTTAAAATTCTTTGGTCACTTTCTACATAAGTATGTCTTTATGACATTTGTTTGCAGCACCCTGTTAGTAGTTGGAAAATGTAATGAAGTTTCCTGCTCCTGTTAGTAATCACTCATCTGGAAAATAGGTGATAATAGCCAATCACAACAATAGATTTTTCTCTGCAGTACTGTATCAAAGCTATTACTGTTTAATCACCTTTATTCTTCTGCATTGATAGCAATTGTGAAACATCAGACCAGTTACAGTATAAAGTAAAAATACATTCCTGTACTATGTATGTTTTATAATATTATTCTTCACAATTTTTAGGCAGCTTTTAAGTGAACAGTCATCACTAAGGATCTCATCCAGTATCTGGGGATGTCAAGGGGCAGGATTCAGTGGGGTTCAGAAAAACACCTTTATAGCAGAAGCCATTAATTTATTAATGTCAGTAATAATTACTGGGATATTTTTATGAGATATGCACATTTGAAAAGTTTTAGGATGAGGCCTCTTACATAGCAAAGGCTACCTCCTTTATGCTGAAACTGCTGATTTCTTGGGGTTAGGTGTTTCCCTTTATGTAACACTTATATATTCTCCATTTCTGTGTAGGACAAATGAAAATTTTGTAGTTGGCAATCTATAAACAGCTTTTCTGTCTGTCAAATAATGCCTCACTGCTTCTGACAATGTACACTTTCAGCTTTACAGAACCATCCAACAATATTTGATGGTCAACTCAATTCAATTCTATTGAAGCAGTCATTGCTGTAGTCTCCTTCCCCTTCCTCCTCCTCTTTTTCTGACAAAACACAAGTACTCAATATTCTTAGTCAATGTTGTTGTTTTATTTCTTACTAAAGGCAAAACTCTTTTTCCTTTGGTACTAAATCTATACCAAAAGCTCCACAATTTCAGAGTTTGATTTTTAAAAATGGGATCTGTTTGGCTGAAAATAGTACACAGGCTCCCCATCTAATGTATGAGGATGGTTAAATGTCTAGTGTTGCATACATTTGAAAGAAAAAACAAACCAACAATCCTAGAGCATGTGGAATAAGCATTCCCCTATATTAGCCAGCTGAGAAATGTGAAGACAGTAGGACATTTCAAATCACACAGCTCTCTATGGTTCTCAGTGCTGCTGGGTAGGGAGTCACTTCACTTGAGATATATGCCTTGAATTTCTTCCCCAAAGGTAGATGTTTGTGCCCTCTGCTTTTCATACTCAAATTTAGATAGTTTTTTCTCTTCCTAAGTACACCTCAAAGAAGAGAAACTAACCAGGTTAAGAGCAATACTCAGTCCAGAACAGGTTCTGTTCCCTTTTGCCCAGATCTGGCTTTGAATCTTTTAGGCAAATGGAGTGGAAACAAGTTTCTTAAAGTTTGGTTGAAAACTTGGAAATAAATTTCTTTTGAAATTGGTGCTAGATCTTTGGGCAGTGCCCAAGATCCTTTAACAGCTCTACAAAGTTTTCACATCTCATAATTCAACATTAATCTTAATGACATTTCATTTCCTACCTTGTTTAATGTTAATAAAAAGCCACAACACATTATGTTCTCAATTCAACAGAATGAATAACCTCTATTATATGTTTATGTATCCTGCTGATCTATGTGGCTAGTATCCTAAAACAATTATAAGCCTGATAATGTTAAATATAACAAAAAAAATTATTTTTTTACTTGCATCTTATTTAATACCTGTGCTGCTTTTTCTTTAATTCACTTTAGAATTGTTGAGTCTCATTTTTTCCATATGAAGGTGGGTGGCTTCTCATGCAGCATACTTCTCTGTACTTTTCTGAATATATCTCAGGCTTAATTTTAGAAATATTAAGCTTCATAGGCATTTCCATATACTTACCTATTAATTCCAATAGAACAGGAAGAGACTTCTTAAAATTATTAGGAGTTAATCTAGATGTTAATTCATCCTAGTATAGTAGTCCTCTCAAGAGTCCCCATTTAATAAGAAAATCTAGCACATCTATTAATAAAAGATTCTGGAATTAAAGTAAACAGTCCTGATATCCTCAAACCCTAGATGGCATAGCAAATTTCAGAAAAGAGGAAAACAAAGGTGGACAAATAAAGAGCTGTTTTTTGCAGGGAAAATAATATGCTGATTCCTTACTGCAATGCAATTAAGTGCTCCTACAGACCTGTGATATCTTAAAAGAATAATTATTTGTACTGTTTTAGTGTTGGACCATTGATATGTTATTGTAACAGTGCACCACTTAGCTCCTTGGGAGTAAATTGGGAGTTAAATGAGGACTCTTTCAAATATTTCTCCCAAATATCTATTTCTCAATTCTCCAACAGGCAACACTAGTAGTGAGTGTGTGAGAAATGTGGTGGGTAAGACAGAAATTTCATTTTAGGTATTTGGATCTTTACTTGTAATAAATATATTATGTATTCCATGTTCCTCTGATTTTTTTCAAGAAATACAAGTTTTCTTACCTTATATAGAATAGATTAGAATAAAATATAATAGTTCAATTGGAAGGGACCTAAAACAATCACCTCATTGTTCTGATCCTATTTTTTAAATTATTACAGAGATGCTTCTGCCCAAATTAAGGTGCAAACAAGATCATATGCTGAAGTTGAGAATATGGATTTTTATTTAACAGTAAATCTGAGGTAGGGAGAGAAATAGGGAAAAGAGGAGGGTGGGGGAAGAGAAAGAGAGTGACAGAGAAAATAGAAAAAATATCGCCACTCACATAGATTATAATGTCATCCCATTGGTCCTCTTCTAGTCTTCTCTGTGGTTGCAGTCTTGTTGAAGTGATGGCTGCAAACTGTATCCATCAAGTGGGGAGGGGGAAAGAGACCACAGATCACAAAATCTCTTGGGTTTGTATTCACTCAGGTTGAGGTGGGAACCCCCACCTGGTGCACAGAGTTTCACACTGAATGATGTAATGTTATGGATCACAGAATATTTCATAACTCTTTGACATCTTCTAAGATGTTGCAGCTGTCTCTTCAGTGTAGTTGAATCAATCACGACCCATCAGCTGAGATTAATGCCTTCATCCTACCTGTGAACGTCCCACTACTTTGGAGGAGAATACTCACAGATTAGTTGTTATGTAAGGCAGGGCATAGACATGACAAGAAGGACCTTTCCCATATCACAGGATTTACCTCTTATCAGTCTCTTCCCTTATCTGGAAGTCCAGTTTGTAACCTCAGATATGCATGCCCTTCTGCACCTGAGAGGCCACACAGTGCACCACTAGCAAAGCACCCAGCGGATGGCTTGAGCCATTAGCACCAATATTCCAGTCTCTTACAGCAGTCTCTTACAGTGGTGACTGCAAGTGGTTGAATGCTTGAGTTATTAATCACTAGCAGTCCAGCCTTTCAAACTCATCCAACTACCTGACCAACTAAGGGCTGACCAACAGCTAAAGCATGTTGGCATTAAGTGCATTGTCCAAATGACTCCGAAATGCTAACAAGCTTGGGGCAACATCCACCTCTCTACAAAGCCTGTTCCACTGTTTGACCAACCTCTCTGTAAAGAAATGCTTCCTAGTGTTCAGTCTAAACCTTCCCTCATGCAGCTTTAAACCATTCCCATGTGTCCCATCACTGAATGCAAAGGAGAAGAGATCAGCACCCCTCTACACTTCTCCTCCTCAGGAAACTGGAGAGCGTGAGGTCACGCTGTAGCCTCCTTTTTTCTAATGTAGATAAAACCAAAGTCCTTAGCCACTTCTGACAGGATATGTCTTCCATGCCTTTTATCTAATTTGTTGCCCTCCTCTGGATGTATTCAAGAACCTCCAAATCCTTATTAAACTGTGGGGCCTGGAACTGCACACATCACTCACAGTGAGGCCAGACGAATGCTAAATACAGTGTTGTAATCACCCCTTTTGACCAGCTGGTTATCTGTGTTTAGTGCACCCCAGGATGGCATTTGCCCTTTTGGCTGCCTCACTGCTGATCCATGTTGATCCCACTGTCAACCAACACCTCCATGCTTTTATTCATTTCTTCAGGCCTGCTCTCTAGCCGCCGCTCTCCCAATTTATTCTTGTGCCCAGCATTACTCTGCCCTAGGTGCAGAATCAGGCATTTGGACTTTTTATTTTCATGCCATTGATGATTGCCCAGCACTCCAATCTGTACAGATCCCTCTGCAAGGCCTCTCATCCCTTGTGAGAGTCAACAGCACCTCCCAGTTTGAAATCATCAGCAGATTCCTACATCCACATCACTGATAAAAACACTGAGCAGAACAGGTCCAGGATCGAGCCCTGAGGGACATTACCAATGTCACCAGCCAAATGTAGCTCCATTCACTACGTACATTGGAGCCCCATCATTCAGTTTTTTACCCAGTGCACTGTAAACCTACCCATCCCACACTCTGAGAGTTTGTCCAGAAGGATGCTGTGTGGAACAGTATCAAAAGTGTTACTACAAACAAAGTGAATTGGGCTCTGTGTGAGTGGAATAAGCAAAATAAACACTATGAGAACACAAGGTGTTTGCTCACATATCCACCAACACGAGGCAACAAAGACAGCATCTGCAGGTACCTGAGCATGCCACTTGATAGGATAGAATGAAGAGCCCTAATCTACTTCGTATTGGGCTGTTTTGCAGTCATTTTTTGCAGGCATACTATGTCAACAAACCTGGCTATGGATGTTAGGTGAAAAAAAAAAATTTGAACAAACAAACAAGAACAACAACAAAACAAAAAAAAACCCATGACAAACGAAACAAAAAAATTCCCCCCCAAAACACCAAGCACCTTCCCCCTGCCCTACAGTAATGAAGTGTAGGAGGATTTCTTTCTTTTATTTTTAATATAGAACAATAGATAAATTTAGTCTGAGTGGAAATACAGCTTTTGATGGAAAACAGCTTCACGAAATGGTTTTTCTTTCTGTTTTTCTAACTTCTGAATCAACTTGGATATATTTAGTAATATCAACATATTATTCTGAATGCATTGCAAAGCAAGACTTTGTTATTGCTTACACTTCAGGCAAGGCATGAAGGCCTAACTAAAACATGAAGCTATTATATTGATAAGGCTATAACATGGACACTTAATTCCATGGTATTACACACTTTACAGATTTGTGAAAATTTAAAAACAGTAACACAAGTGAGCTTGAAAATATGTGTTTCAAGTATAACTTGCCTTTTATATTCTTGTTTCCTGAAAATACCAATTCAAATTCAAGTTAAATCGCTGGTGGCTAATCAGCTTTGATACAATTTTTCCTTTATCATACCTTTAATCTTGATGTAAAGTCATTAATATTTAGCATTAATTATGGAAGGATTTTTAAAAAGCTAATTAATTATTCAGAAATCCATTATAATCTAAGTGAAACTGCCTCATTGCACCCTCTGTATTCTCAACACTATAAACAAAGAGATCTAAGTAGCAATCTTTGTTAAGAACTTTGTCTTTTTTTATGCCTTTTGTTTCTTCAAAGTAAAGGCACTTGAGAAATGAAGTCATGACTGCCATTTCATGGGTCACTTTAGCTGGTTACCTTCCTGTTGGGAAGGTGTCTTTAATGGTCTACACCCAAAATAGCAATCCGTATCTCTTTTTATAGTCAATGGGGAGAAGTAGATTCTTCTAAGTAACAATTCACCTCATCTTAAGGTACACATCTAAAGTAAGTAAGGTCAATCACATACTTTTAGGGTCTATTTTTTTACACTGACACTGAAGAGATCCTATGTTACTCCTTGCAGAGACTAATGTAGATACTGTGTAATAGTTCAAACAGGTTCTGCCTGATTTGCTACTTCATCTTTCCATTTCCACTTCAGATTATACACTGGTGCAATCTCACCAGTTGTTTGCTGTCTTGTCACTTCTGTTCACCTACAACTTCCAGCTAACAGCCAAAATTCAATTCTGTAGGATTTTATATTCTTAAAGCTATGATTCCTGGAATTTGAGGAATTTTACCTCCAGTTAAAAGATTTCCTATCAAAAGCAAAATTGATGGGCTAAATTTTAGTACCCAACATAAAATGAAGTATTACTAAAACTCCTTTAATTAAATGGTCCCACCTTTATGTTCATTTAACTGTAGTTCTGCATTGTAACAGAGATTTGATTAATGTAGTCAGAGTGGTAGTTTCTGAGACTGATTGTTAAATTCAATGATTTATTTTAAACTTTTGGCATGGTAAGATGCTAACCTAATTCATAGCAATTATTATATCTTTTTGAAGACCTTTCTAAAATAAGGCTTATCATGAACTCAGTAAACAACTTATTTTTATTCTGTGTGTCAAATTAGCCCAAGATGTACTGATTATAATACCACTCCACTTACACTAAAAATAAACAACATAAAGAAATGGATGTTTGTCAATTTTGTAGATGACTCCATAAGACTGACTTCAGAATTTATAAAACAAACTGGTTACAATATTGGCTTTAGCAACAGTTATTGGTGCGGAAATAGTGTTTTTTAAATTTATTTTTTATTTCATTAAAACTGCCTAATTTTCAAGAAGTAAAAGCATGTGCAGACATTATCTCTCAGTTTCAGAAATGTCATTCAAACATCTAAAAGCTTTGCAAAGTCCAATTCCATAACATATATTCTTAATGTCACCTGGTTCTGGAACAGTCATTTAGTCCCAGCCATACCTGCATGTCACTGCAGTGTCCATTTAAGATGGTGGCCTAGGCATCCTTTTCAGTCAATAAGAGAGTGAGACATCTCTAGAGAGCTGGTAATCTTAGATACCATTCTTAAGATACATTACCCCTCTTAGAGGTCTGTCTACTGCACGCAAGGGAAACTTATGCTAAACACCTAAATCTCTGTGAGATGGAAGGAGTGTTTCAGTTCTGTACGCATATTCATCCAATGGCATCTGAGGCACCTTTGGGTATATGGGATGACTACAATTGGAAGGTTCAATATAGAACTTAAACAATCTGCACCCTTTAAGAGTAGTACTCTAAACACTGTTGCAGATGTCTAAAGCTGATGACTACATTTGACCATATGGCTTTATAGTTTGTGAAGAGAAACATTTTCCTTTTTAAAATTTTTTTTTACAACACAATTAGTCTCAAAGGAGACAGTAGACTGATTTGCCTCTGGAGGTAACTATCTTGTGTCAGGGAATTGTCAATGAGAGGTCCAAAATTCATAGGCAGATGCGGGCAGATACACACAATGCATACAGCTAGGTGAAACCCTGGGTAATTACTTTGACTGTAGACAGAATTGTGAGACACAGAAATTTGCTAAGATGATCTGTCGAGGCATAACCTTAAGTCCAGATATTCAGAGAATTAAGTGTTCAAAAAACATGTAGATGTGGTGCTTAGGGTCATGGTTTAGTGGTGGACCTGGCAGTGCCGGGTTAACAGTTGGACTCGATGATCCGAGAGGTCTTTTCCAACCCTAATGATTCCAAGATTCCAATGTGCTTCACAGAACAATGAATTATTCTGAATAACAGGTTACAAAAAATTAATTGCCTTTACCACTTACACCTGAAATAAGTGTATTTGCATGTATGGTGTAGAAAAGCATATGGGTTCTATGTTTGTTTAAGTAAGTATTAGGTTACTGCTACACTTTTATATGAAAAGAAGGTAGAAATATCCTTTGCATCAGAGCAGAAGCTGTAGATGTAGTAAACTTTGAGACTTGGTCTGATTTGAGAAAGTTACAGTGTACTTGAGAAACGTAGTTATTTATTACAGTTTTCTGTTTGGAGCACTAGGTGATATGTTGCAGTTATAGGAGCCAGGCCACTGAAGAAAGATGAGAGTGAGATTTTTGAGCTCAGTTTAGATATTTTACAGAAGGCAGGGGAGTAAGTAGAATGCAAGGTCTAACATTTCTGTTGTTTTTGTTTCTCACCTTAGGAAGAACACATTTTTTAGGGTTCTGTCCCAGTCCCAGTTTTGCAAAGGGTGATGCTTCACAGACACACGCAAGCTAGAAAGGAGCTAACAAGAATGTTTAGAAACAGCAGAGTATAGGTCAGTGAAGTTAGGAAAAAAATGGACGTAGAACACTGTTCCCAGTTAAAATAATTTCTATTCTGTATTACTGTGTCTTCCTGAGCTATGTGTTTGTTTTAGTAAGAATAGATTGGCTTGCTGATTTTAAAATTGTAGGAATATATTAATTTATGGATGGTAATATCACATCCCCAGTGACTAAGCTTGGGTAAATAAAACAAAGACAACTTGTCAGTGTTGTCTTGTAACAGATTAGAAAATTGTGCTATATAATTAGCATTTTAATAACTAGCCAACCCAACATTCATTCTTTTAATAAATATAAACCAATAGAAGTAAGTGGGTGGAATCCATTGTACCTAATTTAAGCACACAATTTATGGCAAACTTTTAGGGGCCTCTTAGGTCATTTACAAGAAAATAAAATTTTTCAATTATCAAGAGGAAGGGTTATGTTTGGAGCAGATATAAATGTAGGCAAATGCATTTACCTCTGGAGATCTTCAAGAAATCTGATGACTATGAAGAATATAAAAGTTGGGAATCCTCTATAAAGGCTCTGAAATTTAAAAGTGTTTTGGGTAGTGAAGATGAAGACACAGATGCTACATATAGGGTATTTATATTTACTCCCTTCCTAAAGGAGAGCAAGAATGATAAATGCTAACAACCCTAAAATGTTTTGATGGATGTTGGAGTTCAAGGAGTGTTGTGGTTCAATTTCCTCCTTGAGGTGTTTCCTCAGTGGTGTCCATGAAGGTTGCTCATTACTTAAGGCAGCATCCCTTTAATCACTACTCCGTAGTGATTACATTTATAGAAATCCAGTACAGAGAGATGTGAAATACCTCTCTGGAGAAAGTATAAACTGGCAAGTTCCTGTGAAAGACTCATATACAATAACTATTGTGACAATGTTGCTATCAGTGAATATTACATATGGAATTTAATAATATTTGGAAATGAGAGAAATAGGTCAAAGAGCATTTAAAAATTGATATTTTTATTGATTTTAGTTTTGTTCACTGTGGAGAAACATTATATACCTATCATAAAGAAAAGATTCAAGAATTTTATTCATGTTGTACTGAATGGGTTTCAATACATAAAAGTTTAACATTTTCCCATTGATGAAAACTTGCCAGACTTTTTAGATGATTCTGGAATGCTAAAATCTCTCTCTTCCAGAAAAAAAAGTATTATCAACATAATGAAGGCACTTAATACAAAGAAGGGGTTTCAGTCATTGGTGGTTTCCAAATCTGGTTTTCAGGCATAACTGCAAAGACAGCTCAAAAGACAACAAATACAATGTCCTTGGATAGTACTTATTATTTTACTGATTCTTTTTTTTCCCTATTTAAATGAAATCAAATTTCAGCTTTAAATCAATTAAACTAAACATTATAGTAGAACTTTACAAATCCCCTAGAGCCCGTTTTTTAAACAAATCTTGATGTTACAGAATGAAAATTATTAAAATTATAAATAGTGTAGCACAATAAACTGTTGGATGCTTTACGTTACATTCTTAAAGCAGTCGGTGGAAAAATGAGAGAGGAATTCCAAAAGAATTTGAGTAAGAAGAGAGCAAATATTCATGTCTCATTCTATAAGTAGCTATTGAAATTTAATGCATTACAGACACAATCACAGGAAAACTGCAGCAGGGTGTATTCCATTCGTGCTCACTTTTCAAGTAACTCCCCATGGACTTGCTGAAATCAGTCTCCTTTAACTCTTTCTACCTTCTGCATCAAAGTCATCATTGCATAGCCCTTCTGCTTCTTTACAGAGTTTGTCACTTCTGATAGAGCTACAACAAGCAAGTTCCAAGTAGTAGTTTTTCTTATATATCTGCCTCTTCTTTTGTATTATGCCTTATTCTGATTTCAGTGAAAACATTGGTGGTCTTGAAAGTGTTCAGCATTTTTTCAATAGGGTTCTTTACACAGACCCACTTTTCTTTACCTGCGAAACTGATTTTTAGAAATCATTTTGTTGCATATTGCAGTGCACTGAGTTTGCAGACATCTCATATTGTTATCTGACTTACGGACTCTACACCAAGATCGGTCCTTTGAGTTCATTATATTGAAATCAAATGCTTCATTGGGATACTACAAATAACAGTTTCAAGATACACATAAAGGACTTAAATTTCTAAGTCTAAAGGACTTCATTTCTCTGATTAGTGATTGAAAATGAAGATATAGTGCAATGAAATGCACTTGCATCCATGAATACAATTGTCCTTTCAGATGACAGTAATAGAAAATATGAAAATAAATTTTAGTGACAATGGTCTGTCACTAATGAATCCAATTGTCTGAATTCTGCAGTCATGTCAAGGGTACACCAATTGTAACTGAATACAGTGCTTTTGTTCTCATGGCTAGGCCTGATTGTTGGACCAGAAAGTGAGATGAATGTCATAATACACCAAGGTCCTGATGAAATAGGAGACATACTTAATGGACCTGTGTGTGTAACTCAGTTGGGATTCTTTCTGCATTATGACTATGGATTTTATGGTTCTTAGTCTTCCATCATGTTTGGACGCTCCTCTTCTGAAGCATTGCCTCTTCTTGCAGAAGGCATGCTTGCTTCTGTCTCCTGGAACTGATTTCAAATAGTACATCTGAAAACAGTATCATCTGTCAGTGTCTCCCAACAAACAAAATATGTATCTGGGCAGACTCCTTTAGTGTATCTCCTCATAGCTGCTAACAGTGATTCTATTCCTCTGGGAATAATTGCCTTTTGTTCGGGCAATGGCTTTTTCCTGCATATCATCTGCACACGTCAACTAGCCTGTAACCTCTTCAGAGTGCTGTCTCTGTATTTCTCTGTCACACACATCTGACCCCTGGAACAGCAGCCAAGTATTTGCATTTGCATGTCCTCCAATGCTTTAGCCACACGAAATAGATGTAGTTGCCTAAAGTTCTGAATTCCTAGTCCATGGGGTTCCATGGCTTAAGAGCTCTGAATTTCTACTTCCTTGTTTGTTTTTTTTTCCCTATGGCAAACACAATTTTGCATGAGCCAGTTCTCTCCTATAGTAATACCTCTGCATATATGGAAGATATTGCATTTCCATCCATGTAGAATCTAACATTCTTTGAATTCTCCACACCCTGTCTATTTCCCTGACCTCTCTCAACTTCTGCTCTACTCTACCGCAGACAGGGGCAAAGAAGAGACATAAACCAGTGGATTTTCATAGGAAAATAAAGCATGGTAATTTTTGTCAATAAATATGTTGTCTCAACTTATCTTAGCAGCCTTCTAAAACTCATTGTTTTAGTGACTCTTGTGTATTTTTATTCTAATATCACCTTAACTGATCTACAGACAAAAGGATTGTCCTTAAAAGACATAGCAGTAGTCCAATTTTTATTAGCTTTTTCTTTTGCCTACTTGCCCATTTGAAGTTGGGATTCAAAATTTTAAACAGCTTGTGCACTTTTAGTTTATACTTAAACAAAAGTCACATGGCGATGATTATTCTTGATTTGATTTTAGTTATCTCATGATTATTTAACCTGAAATAAATAAATAAGTTATAGATCAATTCACTTCTTACCAAGCAAGTTTTTGACTCTGTAAGACAGAGAGTGATGTTTTCTCAGCAGTCACCCTTCTAAATCCACAACTTTCGTATTCCTCATTCATCAGCCAAACTTCAATATAAAATGTGACACACGCTTCCTTTTTATCTATCCTGTAGTTGGATAGAAAGGTAGCTTTCAGGGGATTTGAAGCTATAGATTCAACTTCCCTTTAGACAAAGACAACTGAAGTCCACAACTCCTTGTATGAAAGAAGCAGTCTCACATCATGATTATGGCAACAATATTCTACAAATTAATTTGGTATTGCTTCTCTGCAGCAGGTGGGATATCAGGCACTATGGAATGCTCTAGGCTGGCTTTCAGCTGCTACTCTAAAATAGTGTACATAAATTCTGTATTATACCTGTCATCCCTGTATGAATGTCTCAGATATCCTAAAGCTTTTCAGATAGACACGAACGAAAGCTGAGGTATTTGGCTTAGCAAAGGAAGGGATTCAGGTGGTCATGGACATCAGTAAAACACTTGTAGACAAGGAGCTTTAGCATGTCTTGTGCGCTTGAAACAATGTGGGTTGTTTTTCTTGGCATTAGACTCTTAAATTTTGTATAAATATCCTTTTTGACACTTTATGTTTATTATGTGTCTGCCTTGACTTTCAGCTACATGCCCTTGGTGAGAGAAACATATCTGAAAAAGAAAACCATAGATTTGAAAACATTGACCCTAAATTGGCTGTTCCTTCATGTTTTAGAATGAATTCTTCTAGCTTTCAGATCCAGATAACGCTCCTTTTCTTCCTCCCCCCACACGTCAAAAAAAACCCCCTCCAACTTTCTATTAATAAAGCTAAATTGTGACTATTTCACCATCAAATTTTTTGCTTTAAACCATGGATCTTCTGTGACTGATATGAAACTATTGGGACATGGATAATTAGGGTGCTGTATTAATCACTGTTAGCAAACTGGAGGAATGATTAAGGCAAAAAATGGCTAATTTCACAGTTTATCTGTGACATAAAATTCTCAAAAGAGTCATTTATATTGCTGGAAATATTCCTAGCTATTTTATTTTATTTTTCCTGTGGAACAAAGTAATAAGAAAGATTAATAGTGGCTCTCAGATGGCCTATAATTTATTCTTTTAATCAAAAAGTAAATACAGAATATTATATAACTCAATTCTTGAAAAAAGCCTAACATTTTACAGGATGAAAAGCAGATCTGAACAGAATTCTTGCTGTCTGCTATTACTCTTGCATCTGAAAAACAAATCCTTAATTTTTAATAGACCCAATACAGGAAATGAAGACTGTGTCTGACTTTTCTATTGTTTTTCTCCCTGCGGTAGAAACAAAGTCAAAACAACCCGCTTCTGCTAAACAGTGCTGGACTCCTGTGGTGGAACTTGCGGAATCCTGTGAGTCTTCCTGTGTTTTTACCACATATTTTATATGTACTTTATGAAGCCAGCTGTTGAATGCAATCTTAGCTCTACTTGACATAAGGAGTTCTTCTGCCCCCTGCCACTGCTGCCCAGAAGAACCATTTATTTTTGTGAATATTCACTGCAATTTTCTTGTTTGTTATAGCATCCTTCAAGAAGAGAAGCATTACACTCAGTTTAGGAGAAGACATTCAGTGATAGCCATATAAAGGGACTGAAGTGATGAACATCTTCCTTCAACTAAATGCAGTCCTATTGTCAGAGGGGTTTTGGTCTGAAGAGCCATTCATGCCCAGACCATAGGAAAAAAATGCAGATCTCAAATCAGCTGCCCATGCATAGAAGAGCATTCAGCAGTTTGGGCACTGTTCATTGTCACAGCTTCCCACTAACAGCAAAATAATTGAATGGGACAAGAGAGGCAAATGAGAACAGTATTTTTGTTGTAATTCCTCCATCTCCAATCAATTTATTGAACATTTTGTTGTTAAAATCATGGCCATGCTTAAGTAAGAAAATATGAGTTTTAGGAGTATAGAAAGGGAGAAAAAGGAAAATGAACACATGGAAGAAACATCATCGTGACATACCAAAATGGGGTATTGCAGTTTCGAGGAAACAACTCCATTCTCCAAATGTAAATAAATGTATAGTAGTGCTAGAACAGATTAGTCAAAACTATCTTAAACCCATTCAAATCTCTATTAAACATCTATTTGCACCAGATAATCCTGCTACAGGACTAAGGGTGCTCTATTGCTGGACAAGACAGATCTCAGTGATAACTCATTCACAAAACCTGACAACATTAGTTGCCTGAGTTAATCTCTATTTCATCTTCATTGTTAAAAGGTAGAATAGGGAGCAAGTCAAAAGGAATCTAGATAAAAGTCTAGATGAGTCTAGAAGAAAACATTAGCTATAGCAGAAATGCCTTTATTTGTAACGAAATATGTACCAGCACTTGTTTCATTTTCTCACATTTGAGTACAACAGATAAGTTGCAAATTGTGTGAAGATGTATTTATAGCTTTGTTTTGATGTTCATTGTTAGAACAAAATAACACAAATAATTATTGGGCTTTATGTAGCACACAATAAACAGTGCAATTTGTAAAACTGAGCAGTAGCACTCCTCATTTCATCCTAATGCATCACTTCTTCCTGAACATTCAAAATAAAAGTTTTATTTTGTTAATAAAGACAAGCAAAAATACAAGTTATATACCAACACTTTAGGTACAGAGCAAGGGAAGGAAGCTTTCATTATTGGTACATTTCGTCCTTGCCTACTTACAGGTTCTTTCAATACTATGTAGTTGTCTAAAAAGTGGTCTTCATGAATGGATCTACAAAGCATGAACTTCATGTCATGTAAGTTAGCTACCTAAAAATGAAGTCCTACTCTAAAGTCAGCAGAAAAAGATAAACAGGAGCAAGGTGCTTACTCCTTGGTGCAAGTGTCTGTTGACCACTTAGGTACTGGATGGCTCACACTGTTTGACTTTCAGGCAGCACTGGGTGAAAAAAACCCAAGGCACATTAACTACAGATGGAAATTCTGATCAGCTTCTGCTAACTTTGAGACCATACGTTTTGTCAAACAGCTTCTAACTCACTTAGCACAGAGACAAATGATAGCAGTAAACTAAGCGCTAGCATTTTTACCAAGTTTATATCAGCTTAGAAGTTTGTGGGTTATACAGGACAAATATATACAGCACAAGCATTTATGAATTCCGAATTCCTCTGCAACCAACAGCAACAGCAAAAAAAACCAGAACCAAGGACAAGATCAGCAACACCACAAGGAAAGAGTCAGAGCCTGAGTGAACATATAAAAACTGTGTCATGGTCAGCCATTAAGGTAGCAATGGTTACAGCAACAGAAGGAACAAGATCCGTCCCTGATGTTATTCTGGAGTATTTAGCAAATATTATCTACATGATAATGGTGCTCCATTAACAACTGCATATGCTCTTCCCTGACCGTTTGCACTTTCGGAACAGAGGTTGTAGGGCTGCTGCTTTCTGATTTCAAAAGTTCTAGATGGCACATAAAAATTTGCAAACACTTGTCTTCTGAAGGCTGAGAAGGATACAAAAATTTAAAAACTGAATTCTTTCCTCTTTTAATTTTTTAAAATTCCATCTGTTTTATCAATAAAAATAATAATCCTGGATGGGTTTTGGTGGGTCCCTGCAGTCTTGCACCACTACATCCATCCACTTTCTTTTCCTCACACCTCCTCCCTAATCCCTGCTTCCCCACCCAAAAAAAAAAAAAAAAAAAAAAAGAAAAAATGTCTCCTATTTTTTATGCAAACATTTGGAGGTGATTTATGTCATAGCAGCTGCTCTCTGGCCCAAGCTGACATATAGAACATAATGTGACATAAATCCTAAATGGCAAACATATAACTGCTGCATTCATCTTATATTGTACTGTTGATTTCACATGGATGCTACAAAAGAAGGCTAAACCCTTCTGGGAGGTATGAATTTTTATATTTTTTTTTTTCATCTTCAGTCCTGATTTGAGAATCTCTTAAAATCCTTATTATTGTTCACTTGGTTTTGCTTTTTTGCAGTTTGGTTTCTCATTCTCAGGGACTTTTCTTCCTGTCACTGTAACTTTGTCAGTTTGTTCTCAAAGCTGACAGTCCAACAGACATCCCTTCCCACCATCTCCTCTGCTGTTGAATCAAATGGCCCAGAACAGTTCAGTCGTTGTGCTAAAGGAATACTAAAATTTCTACTGTACAACGTATTCAGGAAATGACAAGACATCAATGGGTGCTTAAACACGTACTTTGTACTCCAGAAAAAAATTGAAATCTCTGATGGCAGAAGGAAAAATTGAATAAAACAAGTAATGCAAGTACACAGCCAACAGAAAAATGAGAAACTAATTCTTCATGATATTTAAGTGAAAGTCATGAATTCTTCTATACTGAGAGTTCAAAGGTGCTGAGAAACAATCACCTGACAGGCCCCTTCCTTCAGTCTTGTACTGAAGGGAAATCCTCATTCTAAAGCCAGTACCAGGTATTTGTAATGTTTATTTTATAGCTTCATAGTTGAAAATGCCACTAATAAGGAGAACCAAATGCTGCTGACATTTTTTTTTTGTTTGTTATTATTTAGCCAGGGAAAATCTATTTCAAATCCATCCCCCTGTTTTAAAGTTTTTCTGTAAGTATATCTGAAAGCTACTATGGAGGCTCTAAATTTTAGCACGCTGGATAAAACATAATAAAATGTTAAATGTTAAAAATCAATAAACAGGATGAGGTGGTCATTGTTATTCCAAACTTGTTTTTTCAAATTGACAGTTGTTAAGCCTTTTTGGACTAAATTGAGACACAGAGTGGATGACATACCATTGACTAGGGCTTACCACATGACAGGGATTTTCTTTTTAGGATCCTCTGAATTTTGCTGTGATTTGTAAGCAAAACTTGAATGCAGCTGTAGTATTGCATCGAAAAAGATACTCTCTAATGGCAGAAAAAGAAAGAAGTTGGTCAGTTTGGTTTTTTTAGTGATTAGTGATGCTTTAAAAATATGATTTAAATATTTTCAACTAAATACTGGGGAAAAATATGTTTCATAAATCAAAAGGTTAGTGGGCATTGGTACATGTTAATATTCTAGTTCCTGCTATCTAGGCTTTAAAAAAAAAGTATTCTTTGTAAATCTATATTACTAATAAATTTTTTCTGAAAATGTAAAATTTTCTCATCTCACCTTCTCATCATTTCTGCACTATTAGTTTTTCTCTAAATAATTTGTTAGCTTGTAAAAAAAGGCCTAAATTACCCCAAAATAGAGTATATTTTTCTTCGGTGAAAATGTCTGCTGGCAGGCAGGGGAATGATAAACCCTCTAGGGTCATGTTGTGTTTCTGTGTGTGTGTCTGCTTATTCCCGAGAGAGGCACAGGTGGAAGGATGTGTGAGCGATGCTGAGAGAGGCTGGTTCATGCAAGTCCATTTGTCCCAGGGCTCTGCTGCTCTCTCTAGTCTGCAGGTAGGAGATCAGGGCACTGTGGGAGCTCTGTATCCTGCAGTTTAGGCAGTGGGTTGGAAGGATCAAATGAAGCACCTGGAGACCTCCAGGCTTCTTTTGCATACAGCTTGATTACTGATTTCATGCCAGCCAAATGAATTTCACCTGTGGATTGCAGTGCATCTAATCTAAATGGATGTTTTCGACTGATGATCTACCTTTTTAATCCTTCAGTAACATTGTTACCTACACAATCCCTCAATAGCCTCTCTTACATACCGCAAAAGAATGAATCTTTTGTTCGTTTTTTGACTCGTCTTTGAGATAATGGTAAAAGCTAATGACAATAAGCTCAACATAGCAAGCTATTTTAAATTTCCCATAAACTGAATTCACTTAGGGCTCAGAAATACGCAACATTTAATCACCACCCAGGATTTGCAAAACACTGTGAGTATGCTCACAGTAAGTGAGTGAAAGAGTTTCATTTGTGGCATTGAGGCCAGAGAAAAGCACTCTGCATGAGGCTAGTACATAAAGACTAAGACCACAATGTCAGTGAACCAAGAGCTTCTTAACAACCTGCATGGTCAGCCAAAGGCTGCACCTAGAACCTGTAACAGATCTACAAGCTCTTGGTGTTTCCAAGTTCTTTGTGCACTAGTGGTCAAGACAAGCCAGGGAGCTTCCTGTCTGAGTGCTGGCTTTCCCACAGAGCTGGCCGTATTAAGGTAAATTCCCTAAAGATAAAAACAAGGAAAGATGAGC
This sequence comes from Ptilonorhynchus violaceus, assembly GCA_013397565.1. Classification (NCBI taxonomy): domain Eukaryota; kingdom Metazoa; phylum Chordata; class Aves; order Passeriformes; family Ptilonorhynchidae; genus Ptilonorhynchus; species Ptilonorhynchus violaceus. Next base: position 166,307 of record VZRJ01007103.1, read on the forward strand.
TAATCTAAATGCAACTAGGCAGTCAGGTTTAGGTAATAGTCATTGCCTGGATAATTTATAGTTTTCAGCTTTTCTCAGAATTACTGACATATCGGGCCTCAGAAATTGTATTAAGCCATAGGCTGTCATGAGTGCAAAGTAATTTGCACAGGGCATGAAAAAAGAATTGCATAGCACTTCAGTATTGTTAAGTTTTATTTTAACTTTGTCTTCACACTAGTTTACAGGAGATAATCCCTATCCTCATTTCTAATAGACAAAGATTAATTGGTCCTCTTTATCAGAACATTTGGTAATTAGCAATGTTCTTCTCTCACATGTGTCTTCCATCATGGAGTGTAGCCACTCAATAAAAAGATGTGCTCCAAACCAGAGCATCCATTTTTCAATACAGCAATGTACAGCAACAGGTTTCTGCTTTTGTAAAGCTATTACTTTTACTGTCAACATGTCTGCTGCTAGAAGTTGTCTCATTAGACAGGATAAATTGGAACAGCATAGAAAATTTGACCCAGCAAGAAATGAAGTTTTATTACATACCCATATATGCTTACACACAGATAAACATGTGTGCACATGCATTCAACACTGCGACTGAAAGAATAATCATCGTATAAGTGGTAGAGTACACAGGTGGATATTACATCTGTGAAACAGAAATAATCTTTATCTGAATACAGACAATTTGATAATGTAAATATAATGTCACCCCTATAAGAGGCAGTCAAGTAAACCGTGAAGCAAAAATATCCGCGACTGGGGTAGGTTCATCTTGGCTGGGTGCCAGGTGCCCGCCAAGCTGCTCTATCACTTGCGTTTCTCATTTGGAAAGGGGAGAGAAGATAAGATGGAAAAATCATGGGTTGAGATAAGGCAATTTCCTAAAGCAAAAGTGAAAGGCTGTGCATGCACAAGCAAAGAAAAAAAAGAGAAATTATTTTCTGCTTTCCATCAACAAGCCACTTCAGCCACTTCTACCACTTCCCAGGAAGCAGGTCTTCAGCATGCATAGCAGTTGCTCTGGAATGCAAACAGAAATAAAGAATGCCCCCATTTACTCCTCTTTCTTTACATCTTAAACCACATACTTAAATCAGCTTTATATCCAACATACAGATGTATATATTTCATTAACTACTCTTCCGTGTCAGTTCACAGATATTATTTTCCCATTCCACAGGCTTCCTCCACCCTTCTGTATGGTCAAAAACAGGCCATGACTTAGGCACCATTCCATCAAGATGGGTGATCAGGACAGGAGAAGCAGCACACTCAATCACTGGACACCTGCACCAGCCTGGCCCAGGTCACTGTCACACTCTGCTTGCTTCTCACTAAATTCATTCTTCGTTGGTTCATGTCATTCCTGCTACTTTACTTCCTGCAGAATACAACAGACTATTTTCCCCCAAAGTTAAATCTCCTTGAGATGCACATCACATCTCCTCATCCTTCTGCATTACCCACCTGGTACACCCAGCTCTTTGAGAAAAAACAACCCCATGAATAGGTTTGCCTTTTCCCGCAGTAGAAGAAATCCACACTGTCTTTCCCAACCACTTCCCTATGTGTAGTATGGGGACCTTATCTCCTCCCACAGTATGTAGGGGTTTTGTTTGTGTGGGAGCAGGACGGTTTGCAGATGGTGTTAACCAACCAAGTGGCTTCTGCTAAATTTGCATCTCATTGCTTCCATGCCCCATGGCCTAATGCTCTCAACATAGTCTATAGCAGCCCATTATATCTCTCAGCTTTTCCAGAGGCTTGAGGATGATAGGGGATGTGACATATCCACTCAATGCTGTGTTTCTTTGTCCAAAACATTTATTTTGGGGATATTTTGGAGGGGCAAAAATAGAAAAGTAGAAACAGATTTCGTAAGAAAATGAAAAATTGAAGTGATATTAAATAATGTTTTAGTTGTGTCATTTAATATGAAGTCCTGAAGAAGGCTCTGGGATGTAAAAATAAACTAAAAAATATGAGGAGTAATTGATTTCCCTGTGAAAGCTAGTTTAATCATGTAATTTCCTTAGTGACAGAGGCATTAGAATTGTAATTCCTGAGGGTACACAGATGAAGGAGTGAAGTGAGCCAGCACTGAAGTTCTGGCTTGGGTTGTCACTCATAATTAAGTTTACAAGTGCCTGGTTTGGTTGCATGTGGAGCAATGGTTCAATCTGTTTTAAGTATTAATTCAACAAAAGAGATTTCTCTATACAAAATCTTTAGAACTGGCAAGTGAAGTTGTGTCTTCAATAATTTTTCTGACCACAGATTTCATTGTACATAAATATAGACAGCTTACATAAGTATAAAGTTGCAGGATAAATTAGTAGGCGTCTACTGTATTCTGAATTTTTCCACTTAGAGCAATATTTGTGTGTATGCATATTGTGTATACGAGAGGATGTTCACACATACATATTAATCTGTCAATACAAACATTTACTTTTCCCCACCAGTCATTTCTCTTATATTCCTGTTTGTATTTGCATTGAACTTGTTCTCGCATGAAGCATGGGAAACACAGTCTGCAAATTCTACCACTTTCATAATTGCATTTAAATAGACCTTAAAAGCAGCAGCTGCAATAAAACACTCCATTTTCCTCAGTGGCTAAGAGCTATCTAGGTCACATTTTTTGAACACAATTTCTATACAGTATTGTGGGAACTAGAAACTTGGGCCAATACCAAAATGGCAGCTGCGACTTCATGTCAAGGAAAGGCAGTGGTCTGCAAAGAAAAAGCAAAAAAATGATAGCATCTCTATTCATGAAAGAGGTACTTAATACTGTTAACATTAGGGGATTATTTTTGATATGTTTTGGATTTCACTTTTTGTGAGGACTTGACTAGGATCTCAGTTAAGGTCAAGTATGAGAGTCTTTATACTTGGAGGTCATTGTTTCCAATTTTGCAGTGGCATTTCTCTCTGATACAGGGGAATCGTGTATTTGTTTGAGTTCAGATGGCATTTTTCTTTGGACTTTTACATTCCAATTTCAGTTCCCCACTGTCAGAAGCTGTGGGAGTTCCTCAAGAGAGAGAGCTCCATATACCATAAGGCTTTCCAGACACTGGATTGTCCAATCACAAAGAGGGCAAATCTGTATTGGGAAGGTGCTTAGGAAGACAGTGGATATTAAAGCTTTGTCTACTCAGTTTGAGCAACCTGTGGTTTGCTTGGCAGGAATTCACACATCTCCTCTATGTACAGTTCTTACACTCTGCTGCTATACCTTTAATTTATTATGTAAAATGAGTTTTCACTTCTCATTCTTTTTCTAGTTCTATATCTACAAATTCTATATTGCAAACCAGAGTTATTCAGTTTCATCTGTGCTTCTTAGAGCAGTTGTCAGAGCAGCTGGGAACCATTGTATGATGAATTAACTTCCATGGAAATAAATATAGTAGGTTGGTGTTCAATGGTGAGATTTATTCAAAAGAAGAACATAAATTCTTGCCAGGTGGTACTTTGACAGAGCTTAGCTTTTTGTAGTGCAAAAAGATCTATGTAGTTTCTGCATCCAACAGCAGTTACAATGGGAATCTGTGCAATGTGATGCAGGAAGCAGTAGGAGAGGGATTGGTCCACAGAGCAGGAATGGTGTCCAACTGGGGAGCCCCAATGGGCTCAACAGGGCCAGGGCTGAGCACAGGGCTGGGGTCCCAGGCTGAGTCTGCCCTGGGCTCCTTGGCCTGCAAGTGAGGCTGCCATGGCACGTTCCTTGGGGACATACAGCCCTGCCACTGCCCTCCAGGTCCTGACACACAGACCAATGAATTGTCTCCAAAATAAAGAATATTTCTCAAAGAATGAGTACATTTATTAACCACCATCTCATTCTGCCAGTGAAAGCATTAATTTATATAAAGTATTAATACTCTGAAGAAATATGTTCAAGTTCAAATATTTGTTTGTGTATATTCTAAAAGGTTCAATAGGCAAAAACTAAACAGAAACATGAGATTATATTGGTTCTATGAACTGCTTGCAAGTAGATAGTTTTATTTACTAAATATATTGCCAGTTTCCATAGCAGCAATTATTTAAAATTTCTTTGGCCTTCTTGTCTAACAACTTTTATAAAAACAACAGCATTGCCATTTTTCTCCCACAAAATTCAGAATTTGATCAGCTTGCAAAATACTGGCTGTAATATTTCAAAATGCATCAACCTTTCCAAAATGATTTTTTCCAGGCTGAAAATGCAAATGCTGATGACACTCTATTAGAAAGAAACTTTATGTCTCACATTTATTGCTAGCTACAGTAGGGTGTAACTGTTTTAAGGATTAAGATCCCATACAAACACATTAAATTAAAATGTAAAGCGGATTTGTGGCTGTACTTATGATGGCAATTATTTCTTCCACTTATTTGCTAAAATCCAGTCAACAAATACACCAGTCCACTTAATCTAATGCTCAATTAGCAAGGCAATACATGCTTTGCCAGCCTCTCTGTAGGCAGATGTGAAGAAAAGCCAAGAAGGACATTCTGATGTTCATACTTAGACCTTGCCATTGAATTAGTGTTGTGCAGACTTTGGGCTCTTTGCTGAAACAGGGCAAGTTCATACAATCATGGACCATGAAATATGTGACTACAGTTAACAGTTTTTTAACGGAGAGAAGTAATTTCCATATGAAGTGACTGTTGTAAATTTAATGTTCCCAAATAGTTGAAAGACAAGATAAAGTAATTTTATATCAGACTTAATCTTTAAAATGAGTCTTGCAGATATTTGCCCTATTTTTTTAGTCTTTATACCAGATATTGACCAGAGGTGGGAAGATATTTATGTTGCTGCCACAGATAACCAAATGAAAAGTGTGTCTTTACATTGTATAAAGATGTAAAACCATCACAAAAAAAATCTAAATTTCCCAGGGGCAACCTTTTTATCATAAATTTGATCCATGACTGTTCCTATTTCTTTGACATTGTTTGCACTGCGTTATAGATTCTCTTTCTCCCTGCAGGCATCAAAATTTGATTAATTTTGAATTTCTACACAAACAGGTATTTATATTTGTCACTGTTCTTATCATAGATAAATATGGAACTTTGTTCCTTTTATGGTAATAAATTATGATTGAGAGTTGCCAAAGATATTTTTGCAATTTTCCAGTCAGTAATTTGTTGTGCTTTTACAGGTAGATACCCCTCCCTTTATGTTATAGTGGCAAATACGAAATACAGTTACATTGATATTTTTTCACATAGGCTTTTGAACCCCCCCCCTTTCTTTTTTTTTTCTGGTGATGGGTCAATGAATTCTTCTCACTTTCAATTCAAGTTGAAAAACCATGGTTCTTCTAACATGTATGCAAGTTTTGGCTGCATCTGCTGCCTCCCATTATTCATTCTTATGTCTGCCTTTTGCTTCTCTTCCAGTTCTAAGATTAGAAGGACAAAGAGCAAAATGATGCAGAAAGCTTCTGGTTAAGAGCGATACCTGCATAATTCATGAGGAAACACTTCCTGCAATAAAATACAGTGGTCAGACCTTCGATCTTCAGAGGATCCCCACTGTTCTCAGGGAGATTCTGTGCATGTTTGAGTCTGCCCAAGCAGCTCAGCTGCAGATTGGAGGGGTTTATTATCATTACTCATTACATTTGAATAAATAGACGAAATTCAGGTAAATATCTGAAATTTCATCTGCTAATCTGAACTCAATAAGGTTTCCAATCTACTGGGATTTGACCATTATTGCTAATTACCTTTTTTAAAAATCACATTAAAAAGGGCATGATGGAGCTGTTTTGCCAAACAACTTTTTACTTCCTCAGATTGTTGTGACTCTAAAATAAAAATAATGCAATAAAAATATTTTTTTTGGTAGTGCTTTATTAAGGTTTTTGAAATATTATTTTATTGCCCAATTGGAAAAACTAATTCCTGAAATTTAAAGAAACTTTTTAATAGTATCATATATAAATTCTTGTAGTATATGTTGTTAAATAGATTTGTCTTATGAAATTAGTAATCAAGTTATGATGTAAAAAATCTCCTTCAGTAATGACACCGAGTATCACTGTATTTTCCATACAGTACAAAGCAGACAAATTTTTCTCCCTGTTTCCAGATGGCAAAGATAGAAGGTAATTGAAATGGTGTACAAGCTACAGCACACATAATAGTAATAGTAAACAAGCCATATTTTATGAAAGCATCATTAGAGTGATTTAAAGGTAAAGGAACCTTTGAGAAACTAATGATTGGTAATTGTCAAGTATTTTTACTATCTACACAACACATTGCAAAGACTTAGAAATATATTATATGATCTATAACCTCTAGAAAGATTAAATATTTTGACACGTAAAAATTAAAAGACAAACATGAATTACCTTTGGCTTTGTGTTATAGGGGACAGAAATAGATGTGCAGGTTGATACTTTGTTGGAATTTTGGACATGGTGGGAGATTTGATCTGCCATATTCTGACCAGTACATATGATGTCTGAATATTGGTGGTGTACCTCTATACAGTGTGGTGTACACATTTATGCAAGAAATCTGCTCTTGGTTTCTGAGTTGCTTTTCCACAAGATCTGTCCCCTGTTTTTTAATGCAAAATTGCATTCTCTCCCCTCTTTGAGCAACTCCATAATACTTCAGTAACGTGGATTCTGGCTTAAAAACTAAAAAAAAAAAAAGTACTATTGAGCAGCATAGAGCTCACAAGGTGCAATTAGACTAGCTACATTAGCTTTTGTAGCAGCTGAGGATCTAGCCCAAGCTATTTATTACCTTCATTGGGCTATAAATTACTTTGGACCCATATGTTTACAGGGCTGACAAGGGGTTTGTATAAATGTAAAAATACTCTGCCTGCAGCTACCATTTCACCTCAAACCCAAACATGAAAAGTCACAGACACTCTTAACAGGAATGTTTGCTCAAGGTTTTCCAGGCTCATGCTGTTGTTTTGGATGTTAAATAGAGTAAAGCAAATCAACAATTCAATGTGTCCTCTACAGTGATCACCCATTTTCCCAGATATTATAATGTCTCTATGCTAAGGAAGTTCCCCCTTGCCAGAGCACATAGCAGATGTAAAGGACACTCCATTACTCAGGACTCCCAAGACAAGAGAAAGCTGCTATGAAAGTATCATTCCAGCCTTGTAAAAATGTTCTAATCATTCTCATGCATAGAAACTGAATTATTAGTAAACACTGCCTGTTTATTTTCTTACTTAACAGGCATAGGTCTTCTCAGACAGAGGCAACTCAAGTAAATTTGGAGAACTTCAGAAAATCTCTAGGAATGAGGGAGGCTGTTCTGTGAGAGGAAGAATTTCATTGAGATGCAAGAGAACCACAGGAGGAGAGAGAATTCCTCACAGTGTCTCAGACATTAGAGGAAGAAGAGCAGGGGGAAGAAAAGGGTTATAATTGTAGCATGAGGCTTTCCTGCACAAGTGCACAAGCAGATGCACCAGTAGCTCAGGTGGAAACCTCATTCAATCAACACAACTTCTCACCTTCTAGTTCCTTCTCTTTCCTCCCTCACAGCATCTGCCTCCAGGATGACTAATCCCAAATTACAGACTGCAGGGAGTGTGACTGACTAAAACCACTACTCAGACACTTGTAGCTCCTTTTTTAACTGGTTTTGAAAATGACAAGGCTGAACTTCTTGATCTTGATCCTGATAACCAAACATGGTGCTAAAATATTCCTTTCTCTAGGATGCCTCGATATCCACCTAAAGACTGGTTAATGAATCAAAGAACTGAGTCAGGACCTGACTCAGAGAAACAGCAAGACCTGTTTCTCTGAGGCCAAGTAGCACTGACATGAAATATGTACATTGTAAGAGTCTCCCCTCTGCTCCATTCATTTTTCCTGTGGTGATAGATCATGAACAATTTTTAATTACTCTTTTTTCTGTTCAAAGGTCATGAAATCACATGTGAGAATGCTGACATATGTCACGACCCACCAGTGTGTGAAGCATGATGCTCGCTGTAAATTCTCATCGAGCTGAACAAATACACCGGACCACATGTTAGGTAACTCTTATGCTTTCTTTATATAGTTGCCTTAACTCTGGCAACCAGGACACTAGTTAGACTCAAAAGGTGTTGGCTAACCAGCCCTTAAATTTTACTATAGACTTCCAAAGTGGTGGCTAACAAGCCCTTAATTTTTACAGTACACTTCAATAAGCTCTCAACTCCTGCAACAAAGGTGCAGGCTCATGAGCCACAAGACACATCCACAAGCTCCCCACTCCCATCACAAACTTCAGTACAGAGTACAGTGTAGAATAGGATAGCAGTGCTTTGCCCAGTTACAACAAGGGAGGAGAGAAATAAAGGCTGAAAAGAGAGAAAGAGGACAAAGAATATTACCAATCTTTAGATCCTGTGTTGGTCCTGCCACATGGGTGGTCCAGGGCTGGGGCAGTGTGACAAAGAAAGTGAAAGAGAGGAAAAAGAGGGGGAGGGGCACACAACAATCCACGTCCTTCTTTAATTGACCTAGTGCATGCCTTCTATGTAAGCTCGAATTTTTGTGGTTGTGGTGGTGGTGGTGGTGGACATGCTGCTCCACCTCTGCAGAATCTTCTCTTCTAATCACAGTTTTCCTGTTGCGCCTGTAAGAATCTTTGAGGCAAAACATGCTTGTGCCTGGGCTTCCACAACACAGAAAAGGCAGGTAATAGCAATCTACAAAACCATGAGTGAAATAGTGTAGATAGGGATCTCTGTCCTCCTCTCTGACAGTACAGAAACAGAGGCCATTAAAATATGTAAGAAGTACCGCGATCCAGACCAAATAAAAATAAAGAATTAAACCTGTGTAATTCCTTGACAAAATTAGCTTCTGGGGTGTCAAATGTTCACACTGCCTGATGAGGACACTCGGCATTGATCTGTAAAAGAGTTACCAAATATGCATATTCAGCACAGAAAATTATCTGTACTGAAGAAAGCTAAACACAAGAAATATGTTTTGCTGTGGATAGACAATTACATGTGCATGTCTTCTTTTAACAATTCCTTTATGCTCCTGTTTACATCTGTGTCCTTGTTGATTTTCCCCCTAAACACGGGCATCAGCCTATTCCTGGGAGCAGTAGAAAAAAGAGGAATATCCAAATGATTATGGCAGATGATGAATGGAAAAAAAAAAAAAGGAGGAGCTGGAATGGGAGATGGGAGAGAACGATTAAATAATCATTGATACAGAAAGACTGAAGGACTTTGAGTAGAAGATCACAACAGCTCACCCTCTGCCCTGAAGGATCAAGGAATTAGAGGCTGCTCCCTGGGATTGCTTCACCTGGACTTATGAAAAGATGAGGGAAAGAAAGGATTCTAATAGTCTATAGGATCTCCACATCTCCCAGCTCCCTCCTTTCGTTGAAATGGATGAGCTAAAACTGGGAGATGGTTAAAGAGAAGCTTGGCAAGTCCTCAGACATAGAAGGTATAAATAAAAATGTCAGAGGAGAAGGGGAAATTTTACTGTTATTTTACAAATATTTAGGTACTTGTTTTATCCTGTAATCCATTAACTGACTTCATAAACCAGAGGAAGGCAGGTTAGCAAACTTTTCTGAATAAAAGTAGAAGTTTCATCATCAGTGTTTGCATTGTTTGTGGTAACAAATTAGTCTTTCTGCAAAAAGGAAAGCAAATTAGTTCTCCTATGGAAATACCTATGCCATTTACTCTCCCAGTGTGCATTAGGAAGAGTTTTCTTCCTGCAAGAGAGCTTTCAGTTCAAGCCTTGCACTGAAAAATGATAGAAATGTAGGTCTCTGCAGTTTTGCAATGCAGTTAGAGAACTCCATTCTTGTGTACCAAAACACCACTAGATTTTTGAATTTTAGAGCTGCTGCTCCAGTTTGCAGCAACAGATCATTTTTAGTAAGTTTATTCATTTTTCACTGTACCAACAACAGCTGATCTGCCTCTGCCAAATTGGGCAGCAAGTGCCAGTGTGGCAATGGTCACATTCCAGTGAACGGACAATGAATTCTCACAGCAGTGAGCTGGCTCCGTAAGTCAGAGGAGCCTTGCACAGTGGTGCAGTTTACTATTCCTGTTGTGGTCTTGAAGTCAGTAGCCATTGATAGGCCTCACACACTAAAATGTGAAGGGAAGAGATCCTAAAGAAAAATCCCTTCTAAATCAGCACCTCTGATGTGCTGTTGCCTTGCTGTTCCTCTCTTTTCATTCTCTTGGTGCAGCTGCAGCTGAGAAAGAATATGTAAATGTAACTGCTGCTGCTGCAAAAATTGCAGCCAAAAACTATTGATTAGTGCAGCAATTGCAAAGTTGCAGCTGTCCAGATAAATATATCTATCTATGCTCAAATCTAAGCTCTACAGCAACGACAGATGGTTTTCCCCTCATTAGGACTGCCATATTTCAGACTATGATATTTCAGAAGGAAATAGTTAGCTGTGACGGAGCAGTTTATATGCCAAGAATTCCTGGACAAATAATAGAAGTGCTCAAAATCCTGAATGGTAAAACTTCCATCTGGAAAAGACATGTCATGGAAAACCTAGACACATGGCAGCCTTATCTCTCAGGGTGGTTTAGCAATATTAGAAAGACTCTGGTTACTGAGAAACAGATGTATCCTGGGCTGGAAGAGAGGAATGATGGGGGTTTTAGAATTTGTCCCCAGATGCAAAACATAATGGCTTCCAGTTGGTTTTCAATAAATACAATGTCATTCATTTAATTGAGCATAAATACTGGAAACAACATAAATGAGTCTGAGATACTATTCACAGTATTAAATGCTTAATATGGACAAAATATCACCTCGGGAAGTGATTATTTATTAAGTAGGATTCATCTCATCTGATGTTTCCCATCTAAAAATTACCTGTCTAGTCACAGCTGATTCCTTTCTACTCAATATTCAAGGCAAAGGAAATTTCCTTAAGATTGAGATCCACTGTATTCTAAAATAAGTGTCTAAAACGGGAGAGAGAAATTTCTCCACTCTCTTTTTAGGAGTGGCTCCTACTTGGCAGTTCATACAATGGAATAATGCTAATTGTTCTCACTTAAAAGTGTCCAGAAAAATTTTTCTGGTTTTGACTGCCATGCTGTTCAGCTCAATGATCAAAGTACACAGACATGTGCCAAACATGGCTTTCAATATCAGTTGGGTTTCTGGCAGCAAATACAAGAATTACCACACCCATATCATATGTTAACTCTGATTACCCTTCAAATAACATTTAGGTCTCAAGAGCAGAACAGAAAAACACTTTTGAATAGGGGATAGCAATTAACTGTGTATGGAAAAATATTCTCCATCACTGAGATGAAGTTGCAGGTCCTCGTAAGTCTATCTTAGTGAAATAAGAGGTGACTGCATTTACCACATCTGTTGGACTAAGAAAGGGTTTGAGCAATCATCACATATATGGCAATAGGCAAGGAATCTAATTTTTTCAAATTATCTGATTTTCTTTTATGTGTCTAAATGTGATGCTGCTTGTCAGTGGTTATGATAACATCAGATAAGATTTCTCCCTATAACAGTTGGCTTATCTTACCCATAATACTTGCAATTAGTCCTTTCCTTTCTCCCTTTCCTTTCTCCCTTTCCTTTCTCCCTTTCCTTTCTCCCTTTCCTTTCTCCCTCTCCTTTCTCCTTTCCTTTCTCTTTTCCTTTCTCTTTTCCTTTCTCCTTTCCTTTCTC
>VZRJ01007103.1:850966-935869 GCA_013397565.1 Ptilonorhynchus violaceus
AGCGCCACAGTCCCGCCCACGGGCCGCGGGCACGCGCAAGCGCCTCTCCCGCGCCAGGAGCCAGGGCCCGGCAGCAGCGCTGAGCCAGGGTAGTCAGGCTCTCCGTCAAAAGCGAAGATGGGAACTGCAGTATTGGGGCTCAAGGGGATTGCTGGTGGTGGGAAAGAATCTTTGCTTATCGTAGCTGAAGCAAATTGCACTAGAACATTTTTGTTGGAAAGGGTTAAACAAAAGTAAAGAAGATGCAGAAAAAACAGATCTTTAGTCCGCTTTGTACCACAAGAGGAACTTGTGAGTAATGGGCAGCTAAAGGATGAGCACCCTGAACACGCTTGGAAATACGAATATACTCGGAAACTGATGGCAGAGGATGTCGTTTGCTTGGGTGGGTTTTCAGACGGATTAGCAGATAAGGGGTGAAAGGAGTTAAACAAAGAATCTTGTATTTTTGCCTGGTTCGGTAGTTTGTTTTTACTTGTTTACCTAAACCGTTTAAACTTTAATTTATAATTTAGTTTCACTTACTTTATTTTGGCTTAAACTTTGTAACTTTCAATCTATAGTTTAGTTGGTTTTTATTTTTTATCAACATCCGTAGCTTTGTTTTAATTGCGATGAGCTCCTATTGGAACATTGGTAACAAGGGACTGAGAGGATAAGCAAACCTCGCCAGCTGTGGCTTGATCACAATGACCTCAGAGCTTCAGAATACTAAGTAGAAACGTGTCCAGATGAAAGAGTCTTAAGTTTTGCCTTGCTGAGGCTGATTGCATGAGTCTCACGATAAGAACAGCACGAGTCTGCAAAAGAAGAACCATGCATGTGCAAATGTGAAAGTTAGAACAGAGGACATAATGAGGAAGACTTTGTAATCAAATAAAACACCCCAATATCTCAAAAAGGGGGGGACACAGTTCCGAACAATGGGCAATAGGTGACCATCTTGTTCCACAAAAACATAAAGGACCAAAAATCTAAGAAATTTAAATTACATACCTATTCCATAGTGGGAATGACAGACTTTGGGCGCAGTTTTGGGAATTCTTGAATATTACAAAGTATATAAACCCGACAGCACGGTGCTTAAGGCAATGTGCTTATGGGAGGGACACACCCAGCACATTCTCGATATCGATTAGAGGAATGCTTTCTTAACAGTTTATGCTGTTAAGTGATTTTCTTTGAATCGGGGAGGGGATGATTTTGGATGTGATGAAGTTCGCAAAAGACACCACGCGAAGTCTTAAATAGTCAGGAATAGGAAAACAAGGAAAAGTTACAACTGAAAGTATGGTTAGAAAAAATCTAAAGGCCTTAGGAAGGAAAGAGTACCAGCAGTCGGTGGAGGTAATTGTAAAATCCGCATAGAGACTGAGTGAACTGAAACGTTTGAACACCAGTATACCTAGGCAATAAAGCATAGCATCTTCTATTTAGACATAAAATTAGATGCTTTAATTATAAAATTAACTTGCTGAAAAACAGTCATGACTGGAAGACAAATTCCAAGGATTGTTCATGTTCAGGAATCAGAAACTGCAAAGAACTAAGAGGTCATAGAATGAGTTACTGGCCAAGAACTGGCATGTTCACTTCATGAAGCTGTCTCTGTAAAATGCTCTGATGTACATTTAGAGCTATACCATAGGAGGAGCAAATATTTGTTTCCAGAGGCTGTCTTAAAAATACTTAAAATATTTATACAATTGAATCTACAGTATCTCTGCATTTTTACTTTGAACAAATTTTAATATATCAAATCAAAATCCTTAATGACCTGGTCAACAACAAAAAACCAAAAAGTTTCCTGTTTAATTAACGTGCCAGCAATTCCTTACCTGAAGATAAAACTGCATTTCAAACACCTTTTCAGTTGCTAGCAAGTGTTCTTACAAAGTTAATTTTCAACAGTGAAAGGAGGGAAACTTGTCTAATTAAATTAGTTCGTATTTCTGTGCTACAACAGGAAAAGTCAATTAAAACAGAGGTACTTGCATAAATAAGGGAAAGTATTTCTTTATGAAACTCCAGTGTGTGATATCTATCTGCTTTATTGCTGACTGGTTTTATCTGATTGTTTAAGATTTTGTTGTAACAACATTGCACAACTATTTCACCTTTCATGTTTTGCAGACTTGGGATGCAGCTTTGGCACAGACTGCAAGGGCATAGACAAATGCATTTTTGAACATAACATATACTTAAGTAAGAATCATCTCTGCCATCATAATTTCACATCTGTTGGAGAGAATATTTGGGTTGGAAGTCATGAAGTATTTGATGTTGCTGATGCCCTTAAACTGTGGTATGATGAGGTCAGATTCTTAATTTTCACAGTGCAGAACTGTACTAAGGTAGTCATTACATTCAAATAAGAGTTATCTTCAGTAAAATGTCCTGTGTAGTGCCTACCAGATAAATCAATAGCAGCTGCAAATAATACAGAGGTGCACATATGGTAGCAACTGACAGCTCACTGTTTGTCACCTCCAGCAATTACTGTATTGCGTCACCCCTGCACTGGCTCACCTCAGTATCTTGTACAATAATCCGCTATTGTCCACAATACTGACCTCACTGAAAGCCTCACTTCTCATTTCACTGCATCAGTACTACATGAACTTTATAAAATAATAATTTCCAGTTCTCGCCACGCCACACAGTTTGGAATTCTTTTAAGTCTGGAGATGCTGTTCAGAGTAGTCACAGTAACTGCAAAATGTCTGTAGGTATTCCTTAGTGAAAATGTTGACAGAAGGAGAAAATCCAGACAAAGTAAATTGTGTTCTTTACAAATCTCATAAAAAATAAAAGGAAAAGAAAGGTCATCAACAACAAAATTTATGATATGTTTCTGATTTCTTAGTGGTAATTCTGAGAAACTTAATGCTGCTGAGAAAGTAAAGCTTTCTTTTGAACATTTAATATTTTAAGTTGATTTATTTGTTCCTGTTATGGGTTCGACAAATGAAAATTTCTTTTCTTTACCCATGTAACAGGGAGACTGTGTAGGTGGGGAGGGGCTGGCCGGGAACTAATGAGCAATACTTAAGAACAAAGAGAGTTGTCTATCCACTCGCATTCCACACTGATCACCCAGAATGGATGATACTTAAGGACAAAAGGGATCGCTTGCCCAACCTAGATGCCAGCACAATTTCCCCAATTAAAGAAACAAGAGCTGGAAATGTCGGCAAGGGGGTTGTTTCCCCAGAGGCTGGAGCTTATCATTAGGAGAGATGAAGGAGGACTTTTCAAGACTTTGGCGAGAGGGGGGTGGAGGCCAGGCTCGCTGCTTTTTTTCTTGGCTTGGCGTTCAGAGACAACAGTTGTATCTGCAGCGGAATGCCGGTTTCGCTCTGGGAACACCGCTACACTGCAACGTCTCTGCCCGCTCGCTCCAGAGCATGGATACACTGTGACGTCTCTGTGAGGGTCCCCCGCGGCACAGGGCACAGAGTTACGCTGTGGCTGTCGCTGCCCGGAGCTGCTCGCCTCTGCCGTCTCTGCCACCAGCCTGGGTTTTCTGCTACACGTGGGTTGGCGCTGGGATCTGCTCGTCTCTGCTGTTCCTGCCTTCTGCTGGCCCCTCAGTGGGTGATACCAAAGTCCATCGCTCCCCAGTCAACCCTGCCTGCCTGCTCTGCTTGCTGTCTGCTGCCGAGGCTGGTGGAGCCAGGCTGCTGCCCCATGGGTTCACACTGGGAGCGATCTCCCCTCTCCCTCTCCCGCTCACCGGAGCCGCCACTGCCATGTGGAGAGGTCGCTGCGCTCATGCCACAGCGCCCCCTGCAGCCGTGGGGGACTCACCGCAGCCTCTCTGCCCAAACAGAGAATCACCCAATGACAGACAAAGGCCTGTTACTGGGTTTGTCTGTTCTCTTATTGTTGCTGTTTATCTGTCTTGTTATATAGAGCTAGATATATAATCCTAGTAAAGAACTGTTATTCTTTTTACCACATCTTTGCCTGAGAGCCCCATCATTTCAAAGGATAGTAATTCGGAGGAGGGAGGGGGGGTCATCCTCTGTCCAAGAAAGGTTTCCCACCTTCCTTGACGGACACCTGTCTTTCAGACCAGGACAATTCCCATAAGCTTTGCAGTAGAATTAGTTTCATCTGTGAGCAAACACATAATATTTCACTGTTCTAAAACATGGTAATTTTAATGTCAAGTAGATCTTATCTAGTGAAAGTAGCTCTTAAATTTCTTATCTCAGTGTTCAAAGATGCTTAGACTGCTCTCTGTGTAAATTTCAGATGAATATACTGTGCAGTATACACACAGAGAAACTGTTTCCAGACAAAACGGTAGCTGCGAGATTCTTTTTTAGTAGACTTTGGATTGTGAAATGAAAATACTAAAAGTTACCAGAATAATTTACAGAGCATTTTGCTTGCAGCTTTTTTTATGTCCTTTCTCACTTATTTCTCCTCAAGTGTTAATTCTGGTTTCCTGCCCCTGATTTGCCTATAACAAAACCAAAAGCAAGGCTGGAGGATTTAACTTTTGCCTTTTATTTGGCAGTAGATCTTTAGAAGGCTAGAACTAGACAGTATCATAAGAATTTATTTTTCATTTTTTCTGTGCCACAATAAATTACGAAAAGTTACCAAGCAAGATAGTTTTTATATTTTAATCATTGCAATTCAACCTTGTCTACATAGAATTCTGGAGGCTTTTGCACATTTCTCTTGGAGTGATGGTCACATCTAAACTTTCTTTCCCTTGATTAATTGTTTGCTCCTTTCTTGTTATACATAGTTAAGTCGTATCAAAATGTTCATGCATTTCAGGCACTATTTCAGGGAAAATTACAAAGTAAACTGATCACTGGAAGAAACAAGCAGGGTACATGGGTTAAACACTGTGAACATGTAAAAGTACCTGTGTCATGACAACTGATAATCAATGACCATGCGTGATCCAGGAGCAATCATGTTCTTGAAGGCTCAGACACAAAACTGAAAATGGGTAAAATTCATGAATCATAAAGGGACAGGCTGTGTGGACCTGTTAAGACAGCCACAACACTGGAATCTCAAAATGGTGGAAATCTCAAAAACAGTATGTGAAGCTGTTACATAAAGGCCCCTGAAATGCTTACTCCTTAACCCAGTATGTCGGCGATTGAGAAACGGACTCAGCTGGGTGCAAGCAAAGCCAACTTTATTCCAGGCACCAATGCCTTTTATACTATTGTACAAACAATTAACTACCCGTTTCATAACCCCCTGTCCTCTCCAGCAGCACAACGTCTTGCATACAAGGTACTTGGTCAGCATTCTGTTACAAGTTAGCAGACAGAAGTGAGGCTTAAGGAGTCACCTTCTTATCAGGGTGTCAGCTCACACCTTACTCTGCATACTTATCTTTCCCAAGGCTTAACATTTACCAAGGCTAAGAGATCACTACTGCTGTCTACATCGCCGGGGGCTATTGCCTCCACACCAGTATTCAGCTAACACCACATTAAACATTAAGATCCTTTTCAAAAAAGGTTATATTTGATGAACACAACTGGTTCTTGCAGTTATAATTGAAGAGATTGAACTTTTGGGAATGTTCAAGTCTGAGGCCTGTACCTTTCCTACTGGAGAGATACTGAGATACTGAGTAAAGATACCATGTCTATATGTTTTCCAGAAGTGGAATGTATGATCATACAGATGTTCTAGGTATGTAATTAAACATTTTTACCTGAATTCAATACAGTTTGGTTAGTCGTGCAGAAGAAGAAGCAGGTGCCCAAACTGTAAGAGATTGTAAACCATATTCTCTTATGTATGGCAGGTAACACGCGTTAGTCTAAAAATATACAGTGCCAATTCTTACAGAATATGTACATATTCTTACAGAATAATTCTTGTGGAAATCCAATACCACCACCATCCTTTCACATCATCTGTTTTCTGCCCTGAGGTGACATTGTGTAATAGAAACAGCAATGCATGTCAGAATATTAGTTTATTCACAGGTCTGAAAGGCCAAGTGATCTTGCAGCTTCCTAATCCTGTGGATAGAATAAAAAAACCCAGCAGATCCACCCCATTTGTTCAGCTGAACCTAGGAAGTCAAGGTCAGATTTTCTCTCCCCAACACAAGAACAGTACTCTGTGGCAAAATTGATGATTTGAAGACAAAATTAAATGTAATTTTACAGATTCCCAGGCATCATGGATATCTGTAATAGTCTGTAATTCACCAGTTTTTAGTCCTCTGACTGACTAGAACATTAGGGAAAAACTAAGAATCTGAGGTTTGATTTTTCCAGCCATTTTAAACTGAAAGCAGGTGAGAAGTGAAAAAGTGGAATGTAAACATGGGGAACTTTTCAAAATCATGGGGCTGTAAAGCTTTCTGCACATACCCAGCTCCCAACTCATGGTGCTAAATTTCATTTGAGATCTATTCAAGGACAGGCAATGCTTGTATTGTCCAGACAAGTATAATGTGATATCCAAATCCCAAAACTTAATTGTCAAGATCCACTGGTTAATGCTGGCAAAAGATTAAAACCCTCTTTTCAGGAAAACATCATAGATGCTCGAGGGCAGGCTGGACTTCTACTTTAATCATAGACAGAGTCACTAGATGGAGCCAGAAATGCAGGAAAGCACTTTATAACCTGGACTGCCCTGGGCCCGTCAAAATTTCCTACTGCATAAAGATCTTAGTTCATTTTCAGAATTTCAGAATTTCAACCGAATGCATATATAAGTGCAAGATCACTGCACTGTTAAATTAATGGTGCAATTTTAGTGTGATGATATTTTTTTGTGCAAACTGCATGTAGTTGTAATATAATCATGGTTTTACATTACTGGCAAAACTGAGCAGGAAATGAGACCTGATTGTAAAATATTTTACAATCTATTTGCAACAAGTTTTCCCTCTAAACCTACTTAAAACTGTGTTACAAGACCTCAGTTCTTAAAACATACAGTTCTTCTTATGCTCGTGTATTTGTACAATTTGGTTTAGGTTTGAAAAAAAAATTCAACCAGCTTGTAGAACAACTGTGGAGACAATACAAACCCCAACACATACCATCATACTGCCCCAAGGAGTGATTAGACTTGGAATGTTACACAAGGAGTGCTAATCCTGTAGCTGCTCACCAGGAGTACAGGAAGCTCCTCCAGTGATTTCAGGCTAGGACATAGTAGCAAATAGCTAAGGAAGGAGAGAATCAACACATACTCAAGCTTGGAATTTCCAAATTTTATTTTTGTTACACACCAAACCAGGCCAGAACGTCTGTTCTGCAGCAAGCTGCTCTTCAGGAACCTTTTTTTTTAATCCTGCTGAGGTGCACCATTTCCTGAGTCTGTTTCTTCCTTGACTAACTCTGAAATGGAAGCAACGTCCTGCAACATAATTGTAACTAAGCTGGTATGACTAAGCACTGCTATTGGAAAATCCGCTGAACAGCAGATTTCTATTTTGTCAAAGCTACAGGCTTTATGAACTACTCAGGTTTTAAGAAAGCTGTTCTGCAGCATCTCTTCAGATAAGACTTACGATCACAGAATGGTTTGGCAGTCAACAAAGATGAAGCACGCTCAAAGAAAAGAAAGAAATATACTTGGAGTGTTGCTCCTTGCTGATGTGCATGGCAGATGCTTGTTTCATGCTTTACCCTTTGACAGCCAGCTATGATGTCAGATAGAGCTTATTAAGCAATTGTACTTCACTTCCTGTTACTCTGACGCTTTCAACTGCTGCCACACCCAGAGGACAACCTCTGAAAAACTGCTTGCTGGTGTCACCTCCACCTAAGAGATTTTTCATTTAAAAACTTCTAAAAAACCACTGGAGAATTATGAAAATCACATTTTTCTTTGCTGCATTGTTTCTACTGGATTTCTTCATTTGCTTTTGTGCTTATCCACAATATCCCTTGCCTGACATAGAAGATGCAAAGTTCATTGAAGATTGTGTGAGAGCTCACAACACATTTCGATCCAAAGTGAATCCACCAGCCAGCAATATGTTTCGCATGGTAAGGTGGTGTTTGTGATCTGTTTGAAATTATTATAGATTGGGTTGCTGATTTAGCCTATCTTATTCTTTGTTGGATTGTGCTATTCTTTCCTTTTCACTTAATGATTTCTGTAACATATATGTTAGTTCTCTGTAGGAAATAGAAAAGACATTAATTTTCATGGTTTTAATAGTTTGAAAGGAATTTCTTGTTTAGCACAAGATTGCTAGGCTCAACGTCAGCCAGAGCAAAGAGCTGTATTGCAAAAAATAGTGTTCAGTTCTTAGTATGTCATCTACCTCTTTCTAAGAGAGATCTGTTTCATGTCAGGGCAGGTTTCATAGACGGAAGCTGTTTGGTATTAAAAAGTTCCTGAGTAGGCTAACTGCACAACAGGATTTGCTGAAAATCTGTCATCTCCTGTTGTTTCTTCTAATCTAGAACATTTGTTGAATAAAGGGATTTGCCAGGACATCCATTTGGATACCTGATCTTCACTTGCTGTAGCAGTGAAGCAGGGGTTGAAGAGTAGGGATAGTAATACCTAGGCTGAAAAGCAGAGCTTCCTACAAATACAATGGATATCAGAACAGGCTATGGGTAGATCACACATTGTTCAGTGGAATACATAAGGAAAAATCTGTAAAAGTAGCTGAGGGAGGTAACCCCAGTCAATGCATGTCACTTCTCCAAGCCCTCCAGCAGTGCTGCATAGCTGGAAAGGAAGTTAAATGCACAACCACATGCAGAGTATGAATTATTTCTACGAATGGAATTTCACAGTAAAGGGGTACGAGTCAGAGTACCAGTGACTTTAATTTCTTGCTGTTTTAAAAACGATGTTTAATTTAAAAAGCTAGGGCACAAGAGCAAACTTACCTGCTCAAACCAAAGATCCAGCAATTCTGGAATAACAGCAGAACAAATATATTTTAACCTCTTGAATCAAAGGTGTCAGAGACAGGATATAATCTGTTTCGAGACATCTTGAGGTGCTTGGAGTTGTGGGGAAGGGGGTGGGTCAGGCTTCATCTTGGTGGGGCAGTGCCCTGCTCCCATACCCCCACCCCAGCCCTGCTGTACCTGTCCATCAAGAGACACTGGAGACAGACCCTCGGTGTCACCCACCCCTGAGTGGCCGAGACACGAGAGGTCCTAGCTGGAGGGGCAGGCCCAGGACTGGGGCCAAGGGTTTAAGAAGCCTCAGCACATGCTGCTCTCTGTCTTTTTTTCAGCTACCCCCATCCTGGAGAAGTTAACCGCTGGGACCCTAGGAGTTGGTAGCTATGTCTGTTTTTCTCTATCTGTCCTATCTTCCTGTTTGCCTCCCTTTCTTCTTTTTCTAACTTTCTTCTCACGGAACATAATATCGGATGGGCTGTACGGTTTTCTATGTTTAATGGGCTAAGTTTATGCCGGGAAAAGTGATGTTGTGTACCCTTTGCTCTTTTGCCAATATCCCCTAATTTCCTGCAGTTCCGCCAGTAAACTTTTGTGTGTTATTTTTACCTCTTGGGAAAACGGTGGTTGAATTTTCTCTTTGCTCCTACCCAGAGAAGAGAATCTTGGTTCAGTCCCAGGTTTTTGGGTAACCTGGTGCATAACACATGGTACTTAAAAGCTCTTAATGGATTTTTTTGGGTTTTTTTTTCAGCCTTGAGGTCACACAAGTTTATATCATTCCTAGCATCTTATGGCAAAGAGCTGCACAGCCTAACCACAAGTTGTGTGAAGCTATTTCCTTGTGTTTTATTTGGGCCTGTAAATGCCTAGCTCAATTTAATAGTGTCTGGTCTTCATATTGGAAGAAGCAAGTAATTGTTGCTTATTTACCTACTTCACACAAGAAGTCCAGATGTCTCTGATCAAAGCTGCAGAGCACTCTCTGTTGCTATAAAAAAACCCTCCAAACTTGAGGATAATCATCCTACTCCACGTTCTCTCTGCCCTTTCCAGCTCAAGTGTACAATTCTTGAGGTGGGGTGCTGTGCTACACCCAGCATTTAACAGGACTTCTGCAGTAGTGTGATTATACACGTGGTTTTATTCTTCATTCCTTTGCAAAGAATTTCTTGTACTTTATTTGTTTTTTAGACTACTACTTTCAAGTGGTAATAGCCATCTCCAAACCTGTTATTATGAACACAAACTCCATTTTTTCTCACATCCCTTAACTTGTATTTCCCTGTACTGAATTTTACCTGTCAGCATAAAATCTTTCTGCAAGTCTCCCAGACTGGTTTGTCAAATTATCACTTGTGTCTCTTTGCATGGGAGTATTTCCTTCTCAGCCCAGCAGAGATGAGTGAGCCTTTTATTTGCTTTGTCCATCTGCTGAAGAGGAAAAAGAGAAAAGAGGCAGAAGGAGCTGAGAAAGGAAGCAGCTGTAACTTTCCCCTCTGTCCTGGCCAGCAGATCAGAATTCTCGTCTGGTCTGGTAATAATTGCAAAGTGCAAATGCCTGGAAAGCCAACATCTCCTATGCAGAAAGTCCCCCAAGTCCCTCTACAGCTGGGAGTGTCACACAGTAAACCCCTCTCAGGCATAGCTGCTTAAAGACTGCAGTCCAGCTCTAAATATATTAACAAGTCAGATACAACAGGACAGTGGATAGATACTGCGTGTCCTGCAATAGCTAAGGGAGAAAGAAGACAAAAATTTGCTATGGGAGTAGAAGCGTCAAGTGAGAAAAAAAACTGAATGCAGGGATGGGGAGCAGAAAAGAGGAAAAGAACGCTTAAAAGTTTCTGTTTGAAAATGTTTGAATTCAGCTGAGTCACTGCACTGCAGGTTATAATACGTCTTCTTCCTTTTCTACAGTCCTGGGACACTGCTTTAGCTAAGACTGCCAAAGCATGGGCAAAGAAGTGCAAGTTTAACCACAACAGCTACCTTGAAATGCCAGGGAAGATGCACCCCACCTTCCCATTTGTTGGAGAAAACATCTGGACTGGCTCAGCCCACATCTTCTCTGTGGATGCAGCTCTCGGGGCCTGGTTTAATGAAGTCAGCAGCTATGATTTCAGCACCAATACATGTACTGACATGTGTGGTCACTACACTCAGGTGAGTCTTACATGCCCACTGGTTTATAGTCTAATATCTATATAGCCTAATTTCACTGAAAATCTGAGTACAGGCTTGGAACAGACTGCTTTGGAATAGGAATTACAGCAGGGCTTTGCACCCCCCCAGTTTATTGTTGCGTGGGATTGGAAATAGATATTATGAGACCCAGGGATGTCCAAGTTCTACTTCCAGTAGAAATGGTGGAAAGGGATTATTCCCTGGCATTTCACGTTTACAGGGGAGCCAGATTATACATGCAAAAATAGCTATCAGTCATTTTTCTCAGCTGTTCTTTGGGTTGTTTAAGTTGCTCCTGTGTCAGCTGTTTTAAACTTCTGTAAGATACTTCCTTTCTCCTTCCTTCCTTAATGCTGTGGCTTTGGTAGTATTTGAACATTTGCATTACATACTTCCCTTTGTCCTGCAGGTCATTTGGGCAGAGAGTTACAAAGTTGGCTGTGCAGTTCACTTCTGCAATACAGTTGAACATTTTCCAGGACTGTTCAAAGCAGCACACTTTGTTTGTGACTATGGGCCAGCGTAAGTTAATTATGGCATTTGGGGTTTTTTTATTTTTAAAATATCCTGTAACTGATCTGGTATCAAATGCCAACAGTGATGGGTGCAGTTGTAACAAATTTCAGAATAAGCTACATCCTCATGTCACTTGTCCAAGGGAAACTTCCCCTGACCATTGGGAACAAAACCTACTGGACATAGCTGGAACTGCAGAAAATCCCATTCTAAAAAAAGCAGGAGAGCCCATGATAGCTGAGAGCACTTACCATAATGCATATGGTGGAAGAAAATCTGTTTTTCTTTCTGACTTCAATCTCTGCAGGAAGAGTGGGAAAGGTGCAATCTTCCTGCTTCAGAAAGATTACATCTTTCTATGGCCCTATCCGAATTTCAAACAAGATATTGTAATTTAAGAAATAAAAGGAAGACAGTCCTCTAGTTTATCTGATACCTTGCAATATTTTGACTTACTTTTTACAGGTTTGTTTTTTGTAATCCAGGTGGGTAATGAGGGACCATTAGGCAGATTAGAAGGGCAGATTCTTGTATGCTTACAATAATACAGTATTGCCTGAGAAGTCTCATTAATTTTCAGTGGTGAGAGTCAACTGCTCCCCATGCCAGCGAGAGCTTTAGTCTGATCTAAAAGGAATTTCAAACAATTGCAATGATCATTTTTTTGATAAGGGGATTCCCTCCCCTCAATAGCTTTTCAATGACAGCTAACAAAATACTATTCTGTTTTGCAGTGGGAATTACCCGAGAAAACCATATAAAGAAGGACAGCCGTGCAGTGGATGCAGTAATGAGAAGTGTGTAGACAAGCTCTGTGGTAAGACCAAAGCGATCAACTAAGAAAATTGCATAGAAATAAAAGTGGCATAATTAGCAGTGAAAATATAACAATTAGTCAATTTGCAGTAAGAGCATAACAGGTCTGTAGCACACCACAAAGCAACAGTACCAAACCCTGGGAGGAATGGCATAAGAAGGAATTAATCTAAATACTTTGCTATTGAAGGCTCTCAGAAGTAGAAGCCAGAGTTTCTGATGCGGGGAAGTATCAGTTAGACTACTTTCTCCCTTCTATCTGGCCAGGAGGTCAAATCCAAAATTTTAGCCCCAACAAATACTAACTGTCTGATTCTCTCCCAGCAGAAACAGGAAATTTATCTTCTGCTTTCTTGCTTGTTTAGTGAGTCCTAACACATTTTCCAGACGACTATAGTTATGAACCAGTAAGACTCTACCGAAAAGCACACTGATTTCTAACTTCCCCAATTTTCTGAAAAACAGCAGTGAGAGCTTGTTTGTCACTCTCTTCCCTACTACATTCAGTGTTATCAGAGTGTGGGGGGAAAATAATTAAATGAAGAGTTGTAACAGAGCTCAAAAGGCTTGGGGGATGAGGGGATTCTCATCAAATCTGGAGAAGCAATTAATAAAGGACTGGTAACCCCTTTGGAGCAGGCCTGCGGCAGCCCTGGGATACTTGGCCAGTGCTGGGAGCTGGTGCGGGGCTGAGCCAGCACAGCCCCGCTCCCAAACCCTGCAAACATGCAAAAATGGAAGGAGCTTGGCTGGAGTAAAAGCCTCTCTGGGTTGAGGTGTTGCCTGCAAATGTGCTGCCTGGGCCTGAGAGAGAAGCAGGCGATGGCAAGGGGCTCAGCCTGCTCCCTGCTCCTGCCTCCCCCCTAATGAGCCAGGGTGAGTCCGTGCTAAGTGTGTCACTGTGGTGTCAAGGTGTGGGCACAGCAGGGGAGTCTGCTTCAAACAGCAGTTTGCAGGGGTGGACCTTTATGTCAATACACCTAGTCCCAAACTGGGCAATGTTTTAAATAAACAGAGATTAAAGAACATGCAACAATGTCTTAAATCAAATATGAATTTTATACAGGGGGTTAATGGGGATGGTCTTTACTAGCCAGGCACTAGACAGCTTCAGCTGTAAAAATTATTGAGCATTTGGTACTCTTATTCCCTTCTGTAATATCCTGGCTGACTCATCTTAGAAGTCTCAGACTGATGCATCACAGGAAAACTAGAAATATCTCAAAGACTAGGGGGGAGGAACAGAGTATGTAAAAGTTAAGTGCTAGATCCTACCACCCACTTTTACCATTTTCTCCAATAGGGCAAATGAGGAATTTCAATAGGATGCACATAGGCAATCCTGCACATGTGCCAAAACTTTTAGTAAAGGTGTACTTCTGTGATAAATTTAGTAGTTATATTTGTCTGTCTGTAACTACTTAAATTTGGTATGTGCAACAATTTTAAATTAATTCCATGTTTTGCTGTTATTTTTTATTCCCTCATCCACATGACACAAATTCTTCCTGATACAGCTATTTTTTTCTCCTTCTCTTTCCATTCAATAAAAAATATGAGCTCCACACCAGTTGGGAGCCTGCTCTCCACTTGCAGGATGTTTTAGGCACTAACTGGCATCATCGGTGCAATCAGCCAGGCACCAGCAAAGGCTTACCTCTTCACATTAAGAACCACCACTGAATGATACTCACATTTCTTTCCTCTTCTGATCTCTTTGCAGAAAATACAGAACGTGAGAAGCTGATAAGTACGTACCAAATTGTTCTTAATGGCTTTCCTGTAAGTATGGCTAAGCCTGATTGGTCTTAACACCTGTTTCTTCACTGACTTTTAGGTTATGCCAGCTGGTATCCAGACTGGGATACACAGCCCCAGCCACCACGGCCCCGACCCCCCAGGCCTCCCGTGCCATCATACATCCCACCTGCTGAGCATCCACGTCCCTCTTGTGACCAATACTGTCGTAGTGTTTTAATTTTAAGGCCACTGTTTCTGGTACTGAGTGCTGGTGGTGTACTTCTGGTACAACAGAAATTCCCACACACATTTTTTTATGAGTAATGGTCAAATTAGATACTGATAGCAATCCTACTGCTGTATTGCTCTCAGAGAATTGCACACATTTCAAAAAACACTTGGTCATCTCTCTATTATCTCTGCGATGTTTATCCAGTATAGGAAAGGCTACTTCTTCACTCAAGGCAAGATGTAAGTGGCTGTGCATAGAGTTAGTATAATTTATTAGCAGTAGGTATAACATGCTCCTATGTCTGTATGAGCCTCTTAGCTCTAGGGGTAGATTGCTAGAGGGACCATGGAGACTAGGTATTACTCCATGTGCTAACAATCCTGGAAACCTGAGGCATCACAAAGACATGTCTGAAGTGGCATTCTGCATCCAAAAGAAGCAATAATTCATCTTCATCAACCTTCAGTTGTTCCCAGACAAAATTTTCCCCAGATAATGGAGATTTAACTGTATATATTACTTTTTATGAACAGGAATAAAGCTTGTCCTTTACTACATTTAGGCTATGCGTGTCAGTGTCCATTACTCTATTGTCAGTTGTACTATTCAGTTCTTCTCCTGTCAGACGTAAGCCTTGTTCTCCATAGGTATAAGAATACCAGGGAAAGGTGATAGAGCAAAGATTAAGTTGAGGTGTCAATGGGGAAAGCTTAATTTTAGGATGTGAGATGGTGAAAAAAATCTAAAATGCAGAGTAGACATCAGCCATCCCGAGCTTTCAGGCAGGAGGAAACAGAGATGGAAGATGAAACGGGCCCAGGACAGATTCTGGTTTAGAAATGGAAGATCTCAGCCTCATTTACAAAGCCCAAACCTCTGATGGATTCAGTTTAAGACACATTTAGGTTTCAACCTTATTGCTCCAATATACATTTGTCAGTAACAGGAATAAAGCCATCTTTCAAGCCAGGAATTACTGACTGATATTAGCAATGCATAACTGTGCTATCAATATTTAAAGCTGTTTTCCCTCCTTTATGTTTGTTCTAATGTTTTAAGAACACAGTGACTCAAATTCTCCACCACATTGCAGCATGTCATCCCACAAAATAAAAATGAGCCCCAAACGAGGTTCTTGTTAATAGATCCCTTGGAGTGGATTAGAGTGGAGTGACACTGTATGACTGGTATATAAATAAATAAATAAAGCAGCTTTATTTTAGAACAATTGGGTTGTAATGAGGAGGAAGAAAATATATAAGGAAAAAAAAGAGAAAGAAAAGGCAATAGCCTTAACAGCATCTGTTTTCATCAAAAGAAGAAAACTTATCCAAAATTTTTCTGCAATACAAAGGGATTGCTATGAAAGGGATTACAGGGGCCAAACAAACAGTAACAAGCCTAAAGGACAGCAGAGAAGCTTGCCCTCAACACTTAAAGAAACAATAAAAGAGAGAGAAGGCTGCTACAAATCTAATGTGAACTTGTAGCTTAATTTCCTTATTCTCATAGCAACGTTCTTGGAATATGATTCGTTTCCTGTGTCTAACGTCGTATTCAATTACCATGGCTAGGATTAGTCCAGGCCACAAGCCTTCGAAACAAAACGCTGCTGGTGGAGTTAAAACCACCTCGTACAGCTGAAACACTCTGCTCTTAAAGCTGGAAGACCAGATATTGAGAAGCATGACTGAAAGGCAAGGGCTAACGACATTTGCAGTGTATGCATTTGCAAGTGCTCGGTGGTGGAACTCTTTGCAGAAAACTTATCTGGTGCCTGTGCACAAACCGCAAGAACGAACGGAGTTTCAGTACTAGCCCTGCGGGGGCAGGACCGACACTGATACTTCTCTCTGTAGCGTTCCACTGCGGTGTGTTATGCAGTACACGAATAACAGCACAAGCACAGGCAGCGGCGTCTCTAGCACGACGCTGGATTGTGGCGGTGCTCACCTCGCAGGACCCCCCCAGCTGCCGGCCGCCCCCCCTCTGGCCCGGGCGTGCGCAGAGCCGGCACTGCGCCCCCCCTCCCCTCGCGTGCTAATGAGGGCCAGGCCACGCCCGGCCTGCGCTGCATGCCAATGAGGGACTCGATAAAGGGAACTCGGGGAGAGAACTTGAGGGTTTGCATGATCACTGACCCGGGGGTCCTGGGTGCTCAGCGGCATGCCACTGGATCCACGGTGGTGACTTACTGCTTGCACTATCTTTCTTCTCGCTTTCTCAATGACAAGCAGATTTTCTACGTGTGTGCTGGCTTTACTGCTTTTCTGTCATTCCTCTGATTCCTATGAACCATCGACATTGCCTGATATTCGAGACCCAAAGTTTATTGAGGAATGTGTGCAAACCCATAACAGATTCCGGTCTGAAGTAAGTCCACCAGCCAGCAACATGCTCTACATGGTAAGGGAATTTTCATGACTTATATAAAAATGTGTAGCATTATGATGGTATTTATGATTCTCAGAGATTGCTTTTGTGATCAAATGCAAAATATCAGAAAAAACCTCTTGGGTGTCATCGATTGCTTTTTAAAGCAGAGAAGGAGGCTCTAACTATGAGGTGGCTTTATGCAATTTGGTATATGTATAGTTTTGCCCTGACTTAAACTCCTTATTCGAAGCCCAAGATTTCAGCCCTCAACCGAGCACTGTTTTTTAGTTTTGTGAGCAGCCTCCTCGTTGCGAGGTACCACACGCAGCTCTTTATGTGCACATCTAAGCACAACTTCAATGCTCGAGTCGGCGAGGGCAGAGTCTGTTGCCAGTCAGTGCTGGGGCGCTTTCTCTGAGCTTTCTCTGCAAGGCTCTCACGGGCTGAGCCAGCAGAGCAGCAGTTCTGAGGGGCTGGGGCGGCAGGGAAAGCCAAAAAGCAACCAGTGCAGCAAGATCGAGTGTTGGGGACATCGTGTGCTAAGCTGCTCTGCTCCCCACCTGCTCTCTGGGCACATCAGGGGCAGTATCTGTAGCTGCCATGCAAAAACAGTCTGTCTTTCAAGTGGACCACAGCTATTGTCCTAGTTCTGATCTCTTCCTTTTTGCCCCTCTCTCCTACTGTCTCGCATGGTCATTACCAGAAGAGGACATAGCCACAGCTGTAATAAGCAACACCCCAACCGAAGTTAAAAAAATGTTCATTTTCCGTCTGTGGTTGTCATACACTAAAAGATAAGTGCCCCATTAGGGAGGGGTAAGTGAGCATTAACCAAGCTTGATTGCAAACCTTACAAGAAACAGTTTAGTTTCTCTTCTAGATGAATCTTCTACTGCAGCTCTCTTCAGCTGTGCATCCTGAACTTCGGGTACATGTTGCTTCTGACTCTTTTATTTTCTACACTGCTTTACTGGCCCTACACGAACAAAATCTTGCTAGGCTGTGTTAAAAGAGCAGTATTAATATTTTAAAATTTTGCCTAGTTTCTCCTTTTGAAAAACTAAAGAACTGAAATCTGAAAAAGGCAGCGTAAGAAGGAGACAAATAAATTGCATTTAAAACAGAAACTAAATCATGGTAAATTTGTTTCAAAACACTGCAAAAACCCTAGTGTTAAATCTGATGTCTCCCAGGAACAATGTAATGTGGAGAAAACAGTACATGATAAAATCTATAACAAAAGTAAAAGCATTGGATTTGAAAACAGTTTTTTGAGTGGCCTTCGGCACTTAAAAAAAGACAGAAAAGAAGATGGCTCCTTTATTTCACAGGGAACTTCTCTTTTGCTGGAAATAATTGTCCGCCTAGATATGCAAAAATTAAGACTGAATTCAGGGCATTCACATCTTTTGGGAAAGTAGTTTCTAAAAGAAAATGCAAGATGGAAGCTCCTTTAATTGCAAGTAACAAAGCTCAACCATCGATATTTGTAATACATGTATTATAAAATGAGAACGTTGATATAAAATTTTTTTGCCTGACAAATGTGAGCCCTTTGTCATCCACGCAAAGCACTGCTTAGTTCTTTTCTAAGGCTCCTCAAAAACAGCAAAAAGAGTCACACCAGTTTCATCAGGGTGCCTCACTACAGTCTCCTTTAAATTAGTCCTGCCTTACATCACTTTTCACATATTATACATTCAAATTTTCCTCCCTAAATCAGCAAGCAACTTGTTATAAAATTAAAACTGAGTAGTTCCTGAGGGGAAAAAAAATGTAAATATTGTTTGCTTAAGCAGCAGTGATATCTATATGCAAATCTCCCTGTCCTGTGCATTTTCTTCCTGTGCCATTTAGTCCAATCTTTCTAAGTGCAGTATTGTAAGCAAATAAGGAGTATAACTGCAATTAAACTAAAGATCATTCTGAACATTTCTGTACACTGCTTTTCATCTGTCAACAAGTTTGAGCATTCAAACAAAAAGGAAAGTATATTTAAACTTACTTACTATTATACATGCCTTTATGGAACTTTAAAATTAGTACTACTACAGGATGAAGGAGAAGAGATGCATGGACTTGTAAAAAGCAGAATAGGCAAAAAAAAAGAGACCATGAAGCACTGTGGTGCATCCCCCACTGTCTTACATCTTTCATCACAATCTTGTGTTACCAGAGTATTGCCAAGATGTAAACTGTGGATTCCGTCCTAACTTGCAGAGTTATCTTGCAAGACTGGAAGATAATTTCTGTACAATGCCAGATTTTATTAATTGTCCTTAAAAGTTATCTAAGGAAATACCAACTGCTCACTTGAAATAAGAACTCCTGCCCCAAGTTTAACATTTGATATACTGAGTTCCTATATAAATTATATATGTCTTAGTTTTATGGGTATATGTGGTTTACATGGACAGGTTTTGATAGTGGAGGGGGGCTGTAGGGGTGACTTCTGTGAGAAGCTGCCAGAAGCTTCCTCCATGTTCCACAGAGCCATTTCCCCACTGCTGGCCAAGGCCGAGCCCATCAGCCACAGTGGTAGTGCCTCTGGGACAATACATTTAAGAAGGGGAAAAGTGATGTACAAGCAATTGCAACCAGAGAAGAAAGGAGTGGCAAAATGTGAAAGGAACAACTGTGTAGACACCAAGGTCAGTGCAGAAAGGGTGTGAGGAGGTGCTCCAGGTGCCAGAGCAGAGATTCTCCAGCAGCCCGTGGTGCAGACTGTGATGAGGCAGGATGTGACCCTGCAGCCTGTGGAGGTCTATGGAGGAACAGAGATCCATTTGCAGCCTGTGGAGGACCCCTGGAGCAGGTGGAGGCCTGAAGGGGGTTGTGACCCAGTGGGAAGCCCAGGCTGGAGCAGGGTCTTGGCAGGACTTGTGACCTTGTGGAGAAAGGAGCCCATACTAAGCGGGTTTGCTGGTGGGACTTGTGACCCCAGGGAGGACCCATGCTGGAGCAGTGTGTTCCTGAGGGACTGCACCCTGTGGAAGGGACCATGCTGGGGCAGTTCATGAAGAACTATGCCCCATGGGAAGGACTCAAATTAGAGAAGTCTGTGAAGAACTGTCTCCTGTGGGAGACAGGACCCCGTGCTGAAGCAGGAGAAGAGTGAGAGGAGTCCTCCCCCGGAGGAGGAGGGAGCAGGAGAGACGGGGTGTGATGAACAGAGTGTAATCCCCAATTCCTGTCCCCATATGCTGCTGAGGGGAAGGATTAAGTCCTGGAAGAAGGGAGAGGTGGAAAGAAAGTGTTTTCAAATTGTAATAAATACAATAATTTCCCCAAGCTG
Organism: Ptilonorhynchus violaceus; assembly: GCA_013397565.1. NCBI lineage: Eukaryota > Metazoa > Chordata > Aves > Passeriformes > Ptilonorhynchidae > Ptilonorhynchus > Ptilonorhynchus violaceus. The sequence goes on from VZRJ01007103.1 coordinate 871,017, forward strand.
AGTCTCTTTTACCTGTGACAGTAACTGGTGCATAATCTTTCCCTGTCCATATCTCAATCCAGGAGCCTTTGGTTGTATTTTCTCTCCCTGCCCAGCTGAGGAGGGCAGTGATACAGTGCCTTTAGTGGGCACCTGGCATCTAGCCAGTGTCCACGCCGCCACAGTGGGAAAATACACCCTCCACAAATGTTAGCCAAAGGAAGAAATGGAGAACATAGGTTATAAAATACTTTCAAATCTCTATAGATGCATTTTGGTGTGATCTTGTGATTTTTAATTACTAATGGGTAGCGTAAACAATACACATTGTTTCAGACTTAGTTATGCTACAAAAAAAGGTTACTTAGGTAAAATATAGACATAAGATCTAAAAACCTACCTTTATTAGATTCTACCCAAAAATCTATGAAAAGGTAGATTGTAAAAGACACCTTTTGCTTCATCATTTCTGGTCCATTCAAAACATTTTCTCTAGTGATTCCATCATTTGCAGAAGCAAGTGAGGTATTTTAATTAATTCAGAAGAGAACAAATAAACCAGTTTATTTTAAAAAGAACTTCAATACAAAATAGTTCAGTGCTGGATAACTTCATTTACATAACACAAAGTATAACTAGAACTACAAGCATACACTAGTGGTATTGTATCTACCAGGAGGTACAATGCTGTAATCACAAGGTGTGTGCACAAGAAAGCCCAGCAAGAGCAGACTCCACCTCCAGTGCAAACAAAAGACATTTAGAATTCAATTGCTTAAATAACCACTTTCTGTAAGACTGAATAGCAAGTGAATGAGTCATTCCACAAATATGAATTCAGCACTAATGTTTCAAGCCACCAAACACAACAATACTCACCAAAGGGTTGAGTTTAAACTGTCCCCAAAATCCCAGTGTGCTTGTGAACTGACTTGCAAGCCATGGCCTTGTGGCGAGGCAGCTCACCTCTCTCTCTCTCCCCTTCTTTCTTGCTGTCAAGAAAGTTATCTGTTGTTTGCATAAATTAGGAAATCTCCCCTTTTCCCATGGTCTTGTGAGACTCACAAGCCCAGAACTGAACAACAGTAAACTGTTGTGAAGAGGGATTATCCTGGAATTCGTGACTGACAAACACTAGAACATTATGGCTATAAAAGATCACTGTAACTCTCACAAAATTGGAAAACCTTCTATGCACCCTAAGGTGTGTATGAGGGCAGACCCCTCAAGCTGCGGGACGCCCAGCTTGAGTAAACCTTCTCTTCTAGCAGGTGAGTGAAAGGAGACTTCTGTACATCATTATCCTTTGTTGGTAAGATTGGTTTCCTAAGCTGTACTATTTCTTCGCTAGCTGAACTGTTGATACATATTTCCTGCACTGTATATTTATATTGTAACTTACTAGTAATATTTCTTTGTTAACCTGTGTAATTACTAATTTGTGTGGCCAGCATATTACTCGTGGTGGCACAGCATCTTACTAGTGTTATCTCTCTTGTCTAACTTGTGTAGTATGTAGTTTTGTTTAGATTCTTATGTCTGTTGTTTCTGTGTCTATTAAATAAATAATTCATTTGTAATAGACCCGATCAGCCATCATTAAGAACCTGCAAAAGAGAGTGATTTTACTTTGTGCAAAGGTGCAGGCCACCTTAGCAAGGACTTCTGTCTACTGCCAGAATTCTGAGCGGAGACAAAAGCCTGGTTTAAAACTCTTATCACATTCGTTACAGGCCTTAAGCAAACACAAGGCTACATAAGACTCTCGCATTATTGGTATGGTAAGCATAACCCTCATTCTCCAGATTTCATGTTAATTCACTATTTAATTTTCATTAATGTTCTCTTATGGCCAGCCTAGCCTTGCAATGTACATTATGCCACAAACACTGTAGTTGACTGACGTATAGCACTTGGTGTCCAACAAACCAGTCAGCCAAGATCATACACCACCCCAAAAACTTCTAAAGCTTAATGAGAATAATTTAAGTTCAAATCAGAAATGAACCTACAAGCCAATCTATCATGTAGCTCTCTAAGTCTCAACAGAAACAAAAAACAAATGAACCAAAAGTATCTACACTATTGAGACCCAGCTTTCCCTGAAAGCTGCAATGAATTGCTGGATTGCTAATATAACAAAGTGATTTTTAATTGTCTTTTGCAGAGTTGGGATCCAGATTTGGCAAAGACTGCAAAAGGCTGGGCAAAGAAATGCCTGTTTAAACATAATATATACCTAAAAGAGCGAGGGAAAGCTCACCCCAGATTTACTTCTGTTGGAGAAAACCTCTGGACTGGCTCACTTTCTGCCTTTACTGTGAAAGGAGCCATCACCTCTTGGTACAATGAGGTCAGATTCTACACTTATGCCACCAATAAGTGTAGTAAAGTATGTGGCCACTATACACAGGTAAGCATTGCATTTCTCTGTCTAAACCATGAACCAGCTTTGCCATTTTGATACAAAGCCTCTGCATTTCTGTTGAACAGTCTATGAACTTTTCCAGGTTCTGTAGTCTTATTTTATATCTGTGTGCACAAGATATTCTCATGTTCCCATTTGTGGGAGGAAAAGAATCACTGTGTTACTACTTTAAATATGGCAGTTTGGGTGGGTTTTTAGGAAGAAAACAGTGCAGCCATCAAGCAGTCAGATTAGCCAAGCAGTGGCCAAAAACCAGGCAGTGGCAATGGCTGTGGGCTGCCGTTCATTAGTGGAATAAGGTCCCAGCTCTGTCAGGCGGACTTCAAATGCCAGGGGCTGGAGAAGTACTGTCATGAAAAGAGATGTCTACAGTTCTGCAAACATCATGTGCACACTTTGTCCAACCACTATTCCCAAAGAAAGTGGGCAAAGTGAGGGAGAGGAGTGCCACTGCCATGCAACCCTGCAGTCGCTACCCACAGCTATAGGAAAGTCGGACAGCTTGCAACAGCAGTTCTAGGGTTAAATTTTGACCTGAGGCTATTTAATACTTTTTGCAGAGATACACATGTGCATTTAGGACTTGAATAGATGAGGTGAAGCTGGTGGGCTTTCTGAACAACATGCACAGGTACTTGTGTGTAGAGAAGATATTTGGATGCAGGAGCTGTCAGGGGTGACAGTGTGTTGCTTTTTGAGCTTGCTCACAAGGACATTGCAAGAGTCAACATCTGGGAATTGCACACCTTACCTGGCACTAAGGCACAATGCTGTTGACCATGTTGTTTGTAGAGGAGCAGCCCATGCAGTTACATGGGGGTAGAATGAAAAAAAAAAGATTATTCTCACTTGGAGTCAGCAGTGATAATGACTGTAGATAGAAGATGTGTGTCTGCCAGCTTTCAGAGGTATCCTTAGGTCTTTACTGTCAAGGAATTCCTCATTTCTCTTCTTCCCAGCTGTGGAGAAGAGAATTTTCCCTGGGCACAATTACTGCAGTTACCACAAATCACATCCCCAGCAATTGCCTCAGCCACGGGCCTCCTGGGATGGGGAAGGTCCTGTGATTCAGTCCTTCACAGTCCTCAGTCCTCAGAAGTTGTCTATGGCTGGTGTTAGGAGCAACCTCTTCTCTGCGACTGCGTTGAGAACACCCTTGGGAACCTGAGGATTGTCTGCTCTTCCCAGAGCTGGCATCAAACAGGTACAAACAGAAAGGGCTACGCCTCCCCTTCAAGTCAGTGGAGGCACAAACGTGTTTCTGTCCTAGGCTGCCAGGATCCTTCCATATTGCTCATGTAGTCAGTCACTGCTGTTGTTGTATTCCCTCAAGTACTGCTGCACCCTTGCAACAGTCTCCCCTCTGCTGCGGTCTTGGGACTTATTTTTCCAGGACTGCAGCATTTGGCAGCACTCTATTCTTTGACAGGATGCTGGATCACAGAGGAAGGCTTCTGGCAGACAGAGGATCACTAAGTGAAGTAATGCCCTTGCCTCTAGATTATCTTAGTCACGGCCATGGTGTTAAAAGGCAGGACTGCAGCCCGGACACAATCCTGCTCCCTGCTCTTCCCATAGCACCAGTGCCTTCTGGCAATTAGCCTATATGTCCCCGTGGGATTTAGTACAGGGGCAGCCAGCCCTCATAGGAGCCGCAGAAGATCATGCAGCCTTTTCTGCACAGCTTTGAACTGATCTCCCGCAGCAGGAAAGACAGAAAGCTAATGGATTACTTTGAAGCAACGGAGACGAACTTCACCTTTCTCCTTTGCAAGAAAGGAAAACAACGTGTAGCAGCCAGTTATTCTTTCTTTCAGCATAGTTTTAACAAATATGTGGTGAATTGGCTAAAACAATCAGTCATTTTTCAGAACAAACTATGATTTTGAGATCCATCACTGCTGCTTTTCCCCTGTGAAGCCTGCCCAAGGAGTCCTCCTCATCCCATTTGTACGTCATAAAAAAGAGGAGGGCAGGTCTTTTCCTAAGTCTTCAAGTGCAGAATCAAAGCCTTTGTCACCAGTGTATCCATCTGTCTGTCTTTGCAGGTTGTTTGGGCTACAAGCTACAAGGTTGGCTGTGCTGTCCACTTCTGTCCCAAGGTGGCATACACCTCCATACGCAACGCAGCACACTTCATCTGCAACTATGGGCCACCGTAAGGTTTTTCATTCTGAATATTTACAGGGTTTGGCTCCTACCCCTTCCCTCCCACAACATGCAACCTTATTAGATCAGTCCATTTAGTCATGTTTTTTGTGGGAGGAAATGGTCCCCAAAATAGAGAAAGAAGTACACCTCTGTCCAACCAGCTTTTTTTTATTTCCTAGATGAGGGCTATGTATTGCAGCCAAAAAGCAGTGGGACTGGAACAAAGGATTAAATATAAGATGCTGACATGAAAATACTGAAGTGATCATCTGAAAGTTTATCCCTTGCTCCTGAGTGCCAAGATGGCCCCAGACGGTTGCCAAGGTGCAAACCTGAAGTCTGAAGATACTCTTAACACATGCCTGCAGAATTAAGCCCCTAAGTCAATGGTTTGGATAAACATTGAAGAGTGCAATGCTTGCAGCCTGCGGTCTTAGCAGCTGAGGGCTGCTCATGAGACCGTGTCTGCTCAAGGCAGAATTTGATCCAGATGTCCTTCATGTGCATAGTCAGTAGGATATCCAGCTAGGATGGATGTATTTTTCTCTTCTGCAGCTAATTAGTGCTACCACATATAAATGCAGCTTTAAAAGCTTTACACGTATACCATGTGGGGCCAAGGCTAGGCCAGCCCTTGAACTCAAGCAGGTCTGGTATTCCTTTTGCCCATGCTTCATCCTTGGAAGAATGTGTACCCCTGACTAGATACCTTGAAATGACACAGCTGCTGCTCTCCCCAGAAGCCCCACACCCAAATGTGTTGTGCAGAGGGCCAGAAATCACACTGGATTTCTTGCGCTGTGTTGGCAGGGACCCCATGGGGAAGAGGAGTGGTGCCCTCACCAGCACCCAGCAAAGCAGGCAGGATGCTCTCTGGAGAGGCAGGGGGCTCTAGAGAGGGCTATAAAGCTGGGCCCTTCACTGCTGGGTGAGGACACTGCAAATAGGCTGTTGCGTGCTAACAGTGGAGTAATGTCACAGCCAGCTGTTGATTTTGAGAAGCAGCAGCTTCATTTCTTTATTTCAGCTCTTCGAAGGGCCCAGGTAAGATGCATACACAATTTCAATTCTTAAAGTGAATGTACTCTTCAGCTTAGACCAAGCAATGAAAACCTCACCTTGCTGAAAGTAATGAGGTTTTACCATGAAGTTTCATCTCACTGCTGAGATGGCAGGCTTACAAAATCCCCCTCTCTCGGTTCATGGGCAGTTTGAGGCATGCTGTAAGCCTTGCTTTGGCCATGCTTCTAGCACAGTGAAGCACCGAGCTGTGTTTGGTGCAGTATCAGCCTGGGCAGAGGTAGTTGGTGCCACTTACACCACTGGCAGAGGGAGAGAGCAGGAGAGAGACCCGCATCACTCCTAAAATATTAACCAACAAATGGGTGAAATCACCACCTATGAGAGATTCTCCAACACCAGAGATTTCTCTTCAAGGCTGAATACACACGTACATACACAGTAACTGAACCTGCTCTTGTTCCATAGCTAGAGCCAGCTATGAGAGTCCACAGTCTGCACGCACACAAATTACCCAGCTTTGAGACTGCTTTGATTCCCAGGTTTGCAATAGTTCTGTCTCCAGGTTCCTAAACAATAGAGTGTTGCATTACACTTAAAGTCTTCTGCTACAGTACATGTCTTGGGGCACTCAGACAGGACTGTCGAAAAACCATCACTCTTATCAATACAAGTGAAGCAAAACTCAGGTTAAAACCTAATTAGCAGTAGGTATTAATGTTCTCTCTAGGGCTGTTTGAGAGCAGTGTTATTTTGCTTCGCAGTGGGAATTACCCCTGGGGCCCATACAAGACAGGAGCAGCATGCAGCGAGTGCGGCGGCGAGCAGTGTGCAAACCAGCTGTGTCGTAAGTAGAAGACAACCAGACATCCTCCCCAAGCACGTGTAGAAAGGGAAAGGGCACACAAAAGATACTGACAGGAGCAGGCACAGCACTTTCCTATTCCTAAATATAGGCTGAAAAACTGCAGTCAGAAGCCATGTGGGTAGTGATGTACAGAGGGAGGGGAGGAGGGCGGAAAGAGCCCGTTTTCTACCCTGGGGAGTGACAGGATGGGGTCTGCTCTTCGGGTGCTGCAGGGTGTGATACAGGAGATATGGTGGCTGCAGTTTAAGGTGTTATTACCCCTGGCAGAAGTTACCGCTTGCAGAAACAGAAAGCAGAGAATGGAATACATGTCCTATCCTAGGGGCTCCAGGTTATTACCTCATGCATGAGCTGTGGCTTGAGCTGGTGCAGTTCCAAGCAAGCCTTGCCCCTGCCATGCTGCTGCAGGTGGGGAGAGCAGCCATGGCACTGCCAAAGCTGATTGCTCCAGTGAACATCAGGCAGGGCATCTGCTTTCCCCTAAGCACCAGGAGAGAACAAGGCTGACATGCAAAAGCCCTAATGAGGATGCAGTGCTCAGCCCAAGTTGGCAGCCTTCCTGATAGACCTGCACTTGGCTTTGCAATGGCTGCATGGAGTCAGGTGGGAAGGAGACCTGAAATTTCCATAAAGACAAGGCACTGTGCTATGGACATCTGCTTGTGGGAAGCTGAGGGTATGGTCACACTTCTCCCCAGCTCTCGACCATTGGTGAACTAAAGGAGTGGGAAGGTGGTGTTAAAACACCAGTACTGCAGGAACGTGAGGGAATACTGTATTCATGGGGCTGTTTAATGTTAGCTGCAGGCTGAGGATCTTAAAACACAAGGCACGGCGTAAAAGCCAAAGGGATCTTGGGAAGCATGCCTGGGGAAATGAATCCCCTCTACACTAGCCACTAGTGAGAGGAGAGGTCAACACAGTGTGATCAAGCACTCCTAAGGAGAGTCCCAAGAGTCACTGCAGGGCTCTCCGAGTCAGCGGATCTTTGCTTCTTCCTGAAAAGAAACACATTAGCTGTATTTATAAGCCAATTATGACACTCACACTTCATTCCTTTTTGGTTAGAGTAAAATAGTTTCTAACTTACAAGTCTGCTTATGTTCACTTCTTTTCTCTCCAGGAAATGCAGAGCGTGACAAAGTCATTGGTAAGTACTACCAGAATTACTGCTTCCATTTGTTGCCGTTGGTGCAGTCATACTTAAAACAAGTGAATTGTTTTGTTTACAGAGGATTCCAAGTGGCATCCAGACTGGGACAGACCTCTATGTGACGAGTTCTGCATCTCCATTATTGCTTTAAGGTCATTACTCCTTATACTGACATTTCTTGCCACCTGGCTCCTACCAAAATACTGGTCTCTAGTACCTGCCAGTGGGTGACACACACATGGAAGACCACAAGAGCACTTGGCTCAACGCATCCTTTCCATTCACATAAGTTACTGGCAGCACAAACATTAGTGGAGACATTGTTTGCATCCACAGGTGATTTAGAAGTACAGAAATAACATTTTCATTGCAGGTTGCAGTTGCTTTCTCATTGCTCAGAACCAGTTAAAAAGTTAAAATGGCCTTAGATGTTAAAATGGCATTAAAAGTTAAATAGTTAAAATACTTTTAAGGTGAAGCGCAGTGTGCATGTGATCTGGTGAGTACCCAGGAGCATGTTGTCCAGGCAGCACACTAAGGTACGGGCAGCTGCCCAACGCACTTTCTCTAGGAAGGGCTGGAGGGTGTCCTGCCCAGGAGCCAGGCCCCAACCCACAGCCAAGGCACAGGCAGAGCATGCACCTCTCTCATTCCTATAGCACTCTGACCTTGGGCACGCCTACAGCAAGATGCAGAGTAGCTTGTATCATTAAATTTTTTTTAAAGAATTTTTGGATCCCTGTGAGCTCTGGCATGTGCGTCCTGTGGCAGGCAGTGCATCTCCCAATCTCACAGTGCCCTTGGGTCCTTGGTACTTCTCTTTGCTTAGAATTTGTTTTTAAACTCACGTCACTTGTGCTAAAACAGTTTCACGTGTATTTACACAGTTATGTATCCCTGCAATCTTTCCTGTTGTGTTCTTTTTTTCTGAGCATAGAGGTTTTACTGCTGTTTCAAACAATAAATTGGTATTTCCTGCTTCCTGTTGTATGGCAGTCATGTATTTGCAACATGAGCTAAAACTTAACTGCTGGTGCACAAAGTAACCCCACATTCAGCTCCAACTTGCACAACACTGAGAAACACAATGCTGGGAAAGATAGAACTCCAAGTAAAATCACACTGAGCCCATAGTTACGACTTTGGTTCAACAGCTGCCAAAGAACGAGTCTCCTGGAACCTGCACACCTGGAGCAGGCAGAAAGCTACGGGGCCAGCTGCTCTGTTCAGCTGGGCATGTTCTGTACCAACTACAGTCACTCAGCTCAGAGTCTGGAAGCAGCAGAGCTGCACAAATAGCTGGACCACAACGATCCCTATCTATACCTCTAGAAGCTTCTGCACCATGTCCCTCTGAAGGGCACTGACATATACTTAAGTAGCTCTTAGGAAATACCATAGAAAAAGCTTCTTTAAAAAAACTGAGGACTTAGGGAGATTAAACCCCCAAACTTTACAAAGTGGCATCTTTCAAACAGAAAAAAAGCTTGAAAGTCAAGAAGTCAGAGGTAAACAAGTAGCTTTGTCATTTTAAGGATATCCAGAAATCTGGATAATCAAACCACTTTGAATTGTCCACACTTACGGCATATGCCCATGAATTCCATATGATAAATGCAAAACACTGATATATAAATACAGACTTCAGGTACGTTTTTGCAAGTCTGTAAACTCTAAAAGCAGTTTAAGAACATAATTTTCAACAGTTCAAGCTGCTCTGAAAATACAAAAAAAAACCCCTTCACTCTTCCATGTCCATTTTATTTTCTCTTATTTACTATTTACACGTTACAACTGTATTACCATACTCTCTCAGGAAACAGGTGTACAAAGCACCAGCAGTGAGACCATGCAGCCAGTTACCGTTCAGATACGGACTTCTGGGCACACAAATCCTTTGGTTTAACTTGTCTACAGGAATATGAGTAAGCTTTCTTGATTTTCCAGTTTAAGGAAATAATGTCCTACCAACAATCCTTGAAACCTGTCAACCGAGAAATACTAAACACGATGTGACACCTTTCCACCCCATAATAATAAGACTTCCTGAAGTCTGCTAAGAATTTTACTAGACAGATTTCATGTAAAAGCTATATAAATGACTCAGCTGTGGGTCCTAATTTAGAAAAAAGCACATTTCCACGGAAGTAAATATAATTTAAAGCCAGGCTGCCACAAGTTGATCTACATTTTCCTGCACTGCAACTCGGGCACCCCAGCAGTTAGCTGATGCAGCTAGAAATCCTTTTTTTAGGATACTTTCACAGCCAGATGATTCCTGAAATGATATGCCAGTCTGCAAGACCAGTGTGGGGCAAACAGCCCTACACTTGTTTTTAACTTCTTAAACAACAGGCACAGGAACACGTGCCACTCCTCTGTCATGAAAGGGACCTGATGCAGTTCAGATTAGAACCAAGGACTCTCCTTCCCCTAATACAGTCATGCTCCTTCCCTGGCTTGTCAAACTCCTTCTTACTAGGTCCTCACTCTGCAGACTCTTCTGAAGCACATTCGAGGGGTCACACTGTGAGAATGGGCATTTAAACTCAAGTATTGCAGTGTCTCCTGTTGATATTAGTTCTTTTACTAAGGTCTGAACTACCCGACAAGCCCTGAACTTTGGTGTCCCCTTTACTCTGTCGACTGCCAAATACCCGTTGGTGTTTCTAAAAAGTTCTTCATAGTGCTCACTGCAGTTTCTGAGATGGGTGGCTTGTGACTTACGCATCACATTCTCAGTGAAAGGTGCTTAAACAGTATGTTCCTGAGTGACTCCAAAAGAAACTGCCCCTTACGAACAATGCAGTCCCAAAGAAGATTGAGAGTATTTTTTCCTTAACAATTAAGTGCCAAGAACTGCTCACATAACTGAAAGGCACACGAAGGCTGATGCTGTGCCCTACTCTGAAGGGCAGGCACGTCACCTATGTCCCAAGGCACATGTACTGGCCATCTAATGATATATATTCTCAATTCTTACTTCTGTTTAAAAAAAGGCTATTTTCATCTACTAGTTTCAAATAAAAGATCACTAACCTAAAACCAGCAAGCTGCACCCTTCTAGCATAATCATTTTGACTGCATGTGCAGGTGATCAAAATTCCAAAACCTGGCAAAACACTCCAGCAAAAGCACTAACTTCCATGAAATTAGTGTGGCTCTACCTCCTCCTCCTGTCATTTGCTTCTTTTGCCTCAGATGTATGAAATAATTAACAGCTGCTCTGCTGGTGCACTTTATTTCATCACATTTTAGTTTCAGGAAACTGAAAAACCTCTAACCTTCCTTTAAAATAGGGGAAGGGCCTCAAAAAAAGAAAGAGGAACACAATTTTTTAAGACGTTCTTGCAAGAAGGAAATAAACCAAGAATATATTTAAAGGTAAGTAACACAACTTTATGCTTTCCCTGCAGCACAATCCGTGTGTGAAGACACTTACTTTGTACTATATTCCGTCTAAAAACCCATCAGGATATTGCTAATAAATGACTATTTATTAATGGTATGCAATGAAGATTATGGTTTGTCTGACTTTCAAATAAAACTGTGAGTTGTTTCCTGGAAAACAACATGGAGGTTGTGCAGTAAATTAACTAAGGATTTAAGAACATTGTATTAAAATAGTTTATTTTCATCAAGACAAGACACACAAAAATAATCAGCTTTTACAGAAACAAAAGCATAATACAGTAATAAATCTTGCCCGTTTAGCAAAAGTTACCACAACTGAGGCTGCATATTGTCTGGTAGTCTTTCACAGAATCACCTTGAACTTTCACCTTCCCAGCGTTCTATGACCCTAATCTTTAACACTCCACATCAAACTCCTGAATGTTTCTATTATGAAACCTTCCCTTTAGGCAGATGGACATTACCCAAATACACTCTCTTCCTTCCTCAAACATAGCAGCACAGATGTTCTTCACCAGCCTCACCAAGTCTGTACAGGTGCTGTACGTCCACTAATTAAACTGTACTTAGGAAAAGAGAATGATCTTTCTACCTAGTCTTTTTTTGTCCAGGTTATACCAATGGCAAAAAATCTCCAATCTTCCAAGTGTAAAAATGTTCATTATCAGAGGAGACAAATGAACATCCTGGGGAGTGAATTACTTCTTTTTCTTTTTTTTCTTTTCATCTGCTGCCATTTTTAGCTTTACTTCTTCCTCAGGAAGTGCTCCTAATTTCTTCTTCTTTGCATTCTTTACCTTTTCTTTGATGGCTTCAATATCAATTTTTTTCTCACTGGAGGCTAGATAGTAAGAAATACAAAGGTAATAGACATGAATTTCACTCCTTAAAAATTTTAACAGTCTACAAGAAGACTTCATATATAAACACAGTAAACTGCCTCCTGTAGCATTGGTTAGGACCATTTTATGTTCAGTAATGATTTTATAGATTATTCTAATAATAGTTTTTGTTGAAACTAGTATTATCTACAAATCTTATTCAGGAGAATTCAAAGAAGAGTTATAGAAAAAAAAGTTCTGACATTTGAACACAGATGCCACACCCTACAGACATATGAACTATTATCACTCCCTCCTCAGAACACAGATGTACTCCTCTGAAATTAACACATACACACTGTCTTAGGCCTATTGGCTTGATTCATCTCACATAGGAAAATAAAACACTTCCTGAGTGCTTATATCCAGAGAAGCTTTTATGACATTTTGTCTTTCTGCAAGTAACTGAAGTGGTAAGATCCCAAACATGCCTGCCCCATCCTTATACCCTCTCCCTGGCCATCCATTAATGGCCACTGCCAGAAAAAGGATGGGGAAGGGTGGGTTGGGGGAATATGATGCAGATCTTTGACACCTGCATGAAGACCTTTATAAGAAACTTCTACAGGGAGTGCCAGAATACTGAAGTTAAACACTTAATGCTGAGCAACATGAATAACCTACTCTTACGCTCACATAGGTGATGTTATTTTTTTCTCTTGAGCACGTCATGACTTTGGATCTAACTTTCCTATCTCACACAGTTAATTTCTAAATTTAACAGTGGGTACCAGCTGTCTTCTTTGGATTTCAGTTCTTCTCTACATACAAACTACTCTTGTCATCTGTTCTTGGAAGACTGAAGGATTTCAGCTCAAAACACACAGCAGCTAGAAAAGCACCATCTTTGAGAGACAGTGCAGACAACAACAGGATCACTGGAAATTTACTGCCATCACAACAAAAAGAAGTACTGTATCAATGCTGCAAAACACATGCTTTTCAAGAACCACAAACCTTTAAGTTCATAAGAAATTGGTAATATATAATGTAACAACGTGTAGGTAGTATAGCTAATAGTATATCTAATACTATGAATATGAACCAGAACAACCAATTGAGATTGACTCTTCAACAGAGAACTGTCATTTTATTGATAGAGAATTATTGGCTAGATGAGCCTTTTACTGTCCCTGGCACCTCTAGGAATGCATCTAACCACAAGGATTTTTTTTAATGACCTTTCTTTTTTCCTAGACTGTATTTGCAAAATCATTCAGCCTAGGAATTGACAACAGAAGGTTTTAGAATAGGAAAAAAAATGGTTACCTTTCTTTGTTTTCACAACTGGCTTTTCCTTTGGTGGGATAAAAGCTTTATTTCTTTCTTCTTGTCTTCTCTTTATTGCATCTGCTTGTTTTGCCTGAAGTAACCAATAAAAAGGTCAAGTAGCAATAGAGCAGGGCAAAAAGGACCAAAAAAAATCAGATTCCAAGTCAGCAGTCAAATGCTTTTTAACTAGACAGTGGATTAATACAACTTTACCTTTATCTCTTCCATTTGCTTGCGTTTCTTCTGTCTTTCTTTCAAGAAGTATTCACCACTTGCCAATTCTTTATCAATCTGCAAGTAGCAAGAAGCCTTAGTTGATTATGCATTATAAGCCAGATGTATAAAATCAGAGAATCAGAACATGACAGAAAAAGCCTCCCAGCCTCTTTTTACAAAGAACACAATTTCAAGTTGTGCTATATTCCTGCAAAACCAAATAAAGTTTAAACTGACCTGGCTTTCTGGCTGTGGAGGTGGGAATGGTGTGTATTCCTTCTTAGTATTTTTCTTCTTGGGCTCCTTGCGTTTTTTCAAGTTCTTCCGCTTGAATTTAGGCAAAAATCTTTCCCAACTTTGTGTCCTCAGTTCAGGATCTTTTGCTAATTCCCTTTTGATCATCAAAGTCTTCAGCAGTTTCAGAATGTCACAAAGAAGTTATTAAAAAGAGAGTATTTCAGTAGCGGGCAAGAGATCCAAAACAAGTTTTGCTAGACTTTCTTACAGTGAATATGCTACATCCAAGCCTTCCACATCTCACTTCAGTAAGAGCAGAGGAGCTTAACTATGAACAGCAGAACCAGAAAGATACATATGTCTCAAACAGGACCAGAATGTACTGGAGAAGGTGTCTCAGTTTAAATGCGCAATTATTAAGCAAACAATCAAAGGGAGAAAGTTTACACACACTTTTCCTTCGATGTTTTCTCAGATACTGTTAATGGTATTGTGGCAATATAGCCTAGTAAAATGGAGGATATCAAAGTCAGTGGTTTTATAAAACAACACACTACAGAAATTCTCAAAAATATATTGCCACACAGAAACATGTACGTTATTAATACTATTTTCTTGTAAACAAAGGTGCACAGTGAACCACGCTAACCTTGATGTTATATATGGGATGTATATTCTTCATTGTGTCCAGAACAACTTTTCTAACCTGTATGGAATAAAAAAGAACAGAAAACCCGGCAAGTATTTAATATGCTAATCAATTAAAATATCAGCTATACTACCTTGCTTCCACTCCCTGCCTCTGCCTCCCCAAAGTACTAAGATTTGAAATCACAGAAATATTAAAGTTGGAGAAGACCTCCAAGATCATTGATTCCAGCCTTTAAAAAGCTAAAGCACAGGGTTAACTGGAATATAATATTGTCATGGTTCTAACAGACTCCAGCAGGCCCCACAAACATTATTTTCATGTTACCATGGATCTTATGGTGTCATGAGGAACTTGCTTCTGACAAGCATTCTTGTAGTTAAACATATACAGATACTTTTTCTTCCAAGACAGAAAGAACTCAAGAGTCTAAACAAAATTCAGCAGCTAAGATGGTAAGACTATAGACATTCATGTAAATGTAGCTTACTAACACATAGCTGAAAAGTCAGTGAAATACTGCTGAAGTTGCCAGATTTTTCTTATTACTCACCCTCAAACTGGGCACAGAAGTTTGTGTTTGCTACACAAACAGCTCATCCACCTCCTCTTACCTCTTTTAGTCCACTAAAGGGTCCAAGAGCTGACACAGTGTTGCCTTGCACCATAATATAACAGTTTGTTAACAGTTCCAGGGCCTACAAAAAAAAAAAAAATTAAATGAGTATAATATGAAGACCTGACATGAATTTGGGTCTAAGAATTGTCTGGTTACTACACCTATAGGAAATACCTTCAGAGTAGATCCTTTTGGCCCAAGAAGCCGTGCTCTTCTTTTTATAAAAGTCTCTCTCTTCCTCACAAGAGAGCCTATTTTAATGATGTCACATGCAACATCATCCTGAAGGATACGAACTGCCTGAAAAGACAAGATGCAGGCAATGTCATTTGAATGCAAATGTACTACTCGTACGAGTCAAGAGAATACTTAAGTTTATTCTTCTCACTTTGCTTTCAGACATATTTATTTTAAATACATATTTTATATTACTTAACTCACTTGAAATTCCCGCATTTTTAAAACATAGTATTTTGTAAGTATTATGATAGAATTTAAATAGGATATTATGATAGAATTTAAGATAGACTATAAGCATTATAATGGATAAAAAAATTCCAGGATTTAATACAGACCTGCTCAAATGGAACACTTCTTGCCAGAAGTTTTATTAAATCTCTAGCCCTAATGATTGCATATGGATCAAAAGTCTTCTTAGTGGTAGTGACAGTCATGCTTCCTTCAATTAGATCCAGCGCTGCATTCACATACTGCAATATTTGAAAAGAAACAGTGAATCAATCGCATAGCTCAGCTTTGGCAGTAAGCAGTTAACAAACAGAACGCCATATATTAAATGCAGATATATTTTCCAAAGTAACTTTTAGCTTAAGAAAATTCACACACACACAAAAACTAGACTGAGTATGTGTCACATGGCCCAAAGCACCACCTCTCTCATCTCCCTGACTTTAAGCACAACAAAGCTGTCAGTGCCTGGATGATGAGATATTTGCTGCTGCAGAATGCTGACAGCATTCGTAAAGAACTGAAAGCCTGGCTACACAGTTCTTCACCGATTTTGATGCCAGCAAAAAATGACACTGCTAATTCAAAACGCAAGCATAGCAGAAATTTACAAATACAGCATGAGAACAGCAACTTGTACTAGTTTTATGAGCTTAAGTAAGACCCGTATGTCCCAAAAGATAAAGTGCAGTACCACAGTTATTAAGAATTCATACATGTTCACCCAAAGCTTTCTGGACAAGCGGCCAGCACTCTTTCAAGTATGCTTCTCTATACTTCGGGAATAATGTTGCAAAACTGCTTTCTTCCAGCAGCCCTTTGGGATTATCCTCTCTTGTAAAGGCTGGCTCTTTCCATCCATCTGGCACAGTGAGAAGTTCAGATTCATCAACTGCTATTAAGAAAAAAAAAAAAAAAGGCTGTTTTTACACAAAGATTAGTTTAATACTTTGTTGACTTGGTTTGCATCTCTTCTGACCTTAGAAAAGTTACGGCTTTAAGCTATTTATATTTAAAAAAAAAAAAAAAATCCACAGCTGAGATACGCGCTGTTGATATGGTCTATACAAGGTTGTTATATAAGTACATTATACAAGAGCAATACACAGACTGAGGCGAGGAACGCGAGTACCTCGATGGCGGGTGCACCACAACACGGCACCGCCGCTGCCGGCCCCACGCACCCACCAGCCGCCTCCACCCTCCGCAGCGCCCCATGGAGGGGCCCTCAACCCGCGGCCCTCCCGGCGAGCCGCCAACCCCGCACGGTGCCGCATCCCGCCCCCACCTGGCGCCGCTTTCTTCTTGTTCTTCTGCTTCTCTTTCTGCTTCGGCCCCGGCTCCGGGCCGGCCTCTTCGGGCACGGCCGCCATGTCCGCGCGCGCGCCGGAAGGGGCGGGAAGGGGCCGGGCCGCGCCNTGAGAAACAGAGCCAGCCTGCTCAAAATGTGCACTGAAGGACAAGTACATTAATACTTAAAATACTTCGGTGCTCATAACTAAAGAAAAGGGATTCCTGCTGAGACCTAATTTTTCAGCAGAATAACATAATTTAAGGTTTTCTGAGGGATGCTCTGCATCCTCCTCCCTGCCCCTTCCTGTACCTCTGAGCATTTCGTTCAATGAAAGAGCAAGAATGTGCTGCCTCCGCTCTCTTTTATGGAGACCATGAAAAGCCAATGGAGTGAAAAACTGGAGGAGACCTTTAAGAGCAAGGACACTCTGAGGCAGGTCAGTGTTGTCTTTGGCAGGTGTTCAGCAGATCAGTTCATAAAAACCTGCACTCTACGATGTTTAATCGCCATAAGGATGAGAAAGATATTTCTATCATCTGATCTATACCTAAGTAAAATATTAATTTAAAAATCCATTTTCACACGCCNTTTGTACGTGGCTGCTGTTTTTCCTAGCTTGCTCCATTTGCCAGCCCTTTGCCCACCCCGTCTCCCAGAACGAACAGGACTCCCAAGATCCCTTCTACCTGCAAGCTTGACATCGAGTTGATGCAAGTTTGTAGCCATTTATTTTAATTTCTGCATGTCGACCCTTCAAACAGGGAGCCCGCTGTGGGAGCGCTTCCCACAGAAGGGAAAGAAGCAGGAAGGGGAACCCGCGAGGCCCGGAGCAGAGGGGTGCTGGCGGTTCCTCTGGCCCTTTGGCGAGGTTGGTTATCCATTCCCGATCCCGCTAGATGGCACTGGCCGCCGCGCTAAGTGGAGCATCCCAAACGGAGCTGCCGTCCGCCCTGTGGCTTCTGCGGGAGGGATACGACGGGGAGCGATGGAGGCCGTGGGGAATGTGCTCCCCCTCTGCCAACGCAGCCCTGCCTCGCCCGGCACCGGGCCTTGGACTCCGAATGCCATTGACGGAAAGGTTCCGTGCCCCTGGACAAGCACAGAGAGGCAAATTTGCCTCTCTCAGCTCTTGGACACAGAAGATTTGTGGGGCTGCTTGCTGGGCTGGTATCCCTCGGTGCTGCAAAGCCTGTGAGCACAGGACGGGGATCCTGTCCGCGTGCAGGCACCCGGTCGATGCGAAGGAAGGGCTGGAGGTCCTGGGCTGGCCTTCTCCTCGGGGAGGCAGCGCAAAGACGTCCATGAAGTGCACAGTGCAAGTCCCTCTCACCTGAACACTGGCCACATGTTGTGAGAACGCAGCAAAGCAGATTTGGAAAGAGTTAGAGAGGATAATTAGTTTAGTTCAGCGCTTACTTAGTGTCTGACTCCTCCTGTGAGTCCTTACTCTTACTGTGAGATGCAGCCCACCAAAAAATCACAGGATGGGCTGTGGAAGGGGTGTGCCTTCAGCGCCTGGCAGTGGGAATAAGCCTCCTGATGGGACAAGAGGCGTGAGGTAGAGAGGCTGCAGTCCATGGAGTGTTGAGAGTGTGAAGGGAAATTACAGGCTGCAGCCTCCAACCTGCCAACCTCTCAGGTAGTGCACTTGCTCCACCGTGTACATCTAACACCTCTGCAGTGGCAGCAGCAGCCTACTCATGTGCCTGCTTCTCCCCTCCATCCCAGCCCCTGTGCCAGCTGCTGCTGGATGGGGTTCACCAACCCCCCAAGCCTCTGTGCTGAAGGAGAACTGAATGGTGCATGGTGTAAGGGGGCAAGGGACTGGGGCCTTGTGGCACCCAACTTCTTTTCAAACAATGAGCAACCCCTCTGGTCCAGCTCTGCACTGAAGCGTGTCTTTGCCTGATCAAGACAAATACACTGAAAATAACAGAAAACAGAAAACAAAAAAAGAACAGAAAACAGTAATGCTAACAGGCTTCAAGCTGTGATTTAGGAAGGGCCCTTGAGTCCCCTGCTGTCTGATTCTTTGGAGGAGACTAGTAATTTCTCATCTTTGCTCTTACCTCAGTACCTGTGATCTGGCTGGATATAAGAAAACCACTTCCCTAAATTCCTAGTAGGAACAGGATGCTCCCACAGACCTGCTCCACTCCTCCAGGCAGCCTTCTCAGTCTCCAGACAACAGCATGTTTATATAATTTTTATTAGCTAATGCTAAAATGCAATAACCAGCCACTGCTGAGCTGGTGGGGTTAGGAAGCTGAGGACAGCTACCTGTGGGGACAGTGGCTGCTGAGGGGACAGGGACTGAAGCTGGTGCCCAGGTGACTACAGCTGAGCTGCGTTGTGATGGGGATGCTGAAACCCCACAGGAGCAGGGTCCTCTGCCGGCTGGTTTGAATCTGAGCTCCGAGGCAGGAGGGACATTGTGAGTGCTAGAGCAGTGGTGGGGCACAGTTACCACATGTGGGGATGCAGTGCTGCTGCGATTCCCTGCCCTTCACCACCTCTTCCCCCAGGGTCTGCATGCCCTCCTAGCTCCTCCAGGAGCAAGAGGCAACATGTTTTACAAAAGGAGCTTTCCCTGGCACCGCATGCCATGTTCAATGTTCTAATAGCCCAGTGTGGGACAAAGAGACCTAGGTGCAAAGGGCTCCTTTGAAGACCTTTAATTAATACAGATCCCAGTCTAGCAAGATCCCTACACCTGCTTGACCCATTGCTGGGCTTGGGAGGATGTGGGTCAGCTGTGTGTGTGTATATGTGCAAGTGTTTTTTCCTCTTAAAAACGAAGTGAAGGAATGAAACACCACAGCCTCCCTTACACGTGTTTCAGGCGATGCAATAAAAAGGGCAGAGCACTGCTGTTAGAAGGAAGGTTCCTCTTTATTATGCAGCGAAGTAATTATTTCCCAGTCAGTAGATAGGACTCCAGCCACCTGGCGTTTTCTTACATGCCATTTTCCAATCCAAAAGAGCAACTTGGGATTTTGTGATAATTCAAGCAATCAGATGAGCTCATGCACATGGCATTCATTTGCTAGAAACACCACACAGATCCCATTCAGCCTTAGCACTTATAAATCCATGTGACACTTTTATCTATTTATAAACTTTTAACAGCAGGTTATGATTGTTATGCAAGCCATTTTCCAGGGATTAACAGGCAGCTTTTGTTGATGGCAGCAAGAAAGGCCATTAACTGCTGTGGGACAGTCATTAATCTGTAGTAAATGCTAAGCATCTGGATCGTTTCTGTGTAATTAAATAATCAATACTTCCTTTTGATTCAAATGAGTGGAGAATCGTATTTCAAATTTATCTTGGCTTAGGGTGTTATTAATTCTTTTCGTTTACAACAGGGTAGGAAACTGGCACATCGGTGAGTGAGAGCTTGTCCTGGTGTAACAGGCTCTTAAATTATCAGCTATTTCATATAAAACCTGTCAAGTGATCAAAATATCATTCAAACTGGCCACCAAAACAAATTCATTAGATTGGGTGGAGAAAAAAAAAAAATCATGTGTTGTCCTTTTTCTGTTACTATAGAGTACTTTCATAATTGGAATAAAATTAGGTCATTGAGTGACCTGACACTGGGAGGTAGCCTGGCAGAATTAAAATAATCGAACAGAAACTCCCCCTGCCCAGCCACCTCCAGAAAAGTCCATTTTATTTAATTGCCTGGCTAACACGACCTCTGTGCCCTCACGCAAATGAGGTTGTGGTCTTCATTTCTCTTTCCTGTCTCCCTCTCCCTCTTCCTTTCTCTCTCTGGGCACTGGTGTGAGTCGTGTTTCTGATTTTACTTTATTCTTGTCTTTGCTGTGGAATCCATTGATCTGCAAAGATGCTCACAGATGAGGGTATCAGTGCCCATTGCAAACTGGCCAGGCAAGAGCACACCACAGAGGGGCTGCTGCCTTCTCCATGGAGAGCTGGGTGAATACCCCAGCAAGCAGAGTTCATCTTTCCCTTTGAAAGAGAGCA
This sequence comes from Ptilonorhynchus violaceus, assembly GCA_013397565.1. Lineage (NCBI taxonomy): Eukaryota > Metazoa > Chordata > Aves > Passeriformes > Ptilonorhynchidae > Ptilonorhynchus > Ptilonorhynchus violaceus. Next base: position 891,662 of record VZRJ01007103.1, read on the forward strand.
GAGAGGAGAGTACGTGCCCTAAGAGTAACAAGGAGCTGGAAAATGAGAGGACTGTAAACGATAAATGTATCTTAAAGGGCTAGCCCGAATAGCAAAGCAAAGATAAATTGTGGCAGAAGGAAGAATCCAGAATAAGAAGGAAGAAGCTGTGGGTGAAAAAGACGATAGCTTTGTCAGGGGAATGACTTGCTTGCAATAAAATTGCTGTCAATTTAGGAACAAGAAAATGATGAGAGCCAAACTGGAAAGGAATTTAGTATCATGAAATCAAAGCCGCAGGTTTAGATCAAAAGGTCTTTGGAGCAGGGGATGTGTCTAATCATGTATTCATACAGTGACTGACAGAATGAGGCTTTGTCTTGACTTGAGCCTCTGGGAGTTGTCAGAAAGCGAACACCAGACCAAGGCAATCTGCACCAGGACCTCTGAGGTATACACAGGAGAGTAGAAATGAGAGTGAAGGCAAGTGCTGGTCAGGGCTAAGTGTATCAGAAGCTGGGGAGGACGAAGGCAGGGGCCTGAGGAAGGCAGTGGGAGGAAATGCCTATATCACGATATTGGCCCAAAGCCTCGGAGGGGAAGAGAGTCAAGAGGGGATGAGAAAGCGATTGGTCCCCTCAGCTTTAGAAAGTCTCGCAAATAGTGTGGGGAGCAATCAAAAAGGCCCAGGAGGGACAGCTAACAGATTTGATTTCTCCAGCTGTTACAGTATCTATCCTGTTTAGGTAATGCCTAACGTGGGCTGTGCCTGCCAGGACATAGCTGGTCTAATGTGTCTTGAGGAGGTGTCCCTCGTCACCTGTGGATAGTCATGGCAGTAGAGCACTATGCAGAGACCAAGTACCCAGAGGCTCAGGTCTGCTGCAGCACTGCAGGGGCCCCTCTGCTAGTGCATCTTCTAGCCCCTCCACATGGGGAAAGGGGCTGCTCCTTTCTGAATCAGGGCAGGAGAAGCACCCCCAAGCCCCCATCCTCCCTGACAGAGACCTGTGTCAGGGCCCATCCAGAGCAGCACAAGAGGATCTGCTGTGCTGCTCCCTGTAAACTTGCAAAGAACAGACCCTTTCTTAGAGGCATACACTGCCGTAGGGCTGTGGATTGAAGCTGAAAATTCTTCCCCAAAAGGTTTTTAATATAATTTTAAAGTCATACCTGAGAAAACAGTGTTTGAGCATGGTTTTATTTAGGAATTTGCATGCTCATGTGCCTTCTGAAACACTCCTGCAGTCTATTTTTCTCTTGTACTAGAATCTGGACATTTTTATGCAGATTTCCACTATAGCAATATTATGGCAGAATAAATAGCTCTACTATACACGAAGGGGAATCCTATTACATCTTCAGTAACTCTCAGTAAGCATTATCGCTATTATACCAATTGAAGAGACAGAAAACAATTTTTAATTAAAAATATTTATAGCAGGCATAATACCAACTGCCAGTTTCACTATCCAGTGAATGCATTTTGCAGCTGGTACTAATTCTCTCTTATTTCTATGAGGTTAGCCAATATCAGCTGTTCATTAAGCAGAGGACATTTCAGGAATATCCATATTATATGCTGTAACTAACTAAGAAGTTTTTCCTTTGACAGATTTTAGGAAATCAAGATTGCTTGGCTATGTTATTCTGGGACTCATAATAGAGAGGTCATTTCCCAGTGATCTGAGTGGGCTGCATCATCAGTTTTATTCAAATCAGTCCTACAAAACTGCTTTCCAGCAGATTAGAACATTTTAATTAGCAATATATCTTTTGTCTTCTATCTGCAGTGGAGGAGGGGGTGGGAAATTGATTTCAGCACACCCTTTCTTTTGCTGGGAGAGCAGCATAATCAGAAGGTGTCAGCAGAACCACAGGCAAATTAATTTTGAGACACAGAGCTTTCTACAGCGAACCACGCGGCTGCTCCTTGCACTGAGTCTGGCCGGGCTGTGTGGGTGAGTTCACTGCTGCTGTCGGTGCCATACGCTCCAGGGGGCAAAGTCTGATAAGGCTGTCTTGGATGAAGGGTACAATAACAACCCTGGCTCACCCTGAACAGTCTCATACTTTCTGTGCCACAGAGCACATAAAACCTCAGTTCTTGTCCTTGTTAGATAGCTGTATCAGTAAATGTGCATATATTTAGCTGTAGGAGATGGACAGCTGTCCCTAGAAGCTGGAAAAGCACCTATAAGCTTCTGCTGCAGCTGTAACTCAGGCTCAAAGGAAACCTGCAGGCAAAGGATGAGCCACAGAGGAGCCCTATTCCCACATATCTCCCATCCTCCTACCTCTCTGTGCCATAGGACATGTGTCTGAAATATGGAGCTGGAACATTGCCTCCGCCAGTTTTGTGCCCATGGGGAGCTCTTTCCCCATAAATTCATCAGTTTGTCCTTGGTTCACATTCATGTGGTTCAGAGGGATCGTGGCACACTGAAGGCTCCAACCCATAAAATCTAATACAAAACTTGTTCCCTGTATTCACCCCAGCATAGCTGGCAGCCCAGTCAGTGAGGAAATCCCCTGGGGATTTATCAAAGTAGCAGCTGGGAAGTGACAAACCAAGCAGCTCATCATAACCTGGCATGTGGATTGCTAAATCCCATATGGTTATTGTTTTTCACTTTAAAATATTAGCAGTGAGTTTCAAAACCCAGAATTTAGCAAGCTGTGTTTCATAACTGGAAAGATCAAACACCATTTGAGTCTGTGAAGCCATTTATAACATGCTTATCCTTCCACCTGCAATAGATTTCACAGCAATTTCCCCTGGTCTGTGGCAGAAGAGGAGCCCAGGGGACACAGCTGGAAAGCTGAATGATGTGAAATGGTGGAGATGGGCATCTGCGAGGGGAGCAGAGGCTCTCCCAGGAAGTGATTCAGAACAAGAATGTAATGTATGGATGTGCTCTGAGTTGCTTCCAGGGGAGTTTCCCTCTGGCCACTGCCTGCAGACTGACCTGTGAAGAGCAGCTGCTGTTGCTTAATTAGCGTTTGTGAATATTCTGCTTTAATCCATGTGTTGGTTTTGCAGGGCCTGGTTTTTGGTAGCAGGGGGGCCACAGAGGTGGCTTCTGTGAGAAGCTGCTGGAAGCTTCCACCATGTCCAGCAGAGCCAATCTCTGGTGGCTCTGATGATGGACGTGTTGCTGGCCAAGGCTGGGCCAATTAGAGATGATGGTAACGCCTCTGTGATAACAGATTTAAGAAGAAATCACAACAAAGCTGGGGCATGCAGTTGTAATTATTCCAACTAGAGAAGAATAGGAGTGAGAACATGTGAGAGAAACAACAATGGAGGCACCAAGGTCAGTGCAGAAGGAGGGGGAGGAGGTGCTCCAGGCACCAGAGCTGAGATGTCCCTGCAGCCCGTGGTGAGGACCATGGTGAGGCCGGTTGTGCCCCTGCAGCCCATGGAGGGCCGTGGGGGATGCAGAGATCCACTCGCAGCCCGTGCAGGAGGTGCTCACGCCAGAGCAGGTGGATGCCTGGAGGGGGCTGTGATCTGGTGGGAGTCCCATGGAGAGAGAGGCCTTGCATCCAGGCTGGAGCAGCCTCTCCTTGGAGGACTGCACCCCATGGCAGTGACCCACGCCGCAGCAGTTTTGGGAGGACTGTCTGCCCATGGGATGGACTCACGCTGCAGCAGTTTTGGGAGTGCTGCTGCTCGTGAGCATGGACCCACGCTGGGGAAGTTCACAGAGAACTGTCTCCCGGGGGAGGGACCCCACGGTGCCGCAGGGAAACGACTCCTCTCCCTGAGCAGTGGAAAGAAGATCTTGGGTGATGAACTGACCAAAACCCCCACCCCGTCTTCCCTGCACCGTCAGTGGGAAGGAGGAAGGGGTTGGGGGGAGACAAGAGTGTCTGTAAGGGCTTATTTTTACTTCTCATTCTGCTGCCCTGATCTTGTTAGTAATAAATTCACCTTATATCATTAAGTTGAGCCTGTTTTTCCCTTGAAGTGTTTTCTCCCGGTCCTTCTCTCAACTCATTAACCCTTTGTTAAATTTTCTCTCCTCTGTCCAGTTGCAGAGCAGAGGAGAGTGAGTGAGTGGGCTTTTCATGGGTGCCTGGCATTTGACCAGTGTCAAACCATGACAATCCATCTTTAAAGCTCAGAAAGGCCTATCATGACCATGTGCTGATCTTGCTCTAGATAAGATTGCACCAGTTATCAACCACTTGAAGATGCCAAGCTCTGCCAGCAATGTATGGGAATGTCCAAGCTATTACATCCATTTTCTTTTACCCACAGGGAAAACAGTATGTCAGTCAACCAAGAAACAAACTCTTTCTTCTAGCACAGATGGCCATAAGGGCTTCCAGAGCACTTTGGACTGAGTTTATGGAATGCAGCAGTCCCAGATCTGACTTTCTCAGTAGTCTTGATGTCCTAGGCTAGCTCTGATTTCAGCCGTTCCCCTTAGTATTTCATGGAAGTGAGCAGTGTGCATTTCAGCAAAGTGCCATTTGGCTTCTAAAGGTAGCAAACAAAGTTTCAGTGAAAAAAATTATACTAGTCAACCCTCTAGTAAAAAGAAAAAGGCAGTCTCTGCACAAGTGGAGCAGCAGAGCGTGAAGCATTCCTCCTCATCTTTTTCCTTAGTTTTTCGTGAAATGGCATATGGAAAAACATAATGTTGTTTCTCAAAATGTTTTTTCTGGGTTAAAGTAGAATTTGTAGGTTGAATAATAGTGAGTTTGCAACAGTCCTGGAAAAGGGAAGTCAAAACTGTGTTCTACAGTCAGCTCTACAGTGAGCCTGAGGACCTGGGTATCCATTTTCAGAGCTGCTACTAAGCTTGGAAAACCACTTTCCTTGCCTACATTGTAAATTTTCAAGGGCGCAAATTTTTTCTAAGTATGTGTTTATGAAGGAGAACAATTTGATATAACCTTGTGTGAGGTACCACTGCAATGCAGACTGCTGGCTGCTCAATGCTGAGTTTGTCATAAAGTTATATCCAATGCAGAAGGAAATACAATGGAGCTGGTGGGTGGCAAAGTAGCTGTTAAAACAACTTTTTCAAATAAAATGTCACAGACTGAAGTTTGATTGATAAAATTTCATTTTTGCATGCCACTGGGTGGAAGAAAAGAGCCCATCTGTTCTCCAAGCATTGCACATTGTTAAGCAAACTACTCGCAGCTTGGCAGATCAGAACATTAGAAGAAAAAAAAAATTTTAAAAGCCAACCATAGATGAGCATGAATACAAGATGAGTCATTGAAGTTTACCCAAAAGCAACATAAAAATGATCCTTCTTGCCAGGAAGTTATGCCAGGGTATTCTCACGGGCTTGGCTGGCCGGGACGGGCAGGCGGAGAGAGAAAGAGGCAGGGAATAGGGGTGCATTCTTCCGCTGCCGAGGCTGGCGAGGGCCGCTTGGCTGCTCACGGCGGGGAGAATGCATGTGTTTGTCTTAGCAGACAAGGGGCACCATTATCACATACCTCAGCAGGGTTGTAGATGTCAACCAAATAATTGGTTTTATTTAGAATATGACATCCAACTGGTGAATAAAGCATTTTGGGTGTCCTGGAAAGATTTTATATACAAACCAGCTGGAATCCCATTGACAGGAACAGCCTCTTCCTTTCCCTTTCACCCCTCCCCATTATTTTGAGTCAGACAGAGCTGGAAGTGACTGAGAGGAGCTCCAAGAAGCCTGTGCCTTTGAGCAATAAAGTCTGCTAGTGCTAAACATCTGACACTTGTTCATTAAGAGAGACCCAGGCAAGCGTTTCATCATTGAGATGAGTATTTAATACATGAATGGGTAACGAGAAAACATATTTGTGGCTAGTTCAAAAGGCTGTCATACAAGGAGACTCCAAGTCTGAGCAGGTTGGGAAAGCTGCAGGGTGCTTTGGAATTCTCTCAAATGAACTCACACTTGTAAAGCACAAAGTTGCTGCTGCAGCCTCCAAAGAAAAGTGAGAAGTAGAGTGGGCAGGCAGCAGGTGCTGGGCTCCAGCCTTCCTTTACACAACCACTAGCTTATAGGCAAGAGGGAACCTTACACAGCTTCCCATGCAGAGCATCACAGCTGCACCCATCCCAGCATTTGTCCCATCACTCCATAGCTGCATGAGTTATGTGCTAGGATGTTCCCAAACTCGGACAAAGACAGCCCATCCTGGTAGCCCCTAGTACATGTGTCTCATGGCCAGTGCCAGATAGATGCATCTTCTTACTGTGGGAATGTACCATTTGTTCAAGGAAAATTATTCAATGTAGATATACTCAAAACAAGAACTGAAAATGACTGAAGGCCTTCAACAGCTGAAGATTAAAGTACATTTCAAAGAAGACAAAAAAGGACAGAAACATTCAGTAAAGTGCTTTTTCTCTATTTTTGCAAGATGTAGGATGCTGACTCCTGTAACAGGAGCAGAGCATGTCTTGCACATCCCAAATGTCCCAAAAGAGCTGGCAGAGAAGGGAATGATTTTTTCAGTAACTTCTTAAGTACTAGGGGAATTACAGAAAATTTGAAACAATATTGTGATGTGCTAATTAAACAGGACAAGTAGGAGGTCACTGGTTGAAGGATTTTCATCCTGAGTGAAACTATGGAGAAGCTTGATGTGCAATTCAGTGATCAAGAAGATGTACATTTAATCACTGACACCATTGTTTCATAAGAACAAGCTGACTTTATTTAATATATCTCTTACTTTTCCGGTTTACAAGTTTGTCTGAAAACAGGCAATTGTGGACATAAGAGATTGCTAATCCATACTCGTTATAACAAGCAACAGGACAGAGCCAGTGGATTAAGCTCTTGGTGATTAGCTGTGAGGAACAGTCATGAAATGAACTGCCAAGCTTCTGACAGGCAGCAGAGGACCAAGGCACTGCTTTTGTTCAGCACCTGAGAGTGGTTCAAGAACCCTGCAAAGGCAATGTGTGGCAGTTGCCCAGGCAGCAAAGGAAATCTGTTATGACACGGCAGTAATGCAGAGTGAGCTGGAGCACTTGCTCAGCTCAAGCCACCCAAACAAGGACGATTTTAACACAAGGCAATGCAAAACCACACATCTAGGGATGAGGAATGCTAGGTCTGTGTGGCGGGAAATAGGATGCTGGAAAGAAATTACTTCCTAGAGTTTGGGAATTAAAAGAGGTCAAGAGGTCAAGCAATGCAACTGTAGTGCTCAGAACAATGCTGTGGAAAAGAAAATTTAAAAAGAATATATGGACAAGAAAATAGGGAGCAACACAGTGATGCAAATGGTTAAATACAGCATTGGTGAGGCGATCCCGAACACCCGTGTCAAGTTAGTGATTACATTTTTTACAAAATTAAATTAACTTGCAGAAGAGACCCACCAAAGAATTGGAGCCCAGAAAAACTGCCAAAGCTTCTGTGAAAAAATATAATTTTCTTGTCAAAATCTGTAAACAATGCTTCTATGGCATCTCAAAATGCCTAGTATTAGGAAGGTATTACCATTTCAGAGAAAGGATTCAGTGATAATATTTAAATTATCAACAGATAATAATTATCAGGTTTAGGTAGCAGAAATAAGAAATGCATTTTTTACATGAATACATTTTTTCAGAAAGAAGTGTGGTTAACAAAAAATTGTTTCTGCACTTCTTCATGGCATCAGCTGAAGATTTGGTGCCTTTCTGGGTCATATGCTTTAGTCTAACACAAGTTATTTAGCTCAATATATGAACACTCAAAATTAAAAGATCTGTTCCTTGCAGGTGATGGTGGTAAATCTAGTAATTCTTTCTTGCCTTAGTATTGGTGACCCTCCCAGTTCTCTCCCCACATTGCTCTGCACATTAAGGATTGCACCATGGAAACCACAAATAAATTAGAAAATACAAAAACTTTTAAAACACTGTAGTTAAGCAGCGCTTCTTATTTAGGATTTGAGACCATTTACAAGTCAGGAGAGAGGAAACAAAGGGAGTCAGCAAGAAAGACAAGACATGCCAATAGCAGTAGTCAGCGCTAGGATTATCAGAGTCGTGGGCACCCAACAAGCTCTTTGGGACCAAAGAACACTGCCAGTCTCGTGGGTCAGGTGGCCCCATTTCAGCATATGCTGGAGTGAGAATCCTGCCTAAGTGTTCTCAAAGCCTTTTACTGTAGGTTTGGGTTGTGTGCTGATCCAGTTATCAGGTCCAAGAGCAGGAACTGTGGTCCTGCCAAAATTAGATAAGGGTTACAAAAAAAGAGAAAAGGGCACAAGCAGACACTGCTATCAGAGCTCTTGCTTGTGCTCTTACACTGTTGGAAATCATCAGCAAATTAGGAGTAAAAGGAACACGCAGGCAATATGTTCCCAGCTGAACTGCTATAAATGTCACAGCATTTGTACTGACACCACAGACTGCTTCATCACAAAAAAAAAGGGAAAAAAAAAAGGAGAGGGGAAGAAAGATAATATTGCAAGGAAGATTGTTTTTCAAATGAGAATTGTCAAACGTACTTAGTTAAAACTACCCTGCGGGAATCTAATAATCACTATAATTGAATCAAAATGGAATCAAAAAATCAGTGGTCAAAAGAGAGTAGACTAAACAGTAACTCTACATTACTGATAAAAAATACTTACAACATATTAAATGTCTTATACCAAAGAATAAATGGGAATGAGAGAAAGATGTGAAAGAGTTTGAGCTGTTTATGTTCATGTTTATGCACCATGTTTCAGAGCACACACTGGGTGATGCACAGAGACTCAGGAGTCATTGAGACTGCAAAATCAAGAGGGATAAAAACCATGGGAAATAACTGGCAGCTCAGATGAAATTGTGCTCTTGAGAGCCAGCAATATTCTGCACTCATTCGAAAGTCTCCAGAGTACTTTAGCATCTCTTGGCCTTTGGTGAACAAAGAAGCAGGATGAGGCTGGTTTCTGCATACAGCAATGCCAGTCAGAAATGGAACCACAAGTTGCTAAAGGGATTTTATGAGATCTCAGCAAGGCAACACCTGCCCTTTTGACAAAGCTCTGCATGGTTAGAACAACTCCTGTGATGTTTTGAATACCACAATGTGTCATTCATTCCTTTTCATCCAGGAGGAAACTTCTCTCCTTATAATTCATGACATTGTGTTTGGTAACAGCCCGTCTGTGACATCTCTATGGGGAATGGGGAACCTTAGAGCAGATACCACCTCATGAATAATTCCTGTAGCACACAAGAAAGAGCAGCAGGAACATTTCATGTATCCCTTCAGTCACACCTTCCAGAGGGACCACAACACTTATCTCTGCCTTGGAGAAGTAAAGTCAGGGCATATATTGCAATAGGACAAGATTTTGGCTCAGGAACATTTTCATAGCAGGTCCTTAAGCTAGGAGAAGAGAGCATGACTATGCTTGCCCACTCCTACAGCAAGAACATTTCCTCACATGAAACCCAGTTGGATTGCCTTGCCTAGCCAGCCGGTCCTGCTTCAGATTTGGTCTTCATATTATTCCACTTGCATCAGAGGGCTCAAGGGTAACTGTTTTTTCCTCCTAATTTCTGTCCACCAAGACCAATGACTTCTAGCTGTAGGAAACAGTGAAGGCATCTTCAGAGAATAGTGCTTGTGAGTAGACTCATCTCAACCAAAGTGCTTATAATCAGTATCTTTAATTACAATATAAATTAGTAGGAAGACACTTTCCTTTAAATAATTAATTTTAATCTTGTTCTGCATTTCTTCTCCTTGATTATTTAGCTAGGGAGAGGTAGACCTTGCTGATTACTAGCCATAAAGATATGTTGATTTGGAGTTGTATATGGTCTTTGCACAGAATTTGGCATTTGTGTTTGCTATCCAGGAGGACACATGGAGAACATGTTTAAAGCCATTACACAACTTAACACACCCTACTTAGGTTCTTCATTCTGTGTAACAGAGAACAGCAAAAGAAAACTGAAAAAGCTATCTTTTTGCATCTTGCTGTTTCTGGATGGAAAGTGGGATTTAATACAAGTGCAGAAATTTAAAACTATGGTAAATGGGTTTCATATGTTTCAGTTACTCTTCTCAAAATACATTTTTGCACTGGAAATTAATAGCTTTGTTACTGAAAGCTTTATCCATAATCACGGATTTTAAACAACTAAAGCAAAACAAAATGGATATTCCTTCTATACCTGGAGAAGAGGCTGCTGCTGAAAGCTGGTGCATCTCCTTGATGAAGCCCTGGTTCAAGATGATCAGCTTCTCTCCTTCTAGAGCTCCAACTGTCTCAAGGACTTTGAGAACAAACAAGTAATGTTTGAATATTATCTATCAGTGTTTATGCAGTTCAAGCTATTTTAATACCCTACGATAACCTTAAAATAGACCATCATGATTTGAATTAAATATCAGATATATAATTATTTTAAGAAAAAAAGCACTAAGTTAAAAATAATATGTAGGTTGGTCAATATGTAAATTTAAAATTATATTTAATAATATTTGGTAAGAAATATGCTGTGTTTGTTTAATCAATTAATAATATAATTATTAAACAATAATAATAATAATTAACAATTCATAATTAATAATATTTAATTTTATGTGTTATCCCTCTGTGGTATGGATTACAGTGCTGTGTACCTCCACTGCATCTGCCTGAAGCTGTGTAATAAAATTCATGACCCAGCATGCTCAGGGAATGAAGGAGGACAGGGCTTGGCTAGCAGAGAGCTGGATCCACAGTTATAGTAACGGAAGGGACTGTGTGAAGGATGCTGAATGAATAGGGTGTGGGTATTTATCACATTGTGCGGGGCAGCAGCTTTCTCAGTTGTCCCACTTCTGGAGAGGGAGTGAGGTGCTTCAGGGCAATGATTCCCCCTTCCTGTGGGGTGCTGGGGCACTTCAGCGAATACTAGCTGCATCCAAGGATACTACTGGCCCCTGAGAGACCTTATGGCCCAGGGTTTCTCTGAACCACCATGCCAGAAGATACCAGTTCATATATTTATGAAATCCAGACTCACAGCTTTAGTACTGAGAAATTATATTATATTGTTGTATTACCCTTTTCATCCTAACATTTACAGTCCCCTTTCACCAGGACTTTAGCTATAACTGTGCTGTAGCTGCATATGGGATTGTGTAAGCACTGTGCCATAACAGCATTTTATTCTGACAGTCATTTACCCTCAGCTGTAGCCACAGCTATGAGCAGGAGTTAGACCTATACACTATGGGAGAAGATGTGGGGTTTTTTAAGCAATCCCTGAGAAAACTCCACACTTTGCACACACTGTTAATGTAATCTTTAATGCTGCTAAAAAGCAATGAAAACAGAGTTAATTTTATTCCTTGTAAGCTTCAAATCCAAATATGAGAATAAAATAATAGCAGATACAGAGATGAAAGCCCCACCCAGGTCAGTTTGTATGCATCACTGTTGTATTAGAGGAAGTTTTTTAGGTATCCCTACTTCTAAAGCTGTCAGCTTTACTGCCTCATTCACTCAACCTCCCCCCGAACACCAGCTTCAAAGCCTCAGTGCTTTGTGAGTGCCACTGGGCTTTCAAATACAAAAAAAATGTTGCTTTCTTGCTAAAAGGTGTGCTTTGTTCCTTTTGTTGGGTAAGCAGAATGTCGTGGCAGCCTCAGCACTTCATCATTAACTGCAGACCATAATTCACACCCAGCCTCGGAGAGAACTGGAGCAAAAAGAAAAATGGTTTTGCCTCCCTGCCCCGACCCCATGCCACCGTGTTGTTTGTCACAAGATTGCTAAGCCGTTCATGAGCATAAATCAGTATCATTCAAAAACCACCATCAAAGGGAAAAATGAAAATCCCAGGATTTTATGAATGAGAGGGATTGTCCTGTGCTGCCAGACTTGGATCAATGCAAAGCTGGCAGGGGACGCCACTGCACCACAATAAATGCTGCCATCTGTTACCTCTGAGTTCCTGGAACATGTAAAAGGCACCAGCAAAAATCAGCCCTGCCCTGACACAAGGTACTCGGGCAGCTCCTTCCCACCCATGAGGGCAGCAGGCAAAGCTGGTCTATGGTGGCACTGGTGACACTTTACCTCACTGGCATCACCCCCAGCAAAAGACACCTAGGGCTGCGAGGACTGTTGGGGGGCATCCCCATGGTGGAAAGCCTCCATGAGCTTTCCAACACCATGGTTGTCTGATGCTTGCCTTCCCCACAGCACTGGCATAGATCAGTGCCTTGGTGGCATCTGGGCCCTCCTCCTCTGCCCGGGAAGGTCCCACACACAAGCACACTAGGAAGAGCTTGGTGTATTTTTGTGTGCATAAAACCACCGTTCCCACTGCAGCACCCCACCCCAGGTCTGAGGGTCGTTCAGGAGAGCGTGCTGGGAAAGGGGACTGCTTCCCCCCTCCCCAGCCCCCTGAAAGCACTGATCTGTCTCCAAGTGCACGGGACACGTTTCTCAGGTTCTGTCACCCCTCCACAAGCATCTCCCCACCGTGGGGGATGAGGGCCGCCTGCCAGCAATTGCCACAGGAGCAAATGCCTTCCCACATCACCCTGATGCTGACTGCTTGGCTGAGCGGCTGTGTGTTGTTTCTGCACACGCGGGCACGGTGCAGTTGGGATTATTTATACCCAAGATACCTGCAGCTGAGGTCTTAAACACAGAGGCACTCGAAAAGATAACAGGCTGTTGTTCTCTGCTGTGCAGAGGAATCCGTGAAGCCTAATGACAGAAACAGAAAGGAAGAGGAGACACCCACGTGCAAAAGCAGTCTGCTCAAAAACTACCCAGTTATTTTTAGTGCAGAGTACTACTCATGTTTGCAGACACATTTTTCCCCCACCCTGAGTTCATGCAGAAGAGGGTATAAATGTCTGTAGTAGCTCATAATTTCCATTTTCTTTGCATTCAGATAACATATTTCCAGATATAAAGACTGGGTGGACAATACTGGCTACAAGCAGAACACTACCGGAAACAGTGCTTGTATACTTATCTTTGAAAATCTGGCCCCTGGGGGCTGTGTTAATTTCTCTCATTAGTTTAGCTGGGCCTCTCTAATGCCCTTCCCCTCCCAGGCACATGGTTGCTTGGAGCTGAGGCCACGTGCCCCACAAACACATTGGGAGCTGCTGGCTGTACTAGGGAACTACAGGAGGGACCATCTGTGCCTGATTATGGACAGCAAAACAGCAGTCCCACAGGAGGTACAAGCATGAATATGAACCTCTCAAAAGATTTAATTATGTAAAAGTGATTTATATTTTGAAATCCTGCAGGATTTCTATTTTGAAAATTAACTACTAGAAAAAAAATGCTTTTTCTGTCTGTTTGTGTCAAAAGATTTGTGTCCTTCCTATCCTGTTCCCTAGTTCACTTTGTATTTACAGGAAACAGTGCATGCACCATGACGCTGTACATGTTCTGAGCAGCATTTTTCCTCAAAATCAGACTCAGTGATCATGATTAAACTGAGATGTGCCTGAGTTTCTGCTGAGGATGAATAAATGGCACTTAGCTCCTCACCGCTGAGCTTGTCAAACAAAAGTGATTAGAAATATGCAGTTAGCTGGAAAAAAAGATAGAAACCTGTGAAGCTATACAGAACAGCCTCATAAGCTGATTTTTAGCTTAACTGATTTTCATCTAGCAAGAACAAGGGAAAAAAAAACAACAAAAGCAGTTCGCATTAAAAACCCAATTCATTTGCCAATTAGGTCTCGAAACACTATGAGCAATGACTGGCAGGTGCCTGGAACCAAGCTACCCTTGCTAAGCTATCACTTATATGGTGCTATGGCCCAGCAATTATTTACTACGTTAGCAGATAACCATGTTTGATCAGAGCTCTTAACTAATTTAGATAATTCACATGCAGTCACTATCCTGTATAAGGTGTAAGCACCTTGGTTTGACTGGGGACACTGCAGTAGAAAATCTCAGTGTGAAATACAGATGTTGTAGACTGCTGGTCATACCATGTGGGCAAATATTTAGAAATGCCCTTTTCCCCCCCAGTCACACTGTGGTCGAGGTGGTTCCATGAGGAGATGGGTTGCATAGGATTAAGAAAAATGAGCCTCTGGCCAAAGCCCTCCCCACCCAAAACAAACCCACTGGGCTGCATGGGCTGGTAGCTAGAAGGCACAGTGTGGCCACATGGGACAATGGGCAGTGAGCTGCTTGCAGCCTGTGTCACTGATGGGGATGTGTCTGAGCCAAGAACAACTACATCAGTCAAGAGATGGGCAGAGAGATCTCAGCCTCCAAGCTGCACAAACACTGGCAAATTTTGAGGTTGGGGGAATGGCTCACAAGATGCACCAGCTGACCTGCACAACAAGGTCTATCCTGGTACTCGTGGGGGAGGCACAGAGAAGGTGAACCAGCAGCTGCAAGAAATCCATGTGGCTGTATGTACCTTCTCAAGGCCCTTTCAGTCCCACTTTGCTAGTGTAATTTTGAAATCTGACCACTGAGAGCAGTCCCAAAGCAGAGGCCATTGTCTTTTTTTACTAAACATGGGAGAATGAGTGATGGATTTGAGTCATACCTGAAGTGGGTGTCCTGCTGGGTGCCCCCCTGATCCCAACCCCTTCAAGAGAAGGGGTCAACCTTTCCTTTCCTTTCCCTTTAAGGCCGTTAAGGCTGAAAACAGGCCAGAGAGCAAAATATTTGACTCAGGCAAGTGGAAGCAAGGGCTTCTGGTCCTGAGCAACCTAGGTGTGAGTTAGAGGATCACAGGGTGGCTCAGCAGGAGGGGATCTCAGCAGGTTGTGGGTGTAGCCCAGCCTCCCACTCAGAGCAGGAGCAGCCCATTTGGCATCTGCATTTGCTGTTCCCTAATTCTACTCCATCACAACTGACCCTGAGAAGCAAATTGTCTTGCAGCAGGGCCAGCCGGGTCCCTGCAGTGGTGTATCCCAGTTGGTGCCGCTGCTTCCTTTCCTGGGCAGTGAGAAGCAGCACGGGGCTGCTGGGGGACATGTCATGTGGGGGGGATTGCCTTCAGCCACTGCCTTAAGCGCATCGCCATGAGCATGACCTAAAACTGTTTTGCAGTTTTCAACAGTCTTAAAAATGGAGATTACTGTTTTATTAAATATTTCACAATCTAGTATCCGTATTGATTCAATTTGAATATAAAGATATTTACACACAGCATGCTGCAGAATGTTGTAGAAACCCTATTTCCATCAGGCTGCCCGCAGAGGTCGGTAGGGGGGACCAAGAGATCAGAAAGCAAAGAGGAAGCAAAAGGCAGCCCTTTATTTGGATGTGGGGCTGACAGAGGGCTTGTCTCTGGATTAGTAATGGTGAACTGCCGCTACAGGAACCTGTTTTGTTACTAGGACACGTTACAAGTCAGCAGACAGCCACATTTTTCTGACTCATCAGCTGATACTAATTAATGACTTGGGAGCATACCAAAAATCCCCATTGGCCTTCCGTCCTTCCTTGAAAGGCTGTGATTGTCTCTCTCCCCTTCCTCCCAGCTTTAGAAAAAAATCACATCAAAAAGCTATACATTTTAAATATGAAGGAAGACCAAAATAGCTTATCAGTCCCAGCTCCACCCCAAAAAAAGGTGCAAACCTCCCAGAGGGAAGGATGCAAACCTAATAAGAAATATAAAAGATAACACCAATAATTTTTTTCCTTTTTTTTTTTCTTCTGAAAATCAACATTCTTTGTTACCAAAACTGCCTGTGACTAAGCAAATGCCCATGTCTGTGCGTTGCCGCATCTCTCTGCCAGCCAGGCTAGCAGTGCTGAGCAGCAGGATTTCAGGTATACGCATTGAAAATGTCTTCGTTTCTCTGGAACAAAGGAATGACGCAACTGCACAAACCCCAACATTGTCCTCTTTCAGAGTCTCTTTCCCTTGTCTCCCCCAGGGATATAGCCACCTTTGCTTATGCCACATCTCCATCCTCAATGGGGCCAGCATCACATAAAACCCGGTTCCTGAGGGCCAGTTTTACAGGCTGACTCCCAGCACCTGTATTTCTCTGTCCTAGAAAACAGAACCACTGATCTTAAATTCTTCTGGAATCCTTCACCCCTTATTTAATGTCCAGTTTCTCATTTAAATAATCTGCATTGATTTGAAACCAATTTTTCCCAAATCCCTTATAAATATTCATCCTCAGGTGTATGTATTTAGACAAAATGTAAATAATTTCCTTCATGTAATTTTGTTTGGACAGAACAACTGCCACCAAGATATCTTGTGATCTCCAGGGTACCATGAATAGTGCTTTCATACTTTTCTATCACGGGATGTAATTAAAAGATCTTTCTTTTTTTGTCTGGAGTCACTACTGGATAAATAAAGCCTTCTTGTGAATTACCTCAGTCTCCTTCAATGCAAACAAGTACACAGAGCAAAGCTGTGTTTTTGAATTCTCTCTGTTTTAACAGATATAACTAAAAGCCCTCTTAGAGCTTAACCATGTCTTTACAGACACAGATGCTCAATTACATCTTTACTTTTGTTCCTATGCTCCTGTACTGTTTTGTGAAGCATGAAGGAGCATTAAATGCACTTGTCATGATTCCTAGTGGACATTTAATTGAGTGGTAGTCCTGATCAAATAATTCCACCTTCATCATGTATATATCTAATCCCAACTGAAATATTAACAAATCTTAGAAAGATAGAGATGAATAAAAGGGGCTAAAATACTTATTTCCCACAAATACCCTCACAGTACATGAAAATGTCTCCAGCAGAAAGTTTGATGAGAACAATCAGTGATTTGCAGAACTCAGTCCTGTGCAAAGTCGTACCTCAAAAATACATTCATTAATACTCCTCCTTTTATCTCTAAGGGCTTCTCAGAATAAACTTTCTTGGGATGGCATTTTTGTGTGCCTCTGCTGTTCTTCTTGCTTTCACATTTCAGTGGCTGGAACATACGAAAAACCATCCCAGCATTTTCTTCTTCCCCTAATGCAAGGGGCCCAATGCGTCATGTTTGCTTTGGACTAATGACTCATACACTTTCAAACTCAAAGCAGGGGCTATTATCTCATTATGAAGATTTTAAGAGTGGTCAACATAAAGCCACCTACTGTAACAGGGACTCTTAAAGTGCTACTGACTGCCCAGGGCCAGAAGCAAGAAGGCCACCTGAGAATGAAATCACACCTCTGTAACTTTCATGCTCAGAAACATGACCAGCTTCTCATACAGAGCTCAGAATTTAAAAGCTGTTAAAGAATGGACACAGGCATCTATTTATTTTATCCCTTATCCTTGTTAATCCTGCAGTGCAGCCTTGCTCATCCAGAGCTTAGCACTAATTTATTGTCAAAAATTCAAAAGCATTTGAGTGGTTAGAACAAGTTTGCTAATTAATTGGCTTGCATATGAATTAATAAGATCACAGAATTGTCTTCTTATCTTTTATCTATATTTAATTTATTTAAGTAAAAGTTGTTTTGTCTGGGGTTTTTTTATGTTCCCAATGGGTCATTTATATCAGAGGGAAGAGGATCTGATGAAAAACTCCAGATCTTTATCTGCCTTCCTCACCATGGAAGCCATGGCTTTCTCCTCTTTCCCACTGATGACCTGTAGTGGGGAGTGTTGCTTTGAAATACAGACAAGGGCATGAGGCACCTTTTATGGAAAGGGAAGAAGAAAAAGAAACAAAAACAAGGAAGCAGAAGCATCACCAAAACCACATCTGTTTTCCTATGACAGGAGTAAGGAAACCAAGCTGGACTGGCTACGGACCTAACAAAACACAGTTGATTCTGTGTTGATTTTTCTGGCAGAAGACTCAACCTCAACCCCCATATGTCTATAGACAAAATTTGCCTCAAATTCTGACTCTAGAATGTGCATGTTTTGAACATGTGAGGCTTTAGGCTTCACAAAGGAACAGAAATGCAAGTATGAGCCAAGGCTTTGGGGTGATTTGTAAAGCAAGCGTGGAAACAGGGTCTGAAGGTTTCTCAGCTGAATTTGTCTGTGCGTTCTGGTGCTTCAAATTATTGTTATTTATACTCAGAGGGTTTGAATTAACTGCGTGTTTGTACATGGTAAATCCAAAAAACAAAGTTTGACTTTAATAATGGAACTGATAGCACTGAAACACTGAATCTAAAACCCTGTAAATAGCAAACCCTTTTGTGGGTGCCCTCTAAGTCCAGGCAGTAATCCATGCTATTTGCATTGGATTTTTCCCTTTGCTTCCTCTATTACCTATTTTACCATTTTGGTAAAAATAAAAACACAAAGTTAGCTGGTCAAACATGTAAGCTTGCCCCATCCATGTTCATGCACAAAATGTGTTCATTTGAGTTCAGTGTCCCAATCAATCCACCTGATCTGGGTTATCAGTCTGTGTCTGCACATACCAGACCAGTTAAAAATGAAACTTAGAAGAGCTTTGGACTGCTCTGTGTCAGCAGCAGAAAAGTGAGTTGCACAAGTGATTCAAGCAGACATCTTAAACCAAGAGAACACATTAAACTAACAATAATAAAAATATTCTTTCCTCAAATTTTGCATGCAGCATTTGGCAACATTATCTCCTTAAACACAGCTGCTTTTTTCTTTTATTTTTTAGCATATGCATATGGTTAATTCATAAATGAATTGTGATTAAAATGCTATGTGTATTGTGTCCATATGCCATGGCATGGTAAACTCTTTGGGTAATACCAACAATAAAAATTATTAAAGTATCATTGTAATAAAATTGTGACAATTATATGTTAAAACCAGTGAATGATCTAACTCAGAAATCCCGCAAAAAAGGAAACTTTTGCTGTCTTAAATACAAGGCACAGACAAGGTGTTGCAAGCAGTACAATCACTGAGCTCAGGTACTTGTGCTGCCTTTCTTCCCCCCAGAAAACAAATGTAAAATACTCATCCTGTAACTCGGTATCTTCTAACATCCACCTGGTGTGGACTTTACAGCATTCAAGGCTAGGCAAAACCACGTTAGAGAGATGCATTTCAGCAAGCACTGCATTTAAACAAGGTGTCAAATCATGTCAAAAAATGTCACCAGGCCTTACACAAACTAGCGATGCAAGATTTACTTTTTAAATTATCTGCTCCTGAATACTTGTCTACAATACACAAGTACAATAATATATGGTTATAGGAAATACATAGGGGTCAACCAGGGTTTTTTTTCAGTCTCCACTTTGCAAGCTCTTGGTAAAAAACTCTGACTGTTCTTTTTTTTTTTTTTTTTTTTTTTTTTAAAGATGGGATTTTGGCTGAAATTCCCTGAGAACAGAGAATCAGAATAATAATCTAATAATGTATTTTCATAATTAGCTGCTATGTTATGGGATGCTCCTATGAAGCTTTGGATATTGCAGCCCAGTTGTTATCTGCCAGCAATGTTTGTGCACACAGAGCTAAAGATCAGCCAAAATTTCATTACAGGAAATAAAAACCACTGGAAGACAAATGCAAAAACCATTTGGTAGAAATCATAGATGCTGAAATGAAACCTTTTCCCCCTATTGAATTAGGAACAGAAAATATTAAAGAATTCAAAGGCAGAGCTAGAAGAGATGGCTGAGATAATTTTGTTTGAGATTTTGCAGAACATCAAACTCAGATTTCCCTGTTAAACCCTGTTGGATCCAGAGCATCTCTTTCAGCAGTAAAATAATGCAATCTATGGCAGTTATTAAATAGGTTAGTTGTTAATGACTCTTTTTGTTAGACCCTTATACCTTATTTTTAACCTGAAGTGTTTCTGTCTTTGGCTCTTCTTGATGGACAATGCTCTATACTTGTTAGGCTGAAGACTTATCTGCTAGTAAATTTTTGTTTTCTCTGTAGATATTCACAGGGTGCACTACCCTTGTTTTTGATAAGATAAACAGACTTCTCTCCTTGAGACTTGCTCATGTTTTCCTTTTACTTTTTTGACATCCTGGTAGTTCCTACTTGAATCCCCTCCAGTTTTTCAATATCCTCTTTGAATTGCTGACACCAGAAACGGAGTCATTTGGCCAATGTGCTGCTGCCAAACATGGAGGTAATATATCCTACTTACTCCCACTCAGTATTCCTCTGTCTTTAATCATTTGGCAGAAGGGCTGGGTTAGCAGCTCGTATTCATCGTGGTCTCCAGCTCTTTTCCAGTTTGTCATAGTTTCCTCGGAGGAAGCACTGCCCTTTTCCCAGAAGGATGCTCTGCACCACATCTCCCTGGGTGTCTGGATTTGAACTTGGCTGCATTTTTTTAAGTGCATGGTTTTTAACAGCAACCAGACTACCAGACAATCAGGTCATGCAGTCTGTTGTGTACCACTGTACCTCATTTGCTGTTTCTCCTACCTAGTACATCACTGTCAACCTTCAGGAAGATGTCAAAGCTTTAAGATCTATTTCATGTTCCTTCAAAGCAAGTGAACACATTTCTGTCATGGGCACATGCACAGGCTCTTTGTTCAGGGATCTCTTCTCTCCCAATTTTATTTCTAACTGCAGATCCATTGGCACCAAACTATATACTGTCACCAAATGACAATAAGCAAATGCACCAGGTTACGTACAGATTAAGTTTAGTTCTGCAAAGGACCGATTCTAGTTAATGAGAATGCTTAATCACAAAGAAGTGTCTAGCAATCACTGGCTGGGAAATTAAAGCATTAACCCACCACACTGCTTTGCTTCTCAAGAGATGTTGACTACTTCTTGACATTTCATGGGGAAGTACTGTTGCAGCCCCTCGGTGTGAATGTAGCACACAAGACTGTATATGCTTATTAATAATTACTTTCTTTTGGTCACTTCTTATCCTCCTGGCACTCTTCTATGAGCTTTATAAGTGTGACTTTCCAAACTGCAAAGAGCAGTTTAAAACTTGTCATTTGCCTGTAGATGCTGTAATTACCCTCAAGTATGCCTGCTCACTGCAAACCTAGAAAATATGTCCATGTTAGCACCAAACTGCAATACCCTTCTAAATCCCACCAGAGATCCCCCAGTCAAGCTGGTATCAGCCTGCACCTGACATACCGTGCAGCCCACCTGTCACAGAGCCTTTGCAGCAGACATGGCTGAAACCCAAGGTGGGGACTGTCACCTCTTCTTGCCAGGACCCAGAGCTGGCTCACTCTGGGCCACCATGTAGTCATGCCACTGCCACTCAAGCCCTCTGCTGGGTTCCCCAAAGATAGGACGCCTGAAGATTGTCAGCCTGCTGCCCCTCCAGCTGGAAGCAAGAGAAGTCTTACGGAGTGGAATGAACCCAGTGGACTGCAGCGCTCAGTACAGTTTGTGAAAATAACTCAACAGCAGTGATAAGAAAAGCATGGCTCACTGTGGCACATGCCAAAAGGGAGTCCCTGCTGAAGCCTGCCTGGTGCTTACAGGTAGGACACAGCACTCACAGCGGCGTGGGCAGGGGAGACAAGCCGGCAGGACCTTGCTCCCAGGATGCACACCAGAAACGCAGGGGGAGTCTCCCTCCACGCAAGCCATGGCCATGAGCGGTGCAGAGGGCAGCTCCATCAGCCCACGGAGCAGCTGCACCCAGATTCAATTGTTTCTTTTCCTGTTTGTCTGACTGACAGTGAGCAGAAGGGCTGTTCAGTGTTAGGGGCAATTTGTATCATGTATTTAGGCAGCAGTGGTGCATTGTATCCCCGTGGTGCCTTTGCTCTCCCCTTCCTACCCCCTGGGCACCTGACATCACTCCGGCAAGCTGCTGTACAGCAAGATTTTTCCAGCTGGTGCTGGTTTAAAAGCATTAACTGATCCTATTAACTGTCTTTGGAGGAACCCACCTTGCAACTGCGATGAGATCACGACACCCCTGACGCCTCTGGAGGCCAGACGTTTCATTACAGGATGACTAATGGAGCAAAAGGCTTTTCTTCTTTGCACATGTAGACAAAATCCCTGCAGCCNCCCTGCCCAGCACCCAGAGGCGATGCTCATAGATCCACTGGGGCGCTGGTGCTGAGCATGACACAGGAGCAGACTCCAGAGGTGGACCCAAATCTCTGCAGCCACTGAAGTGAAGCAGGTGTGCCGCTGCACAGCCTAGGTAAGTAGAGCAGGAGGCAGCTGCCGGACTATTGATCCAACATGGCGAGATAAAAAGCAACAGAAATTTATCTCAAGCCAGGAGGCAGATTTAGGCAGGCTTGTGACTGAGCACAGCGTGCCCATGGTCTTGTCCCACCCCAGTGCGGAGGGCTGCTCTGTGGGGACCTCCATGCCACCACACCTCTGTAGTGGTCACATCCAGGCAGTCCCGAGGTTTGTTTTGCTGGCAGCACCAAGATTAAGATCGTCTCCAGCTGATGCCTAGTTAAGGAAGAAGCTGAAGTGGCATAAATGCAACTTACAGTCTTCTCCTCGGGCACCGCCACAGCTTGGCTGGACTTGAGCAGATCGGCTCCAGAAGCCAGTGGTGCAGAGGTTCACCTGGGGGGGCTTTCAGAAGTTAAGGCATCTGCATCTTCCTCATTTCTGGTCCTGACTGGTCTGTGTCCATACAGTGACACAGAATGGCAGTAACATTTAAGCTGGGATTCAAAGCCACATGTGCCAGATTGCATGAAAAAAAAAAGAAGGGAAAACAAAGGAAAAATTAGCTGACTGGGGTGTAGTAGGGCACAAGTCTGTTACATAAAAACAAGGCTGAACAAAGCATTTGAGCACATGCTACCAGGAACAGCCCTGGTGGAGGATCAAGGAGACCAGTGTGTCAGCCAAGCTGATCTGTAACTTTCCAGCACCAGCTCTTGCACTTCATATTCCCTACAGAGCTGAGCTAATAAGCACTCCTGATCTTTCTGGCAACCCTATTTAATAACATATAGTTCTCCTTCTCGTAATTCTTGCTGCCATCCCTGGGAATCCTGAATTATTAATATTTAAAACAATTAAGTATCTGTGAAACTGCATTATAAAGCAGATTCATTCTTTTTCAAATGACACTGGTGCAATACTGCAAGCCTCCTGCATCATAAGCTCTGAGACCAATGCCCTGGGAGTCCTGGACAAGAAGGGCTGCTCCAGTTAGTGACAGTGTGAAGAGTGCCAGGGAGCCAGTAGTGATTTTTTGCTCTCAGAGGTGAATGCATTGCTCTGCATAGACAGTAGTTTTAGCACAGCTGGGCTGCGTGTGCACAAGAGTCATGGACACTCCCAATAAGCCTCTGTTCAAAACCTGAAAAGGCCAGGAAGTGTTTTAATGTAGTTATTCCCTTTTTTAAAAGCACACAGAAGAAGACAGGCTGCTTTCTTCCATTCCTTGGCTGGAAAGAGCTTTAGCAGCCCTCCTGTCTAAAATAAGGGAAATTGAACAGCAGGTTGAACCAGACGAAAGGGACTGAAATATTACTAGAACTACAGCAATTTTCTGTTCTTATAATTGTTTACATCCTTTCTCCTTTGCCACTGTCCTTTACTAAAAGCGTGTATTGATTTTTGTTATCTGTTCCTCTGCTTGCTCTCCCCTGGGTCATTTAGATGCTTACAGGAATTTAAATAGACTTTCGGAAATGGTGCTTCCCGTTCTGAAGGTTGTTTAAAAGGACACCACCAAGACATTTCCTTTGTTTTCATTTTAAAAACTTGTTGAGTTAAAATTTGAAGATATTTTATTGTGACGGGATTGATGTTTATCCAAGCATACGTCAGATTCAGATTTCCCTTATTACCTGGGCTCTAACTGAGCTAATATTTTTCCTTCATTGGAGAACATAAACATTCCTCACAGTGTAACATAATAAAGTCATGTCTTCCTAAGAAAAAACTAAAAATAGAAAAAAGGACTGTGGCATTAACTTGCTTGTTTATGTACTTACAAGAATTAGTGCTGGATATCTTATTTTTTTTATTATTCCTTTGATACCGAGTTGTATGGGAAGAAGGGAAAAATCGTCAGCAAACTCAAGCTTTTGTTTCCAGCACTTAAACAAATCCATGGATTTTTTCCCTGTGAATTTGTACAATGACAGAGTCCCAATGGAGGGAGACAAGAGCTCGTGCACGCAGGAGAGCTGACCTGTGCCCACAGCACGATGCTGGACACCTCTTGCGGACTGTGGCTCAGCTGCACATCATGGCAGCACCCCCTGGCACGGGACTGCAAGGGGCACATGGGCACTCACACTGAGGTCCCCAGGGCACCAGTGAGAATGAAGGTCCCCAGTGCTCCCCATCCATTCTTCTTTCAAACTAGGAACCTCTAGGCTCTCTCCCAGAGAGAATAAAGCAGCTGTCTTGCAGGGGTCTTCCATGCTTCCCAAGACTGCAACAGAGAGAGGAAATAATTTTCTCTGAGAGTTCCTGAGTTGTGTCCTCTGCCAGCTTTATGCTGGGGACATCTACCCACCTGGCTGGGTGGTTTCTTCCTTTTTGGGGCATCGGGAATGAATCACACACACTGTCCTTGATCCCATTCAAAGTAATTTAAATATCTCATTAAAGCCTCAAATGGTCCTGACCTCCTTTCAGCAGAGAGAAGAATGATAGCACAAGTATCATAAGCATAGGCTTAAGCAAAGCATCAGACAACGGGCTTTGGAGCATGCCCATACTTTTCTTAGGACTCAAAAGACGTAAACATCAAACAAAAAGTAAATACTCCGAGCCCACTGATGGTGGGCCATTAGTCAGGCTCAGGAAAATTAAGGTTGATCCTTGAAGATAAATGACTTAGAATTGCTACCAGAGGAAAAAAAATGGAAACAAATAGGTTTTGAGGTGTTTGTGCTCTGGTTATAAGGCCTGTTGTTTAAGAAGCTGTTATTAGTTACACACAGTCACCTCTCGAAAAATACAAAATCCTTCAAAAGCGTCTGCTCTGCCAGTGCAGTGAAATGCTGCGTGCACGTATTGAAGGGTAACTTCTCTAGGCAGAAGCATGCCCTGGGCAGAGAAACCACATGTTTTGCTGTAAACATGCAACTAACAGCAAGCATCTGTGTCTGGATCAGCAATTACCCCTTCTGCCCTTTCCACCCCCAAAAGAAATTAAAGTGCTCACTGCTCATAATCATGCAGGAATTGTCCCAAAGAGCTTTGTGTTGATTTGTAATTTTCAGACATGAAATGCTTTCCTCAACAGGAAACAGAAAATAAAACAGTATCTGACCTAATATGTCTGTAAAGAAACCCAGAGATATTTTGGATGAAGCCACAATTTTGGCCTTCGACAGGAATCATGAGCATGAATTACATGGCAAGTAGCTGTGGATTCACTCAGATTTCTGCCCTAGAAAAAGCAATCATAAACAAGTCAGTAAAAGAAATTGGTTGAGAGAAAGGAAGAAGAACAATGATTTTAACTAGCACCAGTCAGCAGCTGAGTTTGCTTGCGAAATGCCTGAAAGAATGCATTGTGTGTCCACCTCTGCATTTCTCTCTCTCACTAATGGGCTCAAGTAATGTTTTGTTGATTTTATGCCTGCTTCTAAATCTTACAGCACAGAGAGCACCGTTAAGATGCTAGCATTTGAGCATTAATAGAATAAGGTGGAGGGCTTTTTTTAAAGGACTTCACTTAGAGAACTTGTTGATATCTCCTTGTTGGCGTGGTTCAGCACTAAGCACTGTCATTGCAGAGAACATCTTTGAAGTTATCCTTTTAAAGAGAACTGACTGGGAAGACTAGATAAAATCTGCTCTGCAGAGAAATCAATACAATTGTTGCAGCTTTTGCTTTTATAGAGCCAGTTTTTTTTCCCTTCTGGATCTAGTCCTTTTGAACTTTACTTCAGTAACAGGCCTTCTTGCCTCACAGCTGAAGCAACCACAAAAACAATCTTTAAAAATCACTTCTATTCAGCTGAGAGACACTAAATTCCCTTCCACTGGTTTGAACAGCCTTATTCTAAATACAGTGAAAGAAGAGCTGGTCCAGTGTCTCAACAGCGGTATTTTACAATCAGCATGTTCTTTTCTCAGTTGCCCAAGAACAACAAAAAACCCCCATGTCACAACAAAAGCATTGTTAAAGCAAAATAAATTTTTTTTTCAGAATTTCACATATATGTCCTTTTCCATGTATTATCAAGGTAAAGTCTAGCAGACACGTGGAGATGGGGGATGGCTAGGGCAGTAAGATTCAAAAGAATTGGGTTGTAACAGGTATGATACAGACTTTCTGGTTAAAATCGTCCCATACCATTAAGTGTCTTTTTCCCATCTCTGAATAGGAGACAATACTGATTCCTTTGCTTGTCCCAAAGAGTTTATAACCTTTATTGAGAAGACAGTCTCTTACACTATGTGCAATGCCAAGACTCAGGGATCTTCCAAGACTGGGAACCCCCACACTCTTAAGCTTATAGAAACAAGAAATTATAATTGCAATGACTATCTTGCCATTAATTCAGCTGAAAGGTTACTCAGGCTGGTGTATTCTGTTCACTGGTCTGAAGTATTATGTTAATAATGGTAGCCATTGTCCTAGTTTACAGTATGCTTGAATGACACAAGTGTTGGTCAGTTCAATTCTTACTAAGCAGTCGAAAGTCAATTGAATAAACCTTTTCATTTTCTCACTTATTTTTGGGAGATGTTTGCCTGAAGATAACTCCAAACTAAGACAACAAGGGGGTTGTGAGTGAAAAGATACCACCAAGTGTTGATCCTTCTAATACATGATGTCTTCCAGAAATAGTTTAGAACTTCATTTCCACCATAGATGGAGCTGAACAGGCCAGCTGGGATTTTAGGCAAAACCAGGCTGGGTCAGAGACAAATGGAAAATTAAAGATGACTTTAAAGGAAGCAAAGGCAACTTGAAAAATGTTGAGATCCTTTAGAAGCATAAATGCTCACACAACCACTGCAGAGCTAACAATGAAATGCCTTTCCTTGAGCAACAACAAAAACTACCCATTTACTCCTGTGAAGAAGTGTAACCAAACATTTGCCTCACTTTTGCAAGACATTATCTCATAAGGTTTTGAATTGCAGCAATGTATAAAGTAAAAAAATGAGAAAATAATATGGGGGTTTTTCAGTATTGAAATTAAAAACTTCGAGAGCTTATTTGGTTGGGATGACTTCCTTGTGGTTTCAGTCAGTTCCAGTGAAGACTGAGAAGGAGGAATTTTTTGCACCCCTTCTTTGTTCTGCAGGATGAAGCAGTACGGGCAGGTGATACACTCAAGAGGTGTGCATATTTATAATTTTGGATCCATTTGTCATCTTTCTGCTAGGCCATTTACTCTGGGCCTGCACCCATGCCAGTAAATGGAGGTGTGTGTAATGGCTGAATGCTGTCAGGAGACCAGAGGGAATCTGGGACTTTAAGGGATGTTCCTAGTTGGTGCTTCTAAAGAGGATTCCATCTACTCTTTTCCCTCTAAAGGAAAAGAGTTCATGGGATGGGTTTGAATGCCAACCTATGCCAACCTGTGCTCTCTAAGAGAAAATTAAGATAATGTCCTCATCAGTTGGCTTTTATAAATGCTCTACTGCTATTACATTTGCTGCCGAGGTCATTTTTATGAAGAAGTTGGGACAGAAGGAAATGTAGCTCAGACACTGCTTGCACATTTTTGGCAGCAGATGAACTTGACATAAATGCTTCTCTGTGTGCTAAGTGAGGGAAACGTCCTCACATGCCTGGAAGGCTGTGGAGGTGAGACCCAGCTTGCCTAGCTCCCAGCATGGTTGACCACAGTGCCCAGCATCAGAGGTAAAATCCTGTGTTTCATCAGAAATTATGTTTCCTGGGTGATATTTTTATTTTCACAAACTGGTATGCTCTGATCCAAAAAAAAAAAAAAAAAAGAGGTTTCCCTGAACCTTTTGTGTGGTTTAAACATCTCTGAATGGCATCTGAAATGCAGGGTTTTTAGTTCTGGTAAGCAGATACTGTTTTGGCTAGCTCAGGAGACTGTTCTGTAACTTCATCTTCGCTACTGAACTAGATGTTCCCTGAGTGGGAGGAACTGATATCTGAATTTCAAAGCAGTTAATAGTCTTACTTGCACTTTTGCAGTATTTGGAAAATTGTAATTAACCAGCTTCGCTAATTTACGTTTTTAATATTTAAATGTTGCTTGTTACACAGAGGCTGATTGCTGTAGTAGCTTCATTCTGAAAGCTCATTAGAACTGCTAAAATGTTTAAATACACACAGCTGAAGAAATACATGCATTTTTATAAGGCAGGTATTATGGCAATACTTTGAATTTCATTGGCCTGAGCAAATGTGCCAGACTTCTGCAGGATTTTTTAATCAAGCTTATTTGCATTTGCTTGAAAAGGTACATTGCTAGTTTTCTGAGCTAAATACTTAAATGGCATTAGCTAGCAGGAGTTTTGTGGTTTTTGCTGTCATTAACCTTCTATTATGACACAGTCAAGGAAAATCAGACAGGGAGTCTTTTGTGCTCTGTGTGATTCATGCAGGATGCCGATAAGACATGGACAGGAGGAGCAAGACTGGCATCTGAAATTTTCTTTTAAAGCATACCAATATTACTTAAGCACATTATCTCTTTATTTAAGGATTTATGCTCTTTTTCCTGAGCTAGGATGAAATTAATTCCTGTGGGATAAGATGAAGTATTACCTGCTCGCTGAAAAAGGTAATGCAGATGAAAATGTAAGAAGGGGCAACCCGAGAGGAAGGATGTGGCAGGAACACGCTTCTGCTGGGGGATGTGGCATGACCTGACATGAACATAAGGCAGAGATCTGGGACAAAAAGCCTCTTGGTATTTTCAGTCTTGTGTTCCAGTCCTGTCCCAGCCAAACCAGGGATGCGGATCACCCTTGCACTAGGGCTGCTTTGCACTGTAAATTCCTTTTACCATCATGTGTGATAAAACTCTTAGTTCCTGTGGTAATATAGTGAGAATTTTTCTTCTGCTTCCTACCCTTTCTGTCATGTTTTCCCTTTTGTGGTTATTTTTCCTGCTTTAGTAGCTTCCTTTTCCCAAGATGTAACTGGTTCCTGTCCATAAATATCCCACAAATGTGCAGAGTGCCAGATGATGATGAGGAAACCATCAGTGGGCACATCTGAATGTGTAAATACCCCGTTGCTGTAAGGGCTTTTATGTCCGTTCAGCTATTTGGGAAAAACACCTCAGAAGCCAAAAGCTATATATACATGTATCTAGATAGATAGATAGATACACATGCAGAATCCTCCAGTCAGCAGATCTTGTAAATGAACTGGCATTACCCCACCAGCATTAACTGTGGCGTGCTTAGTTCAGCAAGCTGAAGCGCAGGGAAAACCTTGTTCTTCTGTGTTCCTTACTCCTCTTCACCTTTCCCTGGCACTGCCAACCTCCTGCTGCTGTCCCCTCATCCCTATCCCACCCCTCCCCAAGCCTGACTTCACCTTCTGCCTCTTCCTCTCACACCTGGAATACCTCTGGAGGCCCCAGTACAGAGCCCAAGACAATGAAGTGCTTATGTGAGCAGGGTCCACTCTGCTGATTAACTGCACAGCTCAGGATGTGCAGATGGTCCTTCAAGAGATAAAACAGAGGACTAAAAAACAGAGCTACCCTATTTACTGCATCCCTCAGTCCCACATCAAGCTCAAACCAAGGGATGGGAAATGCCCTGCAGATGCCACATCCTTCTGATTCTTTCCTGCCTTTTTGCCTGATATTAAGCCTTGATACTTCTTAACCCAGTCTTTTCTGAGACTAGTAAACTTCAGTGCTTGAAACTATCAGCTTCATTTTCAGAAGAAGTGCAATAGAAGGAGGTTACTGCAAGATCTAAGCACAACAGAGATCCCAAAATGACTGTTCCTCTTTCCAGTTTTCAAGAGAGACAGACCACTGTCCTGTCAATCATCATTTTTCAGAGAAGGCAAAGGCAGTTATTTTTTCATTTCTCCTAATTTACTGTAAGGACTGACTATCTGCTGAGAGCAGGAAAATATGGGAGGAAGCATCGAACGCAGAAGCTCTGGTCAGGAGCTGCCTGAGGAGGTGCCACAGACTCCACAAAGCAGAGGTGGACATGTTGTCCATCTCAGGAAAGCTATACTGAAAAAAGAACAGGTTTGCAGAGTTCTTCAAGGGCTGACGTACTGCCCTCACTCTGGAAGGGATACAGGCATGCCCACTATTGGGCTGAGCTGTTGTCTACCCTAGGTATGCCCATGATGGTGACTCTTAGTGAAAGGGAGTCTGAAAACGTGGTGCTGGAAGGCAGGAGAAAAGGGAGAAGGCGGGAGAAAAGGGAGAAGGCAGGAAGAAGAAACCTGAGTCTCACCTTTTTGCAAGCAAGTGCTCTGTTCTGTCTTTCTAACTTTCTGACTTTCCTCACCCACAATCAGAATCCCAGCTGACAACACCCAGGAGGAACATAAGCTGGAGCTAGAAAACAGACAGCCTCTCTTACCTTCCAGTTCCCAACAATAACAGACTCCTTAGGGGTCAAGCAGCTGTACCATGCCATTGCTGCTTGGCTTCCACACTTGAGAATCTCCAGTTTCACTGCTCTTTTGGATAAGGAGGATACAAAAGCTTTCAGTCCCTACAGTGCAGCTGAAGGGCTTGTTTCTCAGGCTACTCACACCTCTTGATTTCCTCTCCATGGCTGGGAAGAGAAGAAAAAGACAACTCTTGTTTCCTGCAAAACACAGTGGGACTCAAGACTGCCCTGGTGCTTGTGTCCTGGTCAGCCAGGGAAGTCAGGCCAGCCGTAGGCACAAACGCTGCACCCTAGCTCTGGATGGTAGCCACACTTGTGGCAGGTGGATGGACTGTGACCTCTATGTCTCCCCGGGCACCCCCCAAGTTCCCAGTGCTCTGAGACCATTGTAGAGGGACTGTTTCAGACCAGGACTGGTCTGACAAAGCATCTGAAGAGAAAAGGTGTAACTGTTTATTTATCTAAATTGCTTGCCACAGCTGCTGCAATGCTGCAGCCAGGCTCCAGAAAACTGTCTGTCACACACATGGATCATAAAGCAGGTAGTAGCCTGGATGAGTTTTCTCTTTGCCAGCTGCTCCCAATAGTGCTACTCATCCCAGGAATGGGATACCTACTTCCTGCTCACTGGCCATGGCACTGCACAAGCAAAGTCACAGCTGTATGGTGACCCTCACAAGCAATTCTGCATGTGTGCATGGAAAGCAGACACACTTTCCTTCTCACAGGGCTCAAGTAGCATGTAATAACTGCTTAAACCAATGGCACTTACTCACGATCCTAATGATTCCCTTCCTCCTCTCCTGCTCTGGTGCAAAGAAGATCAAGTTACTCATCAGGGGCTCTCAGTAGTTTCCATTTCTTTCCCACTGAATGGCTCTCACATCTCGCCAGATGTGACATGCTGATACCTTCATCCCTTTAAATTTGGATGGAACCAGGCAGGAGGTAGAGCTTCTTGAAGGGCTGCTTGGGTAAGAGTTGTTCTACTGCAGTGGAAATGGGTGCCATGGGATCAGAGTGGCACAAACCTTCATAGAATAACATAAAAAACAAATAAATATTGAAAAACCCAGAGCTGCCAACAGCCAACCTCATTATTTTTGATAGCTAGAAAGATCTAGGGACAAAAACTTGGCCCTGCTGAAAGAGGGGATTTCCATTGAGCTCAAAGGTGCCAAGTTTTCAATAAAAGTTCATTTTTTTGTTGCTCACTTCTCTATATTTAGTTTCTACGTATTCTGGAGGCATTCACAGAAGTACAAGTCAAATATGAGGAAATCTATCTCTGCCCTCAGTTTGTGACAATGCATTACAGGAAAGGGACCTTTATAATAAGTAATGGAAAAAGTTTAATAAAAAGAGGGATTTTTACCAAAATCTGCACAGTAGCATAACTACAGCCTACAGTATGTGAAAATACCAAAATGCAGTAATCAGGTCCGGGAGGAAACCTCTTTCAGAGTCTCAGTCTCAGTAACTGAATAAAGAAGAGAATTTAAAAACAGTATTCACTGCATCTGTTCTCTGTCACATGCCCTCCACAAACAGCCTTTTACTAAATTACAGGCATAGTTAATCTATTAAGCGTAGCAAGAAAGAAACCATATAGCATCATATTTTCCCTTCTAGGATACTAATTGCCTGTCATTTCTTTCTCATTATAAAGGTCGTTTCATAGTTTTTCTTGGTGCTATTGGGAGGGGCAGGAGAGGAATCCTGAGCCAGAGGCATGCAAAATGCTCTGGTTTGAGTACTGCAGAGACGTACTGACATCTTTTACAGGAGGGAGAGCATGTGTGTGTGTGTTTGTGTGTCTGGAGAACGTCACTGCTCACACGCAATCTGGTGAAGCTTGGCAAGCTGCAAGCACCATGCCCACATTGCTTCTGTGCAAATGGTGTTAATTCCTGTGGACATCCCGCACCATTAAAAGTATGGCAGCTGATAAACAGCAACGTTTACACAAGATAACTCCCAGTAATGCTTTCAAAATAAATGCTAGAAACCTGGACCAGCACCAAGAGCAGAGTGATCCTGTGCTTTAAGGTGGAAAGGAAAAGGTCTAACCCTCCAGAAATAATTACTCACATGGCTGTTGGGTCGCAACATTCACTGATTTCGTGGCCTGTGTATTTCTTTTCACAAATAGCCTATGGGTTATACATCTGAAAATAGAGTCCTGCCAAATGAAACAGAGATAAGAGTAGAAGTAGCTCAACTCCTCGTATTGAGCACCTATCCTCCTCAAAAGAGGAATCCAGCTCAACTACCTGCCAACTGTTTGGGCAGGGGCAGTGGTACATTTTTCTGCTACTTTAATTTTTATCATCACCACTGATGAGTTGAGTTTGGTTATAAGAGTGGTGTGGCAGGTAAAAAAAAGGGAGAGGGTGAAAGTCAGGAGAGATGAGTGTAGGGAAGGGCGTATTGGAGTGATGCTGAGGTGAGAGGAGGGGAAGGAGAGGCTGGGAGCCAAAAGCCATGTAACCTTGAGGATGCTTCCCACCTCTACAATGAAAGCAGTGCCAGCTTGATTGTGAGGATGTCAATGAGAGGAGGGCATTGGCAACATAATTTATGAGTCCTGCTGCTAGAGATTCCTCTTTGTAATTTTCTCCTTAGTACGTTGTGCATACCAAATGCTTCCCCCACAAAAGCGGATAAAGTGCTTGAATGCCACAGAGATCAAGATACAGCACCTCCTGCTTCACCTCTGCTGCTTCAAAAGATAACCTGAAAACTATTATGCAGCATTTTAATTTGTCATCTGTATTTTAAAATACTGTTTAAACAAATCATCTCTCATAAAGTAGGAGGGCTTAAAACACAGAGAGCTCAAAAAAAGTGTACAAATGCTTGTTCTCAATGTACCATATAAAATTACAGTTTTATCAGCTGTAACTGCACAAGTCTAAGATATAATTTCACATCTCTAAACAATTTTTTCATGTAACATGGTAGTTATAGTCAATTAATAAGTTATTCAATAAATATTTTAATTGATGTTTAATTAACCCACTGTGGAATGCAAGTATATTTAGAGCTGCTGCTAAAGACACATTTCTAAACAGTAAAATAATGGTATTTTACAGAAATTGGGTACATAATAGCAGTGCAATTATACTCCTAGCTGCAATGTGCATAATTTGTGATCTTTTAGGTTAATTCTGCCGGGCTGCACTCCAGTACTCAGCAGTAGCAGGCTATGAGCAGCAGTATCTCCCTGAGCCAGTGTCTCCCTCTTGCCCCTATGCACATTCCTTCAGCCAAGGGCACATACAACAAAGCACAGGTACACCTGAAAGGACAATCCCAAGTTGCTCAGAGGGTATAACTGTGTGAAAGCAACCAAAGACCCCAGTTACAGCACTCAGCTGAGGGATAAAAGGGAGTTTCAGGCACAGAAGTCCAAAAATGCGATGCCAGACTGCAGCTGTTGCCTAGTGCTGGCACTGCCAGCATCCCTGAACATTTGGCTTCTTTTCCTTAAAAAGGAACTGCTGCTGTGCTGGAAACCATCAGAGTTGGATGATGCAGGGCAGTCAGCCTCTATCCTGAAGTGTGTGTGTGTGTGTTGAGCTCCCTCTTCTCCTTGGGAGCACCAAAACCTCCTCCTGCTTCCCACCCGACTGCCTGGACTTCCATATTACCATGAGAGGAGGCATAGGGCACTCTAGTCCTCTCGGTGAAAGCAGGTCACCTCTGAAGGAAGGAGTGATCTGGGGCTGAGGACACAGTAGGGTCTGAGCACAGCCTGTGCTGGGAGCTCAGCAGTGGGCAGCTTGGGAGCAGGGGGCTCCCCCATGTGGGTTCAACCAAATAAAGAAGAGAAGGATCATAAAACCGCAGTGTTGTGGGGAACTGGGTGAAAGCTATTCCTTCTTTGACGTACTGACACACTGTGTATGTGTGGTTCTGACAGCTCCTGCACTCACCATTGTGCACAATTAGGGGTCAGTGATAACAAACACAGATGAAAGCGTGTGAGGGTAAGAGGGAGGGGAGGGGAAGCTGCTCCCCTTGAAGAGGCAGAGGATGAGAGTGGAGCCTACTCCACTGCAAAGGGTCAGTCATCAGACAAAAGGGAAGCTCTTGGAAAGCTTGGTGATCATTCTCCAGCATCAATATTTATTATGGAGGAGTATGCCTTGCCCTGTCTGGTATTATCTGGAGATGACCAATTAAGTACTGTGATAAAGACAATTCCCATTTTTTCTATATAATGAGACTGTCCATCTGTGTTGTGAACTCAGTAATAAACTCACCAAAGCTGCATGCCTGAGTGGTGAAGATCATTTCATATTGCTTGGCTTGGGGAAAATCATGTAGGACTCTGATTTTCAAAGGCAAGATTTTTCAAATATGTTATCACTTCGGGTAAACATAAGCTGGGGAAGAAAACAGATGCAAAATTGTATGCATAATGTCACTGCTTCATTTTTCCCCTGTAATCTCTCTGGAGCTATTCATATTTGCTGTTGGACTTTAAAGCTGTGTTTCTACCTTATTAAAATAATTCTGTCTCAGTAGTGACTTGTAATGTAGCTGTCTGCACTCTCCCAAGTTGCTGCCAGCTATGATGTCCCAGGTGCACTGTCTGTGAAACTCAAAACCCAGAGTTATGGCCTTTTGTGATTCTATGGCCATGAAAATGGGCATTGCATGTGCTGACATCTATTGTGTTCTGCAGTGAAATAAAGGAAGAAAAAAAAAAACCTTACTGGCACGAATGTTGAAATTAGTACTTTGAATAGCAAACAACAAAATCTAATTGAACATGTTGGCTTGACTGCTCTGATGGCTCCTGGACCCCTGGTCCATTTAAGTAAGTAGGCAGGCAACAAAGGAGGCAGAGTGTCTGTGTGATGCAAAACAGAATCAAGTTAAATTGCACAGGATTACATGGAGTACTGTTAAAACAACAATATCCATGCTTTGCCAACTGGATATCAGCTGGTATCACATCCATTCCAGGGGGATGCAGTACCTGCAATGTGATGGAGCATGAGGATGGGGAATGGCAGTAGCACTGCAGGAACTTTAGACAGTATTTGGATGTGTGCCCATCTGGGTATTCCTGTGAAGAGAAGCAGAACATCCCTACATGGTGATTTGTAGCTCTGACAGAGCTCAGCCCCTGGGCTGAAGCAGCCAGAGCAGACGGAGCTTCAGCACTGAAGGCAGCACAGATGACAGTTTGATCCAGATAAGGGACTTTTTATCCCTCTGGCCCCTGAAGGCCACAAACACAACCTGGCTCCAAACAAATCAGCCCTGTAAAGGCACTGCAGAAAACAGGACTTGGCTTCCATGTCCATGAATCTTCAGGTGTTATTTGATATCTGCTGGGTTAAACTGCAGGTGAGCCCTTGGAAGGAGGAGGTACCATGAAGAAAAATGCCACTGGGGACAAGAATGTCTCTCTCTGATTCAGGGGGTGCTGCCTGATGTGCCACATGAGGCAAAGCAGCACCAGTACAGACACCAAGCCGATAGCGCACCCGCTGCGATTCCTCCACAGCGGCAATCTGGAGGTAAAGACAAGACAACT
Organism: Ptilonorhynchus violaceus; assembly: GCA_013397565.1. NCBI lineage: Eukaryota > Metazoa > Chordata > Aves > Passeriformes > Ptilonorhynchidae > Ptilonorhynchus > Ptilonorhynchus violaceus. Next base: position 927,514 of record VZRJ01007103.1, read on the forward strand.
GGCCTTTAATTATAGCCCAAAGAAGAAGAAACTCCATTGATTCTAATGGACTTCAACACGGGGCTGAATTTCACCCATTGTTCACCATGCTTGAGATACAAACAGGCTTTTCTTGAACATCCGTAATTTCTTACACCACTGAATTGTAAATATGTTTATTGTGGGGAACGGTAAGAAAACAAGTCACCATTTATAATTGAATTTCCTCCTATCCCATTTGCTGTAACAACCTTAGGTATTCATGGACTGGGACATGTACAGTGAATGCTTACATCTTTGTTCTCCCAAGGCAGCAGGGCCACGCCACAGCTGGTAAGACTTGTGCTATGTTGTGCCAGTAATTGTGCCTCCCAGGAAAAGCCTCTCCCACTGTCCACCAGCAACAGAAAGGACCAAGTACAACAATTACTTGTCATTTACTATTTTACTATAAAATGTTTCAAACAAGAAGCTCCTCTACTGTATCAGGAGGGGGTAGAGAGGCGTGCTATGTATTCTTTAACAGAGGGGCTATATACATGTGGTCATGATAGAGATATTGAATGACTGGGAAAGTATAAATGCACTCAGGACTGAAAGAAAAATATAACTGGAGAGGAGAGAAAGTCTGAATAGAGAGATGAAAAACGAGTTACTTCAGTTGATGGAAGCACACAGAGATCATCACAAGAAAAGAGATCAAATTTAGTCATATAAATGCTTTTGTCCTTGCGGAAAAGAAAAGGGCATGTACTTTGCACACAGCTTTTTAGTTTTGGGTTTATTAGCTTATTTTGTAATTGCATTTTAACCTGTTTAGGTAATATCAAATACGGAATTAAAAGCAAGCCACCCAATTCTTTCTGAAAAGCAGAAGGCAATACTTTAACCTTGTCTTTGTCCATATTCTGCTGAGTGTGTAGCTCTAATTAGATTCATAGCTCACATTAATATTGTGGTACCAACTGCTCAGGACTCACATCGATATTTCTCAAGCTTTCCATATGAAAACTATTCATTATTCAGTGTTCATTGATTTTTAAGACTGATGACATTTGAGTTGCTGAGAAAGTAAATGGGGTTCATTTGGGATCACGCCCTTAATCCCTGCAGGTAAGTGATATTTGGCTTCTGCTGCTTCTTCCCTCAACTCAGAGATAAGCAATGTAACTTAGCATGACCTAATTGCTACTGCAGTCCAGGGACCCAGAGAAATAACCTGTATACTTTCTTAAAGGAGTTCTTACACATGCATGTTCTCAAAAGCCTCATCTTGCATATATTGCACTAGGAAAAGATAGTGGGTGAGTGGAGAAAGTTTCTGGAGGTGTTACGTTTGCCGGCTGGGTTGAGTACATGCCCTTACTTTACACTGGCTACAGCCGAGAAACACAGAGGCACAGCTATGGAGCAGTCTGACCTCCCCTTGCTGCCCAGTGCACTCCGTTCCCATCAGCAATCCCACCAGAAGAATCAGCAGGAGAAGGGACTCTTCCCAGTCTCAGACCCTGTGTGCTCCATACAGAGCAAGATCAGCTAGGTTTGGACCTGTTACATGGCTCATACCGCCTTGCAAATTTTGGAGTTGGTGTCCAGTAATGCTGGATTTCAATTTGATACCGTGGATGGATGTAAGGAAAAAAAGGTTTTAAAAAAAAAAGGCCAAAAGCACTTGCAAACAAAAACCACAATTCTTCTGGTTATAAGAGTCTTTCATTTTGGTGGGTTCATGGAAACAGCTTCATAAGCCACCATTATAGAAGAGAAGGTGACATTTCTAAGTCAGGGAACTTCCTTTCAGTTCCCTAAAGCACTTCTATGAGCTCAAATTTTATTTTCAGACATGGTGAGTCTTGCCTAATACAGTCTAAATTTAATCTGAGTGGCAGGCAACCTGCATCCTTGAAGATCACACACTTATTTAGGTTCTTAATGTAGTTCTCCAAATATGTCATTCTTCTTGAGTGACATGAAAGAGCTCCACTGAGCCTCCTCTTAACAAATTGCAGTTGTGCTCAGCATGTCAAGACTGGTTATCCTGAGCTTGTTCCTCCCTGGGACCAGCTGCTTCTCCTAGGCCACTGGAAAGACTGTCCTCAGCAGAAAAGTGCCAGGCAAAGCAGACTAAATACACTCCAGCCCTGAAAGACACTTTTCTTTAAGGATAGACCAGCTAGGGAAAACCAAACCCTTCTACTTCTTGCTGTAATTGTTTTTGAGGAGGGAAATAATTTCCTAGCACTCTTAATCTCTCACCAGGTCTTGTTCTTTAAATGTTTGTGCCACCATCTTCCTAAAGACCCAAATTATGCCAGGAGTACTGTGCTAGAGGCAGTAGGTGTTAAAGGTAGCCACCTGCCTACAATAATACAGTTTTAGATTACACTGAGAAATAAGAGTTGAGAAAACATGACCGACATGAGGAAGCAGAGGGAGGCTTGCATGGTTTCCATGGACTGGTTGTGCACACAGTTTTAGGTATGTTTGTATCTAAACAAATGCTCAGTTCAACAAGAAGGGTGAGAAATCTGATTTAATTGTGTAAATATGCAGTCAGATATTGTGTCTAGAGAAGCAAGTGATTTCTGATGCAAGCATTCATGCATAATTTTGAGTAATGGCTGATTTTCATGTTATGTAAATCGGATCTTCTAGATACTACTCTCTCGATAAGACATGGTTAAATTTAATGTCAAAACTTAAAAGTATTCTCAAAGCTGTTTACATGGTGATGTATTATGCTCATGAAGGCGTGATTTCTACTGTTCTGCTGTTTGCTTTCAACGTTCTAGCTACAGAGAAAATGAATATTTCTGCATTGCTAAAATGTTTTCTAATTCATATTTGAGGAAGTAGCAAGCAAATACAATTAAAAAAATAGATGTGCTAGACTCGTGCTAATAAAGAAAAATACGATTTTCATCTCTTGGATTTTGTCCTGCAATACTTACAAATTGTTCAAAATGAGACAGCATGAGCTCTCTATGCCAGTCTTCTTCCTGCTGAGAAAGCCTTGGTGGTCACATGACTTCCAGTGGTCCCTTTCAACCTTACCCATTCTGGGATTCTGTGAAAGCAAACAAGAATTAGAATGTTGCTTTGGAAATATTAATCAGGAAAGGTGCAACTTCAGCCTTGTTGAGCACACCATATGTTTACATGGTCAAAATATTCTTCAAAAGGAAGGTTTCTGAACAACCAATAACCTCTGTAAAGGACAGAAGCATCCAGCCAGCCAGGAGCATTTGCATCCAGCCATTCCTCCAGATGTTGAGTGTCAGAAATTCCTCTCAGCAGTGCAAGAGCGTGGCATTAGCTCCATGCACCTGGGGAGGCTTATGCTCAAAATCCTGCACACAGGGAAGCACTTCTCTTCTGCAAATTTTGAATTGCAAAAGTATTTGAACAAATAAAATGTTCCCTTAATATCAAATCAAAGTCAAAACAGTTGATGCTTTTCTAATATCAAAAATGAAGCTCACGGTGCTTCAGGGCTCTATACTTATGCACATTATTACAGTGTATTCTCTTCAGCCTCATTGTGGGTTTGAATTATTCATTAAAACATACCTTCTACATCTGTGGATGTGGAAGATGACACATTTCCAAATGAAAGGTCTACTTTGTAATGCAAAAACACCATTTGTGGCAGAGAGAATGAATAAGCTAGTCAGGGTGTGGGTTGGCATGGGTAACAAAATCTGTTCCAGTGTATGCCACTGTCCTGATCGAGAGATTTTGCATATCAGGCTAGAAGACTGGTGGAAGAGCAATAAAAAACAGGAGAGGTTTAGTAGGGCTGGTCTAAACTGTGTCTGGCTTAGCACTCAGGATAAGTCATGTCATTATTATACACAACAGTAAAGTATGAAGCAGTAGCATAGGTATTGATCTGTGCTTGTAGAGTTTTTGTGTAGCTTCTCAATCAGGCTGCATTTGAGATCAAGAATACACTATAAAACACAGATGATATAAAGCAAGTTGTAAACGGAGATCTCTGGAGTCTTTACCCTGTGATCTCCTTCCTACTCCCACTGCCCAGTTCTTCTACCCAAGAGTCAGTGAGGCCACAGCTGTCCAGATGTTGAGCTGTGGGAACTCTCACTTCAGGTCCCCACTGGTTTGAGGATCACTTAGACACTAGGTCTCTGCCCTTTGAGGTGTTTGGCCACCGGCCTGCTTTGCAATGCATCAGCACTCCTGTTGTGCCCAATTAAAGATATGGTTAGGATCACACCTAACATTTTGGGCTTCTCCAGGAACTCTGTGGACAGAAGGGGGGACATCCCTCCCCCAGAAGCACTTGGAGTACCAGTCCCATCCCCATCTCCCTGCGATGCTCTGGGTGTGCCTGACAGTTTGTAATGTGATGTAGGTGAAGTACCCTAATTTGGGGAGAGAGAATAAGAAGCAGGAGTTGGAGTCCTCTAGGGAAGGAAGGTTGCTCATCTGCTTGAATTAGTCCCTGCAATTAGAAAGCAGTGTTTAACCTCAGGCATTGACTGCCAGGCATTCCAGGCTGATGTGGATTAATCTGAAAACTGTGATTTTTTGTATTTGGGTTTTACACACGTATACAAGTCCATATAAGATATAATTACAATCTCTGCCAAGACTAAGTTTGTGAATAAGTTTGTACAAGGGCCAAGTGTAGCTTTGGGTGATGTTTAGAGGTCTGAGCCCTTCAGGCAGCTCCCCAGATGATGTTCAACCTGCAAAGCAATAGAAAACTTCGTGCTGTGCATGCAGAAGTGAGCATTTGAAGGCCAAAGAAGATGCAAAGCCACACTGAAGTTACAGTAGTTGTAATCACAGGAGGCTGATGGAATTCTGCAGGCATCATTCAGCTCTGTTGTAGCTGAACATGAGCCTGAGGACATTAACTTGGCATGAAGGTCCTGGCAGAGAGAGGGGCATCATACAACCCCACAGACACACCACCTCCCCTGCCTTAATCACATTGTCTCCACACTTCAGCCTCCCGCCTCTGCCTTTCCATTACTGTGTGTTAAGCAATTTGAGGCAGAAGATGCATAAATTACCATCAGCTGGACACATCTTTCAGACTGTATCAGTTTGAAAACATTCTTCACTCTATAATGCCTCCTACATCTTATTAAAAATAGTTAAGGGTGTTGCTCTTTCACCCAGGAGCCTGCCAGTGCATGGATAGCAAACTGTACCTTAATGTATTATGAAATCCACAGTGGAAGGCCCTGCAGTGGCAGGACCACTGTCTTCATAAAATATTCAGTTACCAGGCTCTGAAATCATGCTTTCCCCAGGCCTTCCCAGATCTGCCCTGCAGAGCTCCTTCATGTTTGGTCTATCTTTTGCCCAAGCATTCCCAGCTCTTCCTGAATCCTTCAGTCTCCTCCCTGTCTCTCCTCCTCACTCACACATGTCCACACTGAAAAAAATAAGTTGAAAGAAGCAGTGCAAAGGCATTACAGATGATTTATGTCAGGCTGGGTGCATCAGAAGAACTCACTGGAGCAAAAAGGCTCTGGATCAGGAGGTCAACTCACTATTTCAAGCGCTGTCACTGATCCAGGGATCCATTATGACTGGTGGCATCAGTGAAGTGCATTCACGCATGTACCGTTTTATGCTGCAGAACCAGAGGCTGCAAGGCCCCCAATTCCACCTAATATGCAATGGGATTTGGGCACCTAAACCTCTTAAATCCTTTTGTAAACCCCAGTGTAAATGTCTTTGCTGTAAAGTAAGAAAAATCTCTCCTGTCAATAGAGAACATCTGTACTGGTTCTTAGACTGTGCCAATACTGTGCAACATAACACCTCTAATTAACAGCAAACACCCCTCAGACTCCGGCTATGCCTGACTCTGTGTATGTGACAGAAAGGAAGGCTGAGTGAAAGCACGTCTTGAATTTTGCCCTGTAAGCGCAAAAAAAGTGAAGAGAGAATTTTTTTCATCATTAGCATTTAGAAACCCACTAAAAATTAATAACAAAGAACTGAGGGTGTACTAAGTCAAACACAGTAAGGGATTTGTGCTGCAGGATACATCATTCATGTCCTTCTTTCATTAATATGACATGGAAGCAGTATCACTTTATACTTCTGGAATAAGTTTTAGGACCCAAAGCAATTTTGTAAGTACTAGTCTCATAGCAGCTCTGGATATAGGGCAATGATCAAGCAGGGAACTGGTGACAGGACTAAGTAAAATCTCCTTTCTCCCCTGGAAGTAGGACTGCCCTGGAACACCACCATCAGCCTTTCCCCATGTCTTGAAAATGAGGGGTTTGCATGTTATTTTTAGCTCCTGCCCCTTAATAAATCAGGCTGGAAAAATACAGATCGCTCCATGGTTGCTTGAAGTCACAGGTTTATTTTGTTTTCTCCACCATAAGACACAACGATCATTTGGAAGAGCCAGAAAATAATCTTGATAGAACAAAGAAAGAAAAGCAAATATTTCTCTCCATGACCTCAAAGCCAGTATCTAGCGAACTGTGAGCCCTGAAACAGATGGGCAATTGCAGCAGTGAAAGAGCTCTTAGAGGTGCCGTGATCTGCCTGAGCTACAGCAGTCACCATTAGCAACCGCTGCCGTGGAGGCTGCATGTCACCAGCAACAGGGGCAAACAGGGAGAGATGCCTGCTGATTTAATACAGCTAGAGACAGTGGAATACAGAAGGCTAGGTGGATCATAGTGTACTGTCTTTCAACTGCTTTTAATATAGGTACTGTGATTCATATTTTATAACTTTTAGAAAATTGCAGCTAATGCTTTGCACACACTGAAAAAGGGATTTCCTATCCCTCACAGCTTGAAGCACAGCTGACCTCTGACCCCGGCCTGGACGGTCCTGTCCATCTGGGAACAAATTCTGCATTTTGCAGAGCCAACATGGCAAGGGGTTTGACACAACCAGCAGGAGCTTCCAGTCACTAACATAAATCAGACTCCAGGAGAAGGGCTGTTGATTTAGCTCAGCCTCTCTTCTCTGGCTTTACCTTCTTTTATAAATGCTGCATTCACATCTCTGACAGCAAGCCTTGGTACCAGTGAAGCGATGAACTTCTTTATACATAGCAGCAAGTAACAGCCACAGCTCATGTCAAAAAGGTTGATATAATTACAGTCTGGAAAATATTTCTTCTAGAGAGTCTTGTCCCTCTTCCCAGATCTAGGACAGTCTGGTAAATATTCAGATTTCTGGATGCTTATATTGACTAACAAAAGCTGTTAGCTTGTACATATAGCCATTTTTAATTTTTCTTTTATTCTAAGATACATAATAAGGATGCCAGAGGAGATTATTCCCCTAAAAGGAATACTCTTCTAAAAGAATAAACTATATTAACATATAATATTCCTCCTTAATGATACTAGCATAGAAAATTTTACATTTTGCCCAGCCTCAGATAGACCAGACATATCCTGTAACATATACACTTATTTTTCTTTTTCAGTAGAGGGTAGCTTTGAGGAGAAACTGAAATATTTATTTTTTTTTTTAATTGAAAGGTTTTACTGTATAAGCTGATCAATTTGAGACATTTGGAAATAAACTCTGGACAAGATCCAGTAGGAGCCCTTGACTGTCTTTTCTAGTTACAATTTTTTCATCATAGTACCAGTTTGACTGTTACTCTGTCTTAGCTTATTCTACTCATTTAAGACTTTTTCTATTTTCCTATTCTTCTGAGGTTCAAGAGATTCTACTTTTTAAGTAGCACTAAAAGTCCCTGCTTTTATTTTATACAAATACCAGCAGAACTGGTGGTGGTAGCAGATTTTGTGCTTTGCCCCATCACCCAGAGGAGGAGATATTCAGCACTTTAGATGGCGTGCACATTTCACTTTACATTATCGTGACTATCACTACTGCAATGTGACCACATCTTCAAAATCATTTTCTGTTTAGTGGAAATTACCTGCATAAAATGGATTCTTAGGTTAGTGTTAAAGTCCTTATTTTGTTGCTTTAAAAAATACATGGCTGTTACCCCCCTTCCCTCACTCCCTTCTCTTTCTCTCCCCTCCCCCATCTTCCTTCCTTCCTTCCTCTCTGTTCCCCTCGCTCTCTCCTCCCTCTTTTCTTTCTAAAACTGAGCTGTACCTGTTGTCAAAAACTTTGCTTTCATATTTGTTTAAGGGCAATTCTTCTGTAATCAAGTAACCCAGTTGTGCAGAGGGTGGAGGGAACCCCAGCACACACAACTGCAGTTGCTTCGGCTGCTTGCTGTGTTTCAGCTGGGTAAGGAGAAGTGACATTTTCAGTGTAGATCCACTGCCCCTGTTCTCCGAGTAGAGCAAACACCACTGCCTGTGTTCTTCCAGGCTCAAAAAGAATTCAAAGCCCCTGAAATAAGCTAGCTTTTCTTCCCCATCCCCCCCCC